>JAJMLL010000030.1:0-107990 GCA_030569655.1 Yamadazyma tallmaniae | reverse complement strand
CAGTGATGCTTTATATGATACCATGAAAACATTTATGTTCTGGTATAGTCCACGTATGCTTATAATAATGTGCTAATTCAAAATGTTTATGATTCACTGGCTCTTGCGGGAGAGATTCCTATAGTAAGGTCATGAGCGAAGCTGAATCAAAGAATCCGAATCCTATTTAGTTAGAAATCATCTATAGTGTTGAAATTACTCTGTTGCTACCTGTTTCAAGAGTCAAGACAAAAAAAGTGTAATGGAAACATTTTAAGATTTTTGACTTATTGCTTGTTTTTACTTCACCATTGAACGCACCTATCCAACAATTACAAGAACAATCTATTTGAAAACAGTTACCAAAATACCTACACCAACTTTTGTTAACTTAATTAGCAGTTCAACCATAACATCTTATTCCAGATTTGTTGCAAATTCTTCTGTGATTTCACGTTACTTCCTGTTTATTCAAATTTTGAATTTTGCACAAAAAACTTGTTTACGAAAATTTCTTAAATTAGTGTATTGAACCAAGTATGCTTAGTTAGCTGGTGAGCTTAAAACGATTTACCTCACAAACCTCGCAGAAGAACAAATAACCTTGTAATTTCATAACTTCTGTAGATGATAACACAGTTAGAATGTGACGACATTCCAAGGTTTATTGCATTGTACGACATGTGGTGGCTGCAAACGTCACAGGTCACATGAACAAATGGATATTCAAAGTATATAAATGTGGAGGTTTCGTTTTATGTAGAGATTATGCCACCTAACTTTATAGTAATTGTCGCTGACGATTTAGGTTTTACTTATTTGAATGCTTTTGGGGGTGAAATTGACACTCCTAATCTTACGAAGCTAGCAGAAAATGGTCTCAGGTTTACTGATTTCCATACAGCTTCTGCCTGCTCCCCAACACGATCTATGCTTTTGAGTGGAACTGATAATCATATTGCCGGCTTAGGGCAGATGGCTGAATTTGCCCGCCAAAACCCAGAGGTTTTTGAAGGTAAACCTGGATATGAAGGATACTTGAACTTCAAGGTTGCTGCCTTACCAGAGATACTCCAAGATGCTGGTTACTATACTTTCTTATCAGGAAAGTGGCACTTGGGTCTAACTGAGGAATATTGGCCTGACAAAAGGGGATTTCTGAAAACATTTAGTTTGTTACCAGGTGCTGGAAACCACTACAAGTACTTTCCTACTGGTGATAGAACAACACCAAATTTTATGAAACCAAGTTATGTAGAAGATGGTAAAGTGGTAGACCATGACCTTTTCCCAGAAGACTTTTACAGCACGAACGTTTTCACAAACAAGTTTTTAGAGTTTTTGGACTCTGAGGAAGGGAAAGAAAGGCCATTTTTAGGATTATTGACATATACTGCACCACATTGGCCCTACCAAGCACCTAGAGATGTGATCGAAAAATACAAAGGAGTTTACGATGAAGGCCCTGAGGTCCTAAGGCAAAATAGACTAAATAATGCTGAAAAATTAGGAATTATTCCTAGTGGAGTGACACCACATCAGATTTCTACCCAAAGAAAAAAAGCATGGAAAGATTTGACAGAGAAAGAGAGGCAGATAGAATGTAGAATCATGGAAACTTACGCTGCAATGGTAGATGTCTTAGATCAAAACATAGGAAAAATAATAAACCATCTTGAAGCTAAAGGTGAATTGGAGAACACTTTCATATTGTTTATGTCGGATAATGGTGCAGAGGGTATGTTATTGGAAGCTCTACCTCTTTTCAATGAGAATATTTATAACATCATTGATACCCAGTTTGACAATTCGTTAGAAAATATCGGAAACAAGAACTCGTTTGTATGGTATTCAGATCAATGGGCCCAAGCTGCAACAGCCCCAGCCTACATGTACAAGATGTGGGCCAGTGAAGGAGGAATTAGATGTCCATTGATTGTCCATCATCCTACACTTATTAAGAATAAAGGTGTCATTATGCCAGGATTTATCACCGTTATGGACATCTTACCCACCATTTTAGAGTTGGCTGGTGTTGAACACCCTGGAAAGATTTTCCGTGGTAGAAATATTGTTCCTGTCAGAGGAAAGTCCTGGACCAACTATTTAAGTGGAAAGGAAGATTAGGTTCACTCTGAGGATACGGTAACTGGTTGGGAGTTGTTCGGACAACAAGCCATTAGAAAAGGCAAGTACAAAGCTTTGTATATACCTAAACCACTAGGTCTAGACAAATGGCAGTTGTTTGATCTTAACAGTGATCCTGGAGAAACAGATGACCTAGCTGACAAAGAACCAACAAAATTGAAGGAATTACTAGAACATTGGAGCCAGTATGTTGCAGAAACTGGACTAGTTGATTCAACACAAGTTATTAACAGAACAGTCAATTTCGAAGGTAAATATTTGTACTCCTAAAAAATAAATAGTTTTGTGATGTCGTGATAAGTGATGTAATGATGCTTTTAGTAACTTTTCACGAATCCTGTAGATTTGTATACGGTTTAAGTTCTACAATAATATCATGAAGATACACAACAAATAGTGCCAAACACATAACAGTCGTGTCAGTGTATCAGCCTCTACATTTGATTTCATCAAACCTTCTTGGTGACATCCTCGTCAACGCGAATATTTGGTAATCCGTAATGAGTCTCATAATCTTTCTCTTATTCCTAATCCAAATATATGGATTGCCAACTCCCCAAGAAAAGAATGAACACCTCGTAGGTGATCCTCCGATCAGCCATGAGGTCAAATTCAATATACATGAAAGAAAGTTTGATGAAGATGACAACAGTTACACTGATAGTAATATAGGATACTTGACCTTAGGAATGTTTGGTCTTACTGTTCCTAAAACCGTCCAGAACTTTGTGGGTTTGGCCAACATGACCTATGGATATGGATATGAAGGTAATAAGTTTCATAGAATCATTAAGGACTTCATGGTACAAGGGGGTGCTTTTAAGGAAGCGAAGTCCATATATGGTACCAATTTTGACGACGAGAACTTTGTTCTCAAACATAATAAGATAGGAAGGTTATCAATGGCAAACAAAGGTCCCAATACTAATGGAGGCCAATTTTTCATCACCACAAAAGAGGATTGTGGCTGGTTAGATGGACATCATGTTGTTTTTGGCCAGTTGATTGAAGGGTTCGATACCTTGGCAAACCTAAACACTGTAGAAACAAAGTCAAAAGATGACTCTCCAGTTCATGAATATGTAATTAGAGATATAGAAATATCCACTGTTTTCGATAGTGGAACCATGGTGCATGATTTAGAAAACCCAGTGGAAACCATTATCGAACCTCCAACCCAGAACTATCACTTTTTGTTTTTTTTAATTTCGGCTATAATACTTATTTGGGTTTATAAAAGGGCTTACTACAGAAGACAGGCTATTACTGACATAAAAGATTCCAACTATTTTTAGTTCCAGTTCAATAGGATTTATAGGGTATAATATGGTAGAATACAAAGTTTTGCAGCAGAAAAAATCGCATTCTCATCTATGAATTTGCCTATTGTGTATGTGAAGAATCTTCCTTATGATACATCATCAAGCGCGTTATATTCATTGTTCAAAGAATATGGTATCAATCAAATTAGAACAAAACCTGGGTCATGTTTTGTGATATTGAACGAAGTCAAAAGCGCCAAAATGGCAGTGACAAAACTCAACGGCATAAACTTTAATGGAAGGTATATTGTGTGTAGTTTGTACAACGTGGATATCGATAAAAAAGATTTATTAACCGATGAACAAATTGAAACGATAAAAGGGTATTGGGCTTAAGATGCTCAGTTACAGATATTTAAGTTAATGAAAAGTAATAGCATATGGGAAACGAAAAAGTAATTTAATGTGTAGTCAATATATTAGTCAATCCTCAAGTTAACTAAGTTCAACAAGTAGTAACTTATCAAACCAGTAAACACAAATCCTGAAATTTTGGCAACCTTCCACCAGTAGTTCGCTTTGGTGAATCTATACATAACAATAATATCGATTTTGCTCAAATCGTCAAACAAGTTAGAATAGTTGATGGTCACTTTGTTGTGGCCATCGCTGACGTCCAAGTATGACTTTTCGTTGGAAGTCTGGATGGAGTTGAATCTAACTGGAGAACTGACATTCAAAAACTCGGAGTTCTCAGGCAAGTAGAAGTTCAAGTTGACGTTTTTGTAGGACAAATCATATCCGGTGTTGACCAACGGGACCTTAATCATGTAGATATCCGATTCCAACTTCTTCAAGTTATCACCAAAAGGTTGATCCCATCCCAAAGTAAAGTTGTAGAACCAGCCACCGAAAATAGGGAATCTTGGTTGGAAAACAAGGAAATTCTTAATTACCTGGTGAGTAGTCACCATACCCACCTTATCGGTAAAATAGTAGTTGTCGAAGCTGTTTACACTTTCATCAAATGGTAATTCCAAATGGGAGTACGCCCAGTGGTTTCTCACAGTATCAAATTTACCCTTCAACCAGTCAACTCTTGAGAAACCAGTGGATAATTTAGCACCATTATTGGTTAACTCATAGTACTCTTCAATTTGAAACTTGTCAATATCGCTTGAAGGTAACCAAATAGATCTTTCCAAGTTTTCTGCCTTGGCTAAAGGTCTATTGTGGTCATAAACTAGCCCTAAAGCTTGGACAGAATAAGCGGGAATATTTTCAACTGGACCATAAGTCAAAGTCTTATCCTTGACGGTTGAAACCAACTCTGGAACTTCTAAGTTGGTTAATTCTTCGTTTTCAAGCTTGTATTTTTCAGTTCCAACGCTGACTTCCTGGCCCTTTGTTAAGCCATCAAACACCAAAGAGTAACTTTTAGTGTTGTAGGCATTATAACCAAATTTATTCATTAAAAGTAACAAAGTTTGACTGTCTTCCAACTTAAGTTCTGATGGGAATGTATGCAAGTTATCCATGTAAACAAACTTGGCTTTGAAGCTAAACTTAGAGTTTTGGCCAATAGGTATTGGCAATTTGACCTTGTACAATTTGTTAGAAATCTCCTCAAAGTTAAGAATAATAGGTTGCTCGCTCATTGAAAATGAAATCAATGATACATTCAAACTATTCAATCCGTCTGGGATATGGAAGTAGTAAGCATTGTTTGGTTTGGAGTCAATATTAATAGCCTCAACCAACACGGTTTCTTTTGTGTAACTTTTAGACAAATCAATGGATCTGGTGTAGGCAATGTTTTCCCATGTCTTATCAATGGTCGTTGCCATTGTTATTCTGACCATTAAGCCTACCAATATCCAAACAATCCCAAACATGATGGTTTATTTCTTATTAGTTGGTTGTTCAAAACTGAATGAATCTGAAAAATTCGCGCGTCGTGTGGAGACCGTGTTTGCTTGGGTCAATCAAAGTCAGCGAAAATCAACAATATCAGATTTGTACGCAATTTTGCAAGTTCAAACATGTCATTTAGCGAGTTAATCCCTGTGGTCAATAAGTTGCAGGATATTGTGACCACCACCCAGGTTAGTGACTTGGACTTACCTATTTTGGCAGTGGTTGGGTCTCAACTGTGTGGGAAACTGAGTGTTTTGGAGAACATCGTAGGCAAAGATTTCTTGCCTAGAGGTACAGGTATCGTCACCAGAAGGCCTTTGGTGTTACAGTTGATCAATCTCAAGGATGACTATAGTAACGGTAGCACGGGTAGCAACGTGTTGGGCTACAGTACTGTGTCAAGTGAAGAAAGTAGCGATGAGCATTCTATTAACTTAGAAGATCATTTGAGACGTTTATCCACCAATAACCACAGCACAGAAAGTTCAGATACCGCAAATGGCGGTGCAGATATTGAATATGGAGAGTTTTTGCACATCCCAAATAGAAGGTTTTACAACTTCAGAGAAATTAGAAAAGAAATTGAAAATGAAACGGAAAGACTTGCAGGATCAAATAAAGGAATCAATTCCAAACCTATTAACTTGAAAATCTACTCAACTAAAGTATTGAACTTGACTTTAGTAGACTTACCTGGTTTGACCAAGATTCCTATTGGAGATCAGCCTACTGATATTGAGAAGCAAACTAGGTCCTTGATTCTCGACTATATTGCTAAGCCAAACTGTATTATATTAGCAGTAAGCCCAGCAAATGTAGACTTGGTAAACAGCGAAAGTTTAAAGTTGGCAAGACAAGTAGATCCTTCAGGTAAGAGAACTGTTGGTATTTTGTCTAAACTAGACTTAATGGATGAGGGTACCAATGCTTTAGATATCTTGAAAGGAAACGTATATCCATTGAAGTTGGGATTTGTGGGTATTGTGAATCGTTCTCAGTATGACATCTCCATCAACAAGTCGTTGGAAGACTCTTTGTTCAATGAGGAACAATTCTTCAGAAACCATCCAGCATACAGAACCATTTCGAACAGATGTGGTACTAAATACCTATCCACAAAGTTAAACAAGATTTTGATGAATCATATTAGAGAAAAATTGCCTGATATTAAAGCTAAATTGAACTCATTGATTGGCTCTACTGAACAAGATTTGAAGAACTATGGTGGTAATGAAGTCAATTACACCGAGGACAAATCTATTCTCATATTGAACTTGATGACCAAATTTGCTCAAAACTTCATCAACTCTATTGAAGGTACCAACATTACAGAATTGTCTACCAAAGAGTTGTGTGGTGGAGCAAGATTATACCATATCTACAACGAAGTTTATGGCAACGACTTATCCTTGATAAACCCAACTCATAATTTATCTTTACAAGATATTAGGACAGCAATTAGAAATAGTACTGGCTCCAGACCATCTTTATTTGTGCCAGAACTTGCTTTTGACTTGCTTGTCAAACCACAAATCAAGTTGTTGGAACTTCCAAGTAAGAAGTGTGTTGAGTTGGTATATGAGGAGTTGATGAAAATTGTTCACAGCATTTGTTCCTCTGGAAATGAAATTAACAGATACCCCAAATTGCAAATGAAGTTGATTGAGGTTGTGAGTGACTTGTTAAGAGAGAGATTGGGACCCACCATTAGGAATGTGGAATCTCTTATCGAAATTAATAGATCATACATCAATACCAATCACCCTAACTTTATCGGCGCTGCTAGAGCAATGAGCTTAGTAGTGGCTGAAAGAAAAAAGATGAACCCCGTGTCTTCGGCCTCAGCTAAAGTGGGCCAGACAATGGTGGAATCCCCAACTACTAATGAAAATATTAACGACAGGATCGCATCCGAAGAGAAACTAATTGAAGATGACCTTAATGACATTGATGAGGAGGCACCAATTGCAAAGACTAATGAAAGCGTCAATATCCAACATGATAGTTTCTTGAACTATTTCTTTGGTAAAGATCCAATTACCCATCAGCAATACTTGACTACTCAAGCCCAGTTGAACCCCACTCCATTTAAATTTCCTCACAACAATGATACTTTACCAAGCAGCTTTGATAATTCTACATCTTCATCATCCACGATTTTCAATAACGAAGAATGTTCTGAATTTGATGAATCAATTAACGACTTGAACGAAAAAGAACAATTAGAATGTGAATTAATCAGAAAGTTGATCATTTCATACTTTGGGATTATCAGGGAAATCATAAAGGACCAGGTACCCAAGCTGATCATGTGCTTGTTGGTGAATTACATCAGAGATAACATCCAAAATCAATTGGTTATCAAATTATATAATGAAGCTTTCTTTGACGACTTGTTGACTGAAGATGAAAACATCAGAGTCGAAAGAGAAAAGTGCCTAAACTTATTGAAAACTTACAAGGAGGCTGCTAAAGTCATCAATGAAGTGGTATAAATGTAAATAGAAGAATTATTCTTGTTTATATATATGATAATGTATTCCCCAATTGATATTGAAAAAAAATAATTTGATCCAAAATACATTTGAGACCGCACTCTGATTTTCGAGGCGCGTTTAGTGACTGGACTGGGGCCATATTCTTATGAGATCCTTATTATCCTCGAAGCTGCGAATTCATTTATTCGACAATGCTATCAAGAAAAACAAGCTCCACGCTTTTTGTAAGTATATTAGCGTCCTTGATCTTGTTCACGGTATATAATTTAACCACAACCAGTTTTTCGGAGCTCGGCTACAACCAAGATCCCTTCAAGAAAACAGAGTTCTTTGGAGAGTATACCAAAATTGAATTTGAAAATAATTTAAGTGCTTACAATAGGCAAGGACACACGGTATTGTTTTTATCATCAATTGCCAATTCTGGTGGTTATGGAAAAGATAAGACAATAAACGACTTATTTGACACTATCAAAAGTTTTAGTTTCAAGAAGAACCAAATTTCTATTGGATTCTTGGTTGGTGAAGAAGCCGAATTTAACAAAGTGGTTAGTTTCTTTGAAGAATATTTTAAGGCTCTAAACAAGAAGAACCAAGGTGAATATATCAACAAAGTTACTTTATTATCAGCACCAGTAATAGAAGCAAATTACAAGGCAATTGACAGAAATGATAGACACAACGACAATGTTCAGAGATTAAGAAGAAGAAACATTGCAAAGTCAAGAAACTTTGTGTTGAATAATTCATTGAAAGATGAACAATACACTTTATTCATTGATGCTGATATTGTAAAGATAAATAACCCTGATATGTTAGTAAGATTCATTAACTCCAAAAAAGACATTATAGTTCCAAGAATTACTAGAGGAAGTAACCCAGATTATGATAAAAACTCCTGGAAGGGTGAAAGAACTGTTCCAAATGAACAACAATACAAGAAAATGGATGAAAATAAGTGGGATAACTGGGATTATGTTCCTAGAGATGTTGAGGGTAAGATGTTGCACTTCGACTCTTTCTTGAACAAAAACAAGGAAAAGCTGTCAGATGATGCCTCAAAACAATTAGAACACAATTTCGAATTGGACTCTGTCGGAGGGGCAATTCTTTTTGCCAAATCTATAGTCTACCGTCAAGGTCTTCAGTTCCCTCCTTACTATACTATTGGAACGACATGGGGAAGATTGGAAGGATACGATGGTATTGAAACCGAAGGTCTTTGTTATATTGCCAAATCTTCTGGTTACAAATGCTGGGGTTACCCTAACTTGGTTGCAGAACACTCATCCCATTAATACCTCAGGGGGTTATTTATTGTATAAGTGAATACGAATTTCTCAGTAAAATGGAAAATAGACGCGACTATGATTGAAGATTTCTCCAACAATCTTCCCAATAATCACGAATTTCAGCTCCTATTCTTTCAAGCGGAACCTAAGGAATGTAACAGCTTAATCAAGTATCATTCACAACATTCAGTTTTCGAAAAACCTGTGATGTGCATCAAGATAAAGTACTTTTTCATAGTTGTTGAGAGACCTTCAAATATAATATTATTTGGAATGGAAGTATACAAGTACATATCGGTGTCCAAAGGCAGCTCCACGCAATACTTATTTGTTAGTAAAGTAGATACAACAGGACTAATAGACTTGAAACTTAATGTCAACAAAATTATAGTAAGCATCTTGCGGTACTTGATCAACAAGAGTAGCAGCAAGATAAGGTATAAAAGCAAGGAAAACCAACAATCTACAATCAAAAAGATTAATAAGTTGATTGATGCATATAAATCTTCCAATTCTAGCTACAAAATAATAGAATTGCCCAAAAAAACCAAATTTAAGTTATCATTATTTACAAAATCCTCAGGTCAGTACTTCTTTCCTGAAAGCAGCAAAAACAGGTTCAAACACCTCATTGATGGTGACGACTTATTGAAATGGTGGATTAAATTGACTTCTCAAATTGAAGAACTACCAACCAAGAAGCTTTTGATTCCTGGTTCAAACAGAAATGATTGTCTAAAGTACTTGTTACCTAACTGGGAAATTGGATCCATATTTGGTGATAATGAAATGGGAATCTATAATTTGCCTAATTTTCCTGATGATCCAAAGACTAGATTTTTGGAATTCTTAATTATTGAGAACAGATATAAGATGAATTTGGTGGAATACTACGAGGAATTAGGTTTTAGACAAGAATTCAGATTAGGAAATGTTGTTGGTATAATCGGATGTGAACTGGATTTGGAAGATTCTAAAGCTCAAACTACTGATGATTTAGAACCATATGGCACTACTTTAACTAACAAGCAGTACAAGAAACTTATTAAGCTAATAAAGTCTGAAGATTTTACTTGTATGACTGATATTAAGTTATTAGTAGAAGTGAAAATCCCATTTTTCTTGAGCTTGTATAAAAAGAACATCAAACCATTGATCATTAAAGGAAATTATATACACGAAAAGAGAACTACTTCAAATGAAATCAAGGTGAACAACTTGACAGGTTTGATCAAAAGGAAGAAGAAAGCTTGATGGCACGAAAAATACGAATTAATGCACCAGATTTGGGTGCAAAAAAATCAAAGTATCTTTCTGCCTTCTTCTGAACTAGTAGCTTATTAAACGGCTCAAAAAGCATACATATAGATAATAATAATCCTTGGAGATATTGGTATATAAGAAAGGTAGCGATAGTAGAAGTTAATTATAACGTCAAAATTTATTCTCACATTCACAAACTGAAATCCACAATAATGAAGCAGTTGGTAAAAGTAGTTGTCTTGCTTCAGATAGCAGTGGCTACAGTTACTCAGCTTCCAAGTTACATTGAAAGTCGAGTAAGAAGTCAGGCAACCTTGCCGTTTCCTAAATGGTTAAGCGACTTCACTGGGCTAAAGGAATGGCCAGGACTTGAACCACCATACATTCCATTAGATTTCATAGATTTTTTTAAGATCGAACCTAGTTCTCGGCACATCCAAGGGGAGTGTTCTGGGGTTCAGCCAAACACTTGTTCCTTCGATTGTTCAAATTGCGTTGCGGTAGATGATACTTTTACTTGTCCATTGTTATCACAAACTTTTGATGATGGCCCAACACCATTTACAACTAAGCTTGTGGCAGGTTTGAATTCAAAGGCAACCTTCTTCGTATTGGGAGTTAATGTGGTCCAGTACCCTGATATATACCTTGAGACTGTATCCAAGAGTCACATTATGGGCTCACATACTTGGTCTCATAAGTTCTTACCATCATTGTCAAACGAAGAGATTATAGCCCAGATTGAATGGAGTATTTGGGCCATGAATGCCACCGGAAATCATTTACCAAAATGGTTTAGACCACCGTATGGCGGTTTGGATAATCGTATTAGATCTATTATTAGGCAATTTGGAATGTCTAATGTGTTGTGGAACTTTGACACCAATGACTGGCAAATTATCAACAATAGAAAGTCTGGGAGCCAGATTCTAGCTGACATAGATGCTTTTAAACTGAAAAACAAAGGCGGAATAATCCTTGAGCATGATCACAGTCAACAAACGATTAATGTTGCCTTGAATATTAACAAACGAGTCCCAAATCAATTGACTATTCCACAATGCGTTGGTGGCATCGACTACTTGAAGACCTTCAAGACCTGAATATTCTCACTTGGCTGCAAAAACTGTGTTGTAAATTTTCACATGCAATTTCAGGGTAATCAAGTTATGAAAATTTCACACTCTGTCACCTGTAGAGATTCTGCAGGTTAGAAGGATTTGGGTTTGACAATAGAATTGTAGGATCTGATGGCGCATGAACTCTTATCACGAACCCATCATCACGAACCCATGATCAAAGTCTAAAGAAATATAAGTCCATTCAATTTACATTTTTGGCGATGAGCCTGTAACTACACACTTAAGAACTTAAAACAAACTATTGAACGAAGCCGAAGTAAAACCTTTATAAAAAACCTGCCGGATATATTAATAACTTACGACCAATTAGGCGGAAGCAGAGACCACTGAAGACACAGTTGGTGCTGGTTTAGCTGCCGATGGAGCCACTGGAGCTACAGGGGCAGCTGCTTCAGAAGCCTTTGGAATGAAGTTCAAGTTCTTGACATACAAATCAGCCTTAGATTTGGTTTGGCTGGCAACATCGTGGACATAATCAGTGGTTTGATTCTTGATTGGAGTCAAGTAAGTTTCGTTCACATCCTTGTAAACTTTGGAGGCCAAGTTAACTGAGATGGAAGGGAACTTTGGAGCATTCTTGAAGACGTCGTCAACATTTGAAATCTCAACACTGTTAGATTTCAATTCACTGTTGAAGGTTTCGGTTAAATAATTTGCTAATTTGGTGAACTTGCTAATCGCAATATCCTTAGCACTACTAAAACCATACCTAGTAACTGAATAGAATTGGTACACGTTAGAACCTTCGTACGAGTAGGTACTGGTAAGACCAAGTAAGGAGTTGATCTTGTCAAAGTAAAACTTATTAAACGCCAAAAAGTAGTCGTTGTAAGCCTTCAAGGCTGCTTGACCATATGCAGCTGGAAAACTTACCAAGTAATCAAAGTTATCTAAAACAAGTTTGTTGAAAGAAGTATCCAAATACTTCAAATTGTTCAAAACAGCTGGGTACTTGTTGACGAAATCGAAACCATTGTTCAAGACCAAGACTACTTGGGCAGTCAAGTAGTTTACAGCTTCAAATTGTGATGCATATTCCTTAGCACTAACACTGACAGGATATGAAGTGAGGTGATCCAAAGTTGGAGAAGAATACTTTAAACTCATGGTGGTGTATAATGGATTAATTCAAAAAACTTAGGTTAGCACAAAGTTTACACTTGTAATTAGCTGTTTTCCGTGATAAGGAGATTGTGGCATTTTTATAAAATGAAAAACCCTTATTTATCCGCCTGTGTGTATGCAGGAAATAATTCTTATCACGTGGTTGCATGTGAAAATTTAACTGAGTTCAAAATCATTGGTAGCAACCGAGAGATAAGTAAATTGGGTTAGGAGCGAATGGAGTTCCATGATTTACTTCTTGGATATGAGAGTAGACATCTCTTTGAGTCAATAACCATAATTACAGTTTCTTTGATACTTGTTACCAATACTAAGAACCTCCGATAACCTCGGTGACTCGGTCTAGGCTTCTGGGACACTACGTATCGCAGGGCACTGGATCGCAGGAGGCATCCAAAAAGAGGTCACAAAATTAACCTTTTTGCAGGTTAACATAGATCTCTTCATTCGTTACGTACTAAGATCTATATTTAGCTGAAATTTGTAACTGCAAGGAATGCAAGAACAAGAAAGGTGTAAATCTTCAGGAATAAATACATTGTCATCAGGAGATCCAACAGATTGAGAGCACAGGCATTTTGACTTGACCCGCCAACAATTATAATTTCATATATTATTACAGAATTGCTTAGCACAACAAAGTTTGAGTAGTAGAGCATAATGGCAAGCCAAATATTATATATTAAAACACTTATTGTTGTTTACACTCAGGGGGTTCCTTTTTCTCGGTTGCATCATCTTCGTCTTCTTCGTCGTCATCTTCTTCTTCGTCATCTTCTTCATCAAACTCATCTTCAAAATCTTCTGGGTAATCAAAACCAACTGCATCACCAGTAAACCAGTCAATTGCTCTTGGAATCAATCTATCCTTAATTTCTTCTCCCAATTGGTAGTCCAACTCTAATCTTGCAGCTAAATCGTTTTCGTCTTCCTCATCCTCTTCGTCTTCATCATCGTTTTCGTTTTCTTCGTCATCCTCATCGATCTTTGGTGGCTTTGGAGGATCAAAGAAATTGAAAAATGACTCAGCGGGAGTCAATTTTTCAATTGTTCTGGTTTGCATAGTATTCTTCTTTCTTTGTTTTCTTCTTTCGATGTTGATGGTGACGTTTTGTTCCTTGGACTTCCATTCGATAACAGATCCTTCGGCGTGATCGTACACAAAGTCCCCAGAGTAGCCCAATTCAGCTTGGTAATGGTATGTCTTAGTTAATTGCTTGTTATCGAAGAATGTGTTATCATTGAATTCAAAGATTAATTGGAACCCTGGAGTGTCGAGGTATTTCATTTTGATGTTCTTCAAGAACTCTAATACTTCGCTATCTCTTTCAGTTATGGTCTCTGATACAGGAGTCAAGTTTTCCAATGCAGTCAACCAGAAGTTAGGAACACCCCTGATATCCTTACCTTCATCCTCTTCCTCTTCTTCTTCTTCTTCCTCAGCAGTTTCGTCTTCGTCTTTAGGGCTTTCCTCATCATCTTCTTCGTCATCTTCTTCGTTTAACGCTTCACCTTCTTCAATTTCAGATGATGTAGGTTCTATTTTACCATTAATGATGTCACTTCTTCTTTCATAGAGTGGTTCGTATTTCGTGAAGAATTTCTTTTCCAATTCTAACAATTCCTTCTGGAACTCAGCTTCTAATTTCATTTGCTGTGCCTGGATTGCTTTCAATCCATGAACTCTCTTCTTCACCAGCTTAGGTAAAGAGTCAATGTAGCCACTTTGTTGACCAATCAAAGTACCCAACTTACCCTGAATCATCGATAATAATGCAGGGTTGTTAGCTAATTCTTTGCTCAACTTTGGGTCTTCTTCATTAATGGTACTAATGTTTGGGATTTGTTTCAAATATGAATTGGCTACAGAAGATGGTGTGTTCTGAGGAGTAGGTGCCTTTCTGATATCTCCTTGCTTTCTAATAGGTTCACTCATCGTAGTTAGCCTCCTTAATATAATACTGTCGATTTTTTTTCTAGTCACTTTTCTCAAAGGCGCGTTTGTAGTGGTTTATCCACTACTTAGTACATGTGGAGACATTATGTTTCAGGTTTCATACAGACGATACCACTTACGAATTATTTATAAATCTAGCTTACCATCTAAATACAACTCGATGTCATTCAACCTCTTTTCCCATTCTTCGACCTTGCTCAATTTTTCCTCAATATCTTTAATTTCGTTATCAATACTCTTCAAGTTTTCCTCACTTGTCAAATCTTGGAATTCCCAGGTCTCGTCATCTTTGATTTCCAACACAAAATCGTGATACTTCATCAATAATGGTCTATGACTCAAGGTAATAAAGGTGATTTTTTTCTTTTGCAACAACTCAAATAAGTAATCTTCAACGTCAGTACTGACAGCATTTGTACTTTCATCCAATACTACAAACTTTGGATTCTTGAATAAAATTCTGGCAATACTTATTCTTTGTTTCTCTCCTCCACTGAATACATCTTTCCAGTCTTTCTTGACATTGAAGTTACCTTCTCTCTTCAACAAATGTTCCAACTTCACTTCTCTCAATATATGGTACAAGTGGTCATCGTTGAATCCCATTTCAATCATGTCATCATAGCTGTGTGGGTAGATGATTTGATGTCTCAAGTTTCCGTTGGTAAAGTAAGTCTTTTGAGGCAAGAAGAAGATTTCTTCGTCGTTTGGCTTACTCATCAATCCAGAATACAAAGGCCACAATTGGGCAAGAATTCTCGAAATAGAAGTCTTACCACAACCGTTACTACCCAATATCAACAAATTGTTGCCTACATTGATATGGAAATTCAAGTTTTCGATCAACTTGGTATTTTCACTACCATTCTTGCTGGGGATGATCACTGGAATGTTTTCAAATCTAATACCTGAGGAATAGTTCTTTTGGATTGTTCCATGGATATCACTATACCCAAGTTCGGATCCATAGTCAAACCTTGGAGAATGTGCTTGGTGCAAATTGGTTAATAATTGGAATACTCTATCAGTGTAACCTGTTAACTCAGCCACATCTTTAATGGAGTACATTAATCTTGAACCAGCATCCGCCAATGACAACATTAATCTTTTATTGATAACGAACTGTCTCATATTCTTTCTTTCCATTTTATTCTGTTGTGCAGAATTAGTAGCTGAGTCCAGACTTGAATTTCCCACTGAATTATGATTAGCTGGGAAAATTTCATCCAAGAACACAGGCAAACCAGCAAAGATATAGCCCCAAGCAGACCAAGTATATTTCAAAATATAATCTTCCAAGATTGAATATCCAAATGAGATATTTATCGTCTTGTTAATATGGCCCATCAACTTCTTGAAGGTTTCCTCCAACTTCAGTTTTTCAATGACTGAACCTTTGTAAAAACCTATTTCTTCACAGTTGGTAATCAAGTTCAAGTGCTCATTATAGTATTGTCCCTCTAAGTGGGTCTCCCTAGAAGAAAGCTTACCGAAAGCTGGTGTATTCTTCTTCAATAACCAAGCTGTCAAGAAATAGTTTGCAAAAATACCAATTATTGCACCACTTCCCAAATTATCACGAAGGTAGATTGAAAAAAATACCAAGTCAATCATTGGTTTACCCATACTTGAAAATAAACCACAGATGGAATCGCAAAACTTGGCAACATCATTAGTTATAAATTGGTCGATATTCTGGATATCTATGAAGTTGATTTTATAGTAAGCCATGATCTTGTCCAAATACAAATCATGAATATATCTGGTCAAGTTGGTTCTGAAACCTAAACTTAATCTGTTTGTCAAGTATTTAATGGCAGCGTTAGTATAAGAAGCAGGGAAAGCAATCAAGATCCAGTAGATTAAATCTCTGATGAATTTTTTACCATTACCACTAATCAAGTTCTTGACAATCTGACCATCTAACTTCGCAATCAATAAGGACAACCATGTTCTTAAGATTAAAAAGAAACATTGACAAAATAATAACCAACTATTTTTACTGTAGAACTTTGGAATCAAGATTCTCCAGATAATTGTCAACTGATTCAAGAACTTGGAGTTGATAATCTTATTCTGAATGTTCAACTTTTCTTCCACGTAATAGTTCTTGTACAAATATTTATCGGCTGCATACTTATCCAAGTTAGGTTTTGGAATGATGATCCTAGTTGTTGAAGTTTTACCCTTTGGAATTAAAATCTCTCTTGCACCATTTTTAAGAACAGTAGATGACTGTCTGATTACGCTAGGTCTGTTAAGCTTTGCATTTAGTCTCCTTTCGTTGTATTGTTGCACTAATGACCTCAAGCTGAATAATATCCCAAGTCCAAAGGTTGATATTAAAGTTCCTAAGAATAGAATCACAGGCCTGCTTTGGTAGTTGATTTTGACCTTGTTGTCCTTAAAGGTGATCACAAACTCCTGCAATATAAGGACCAACTTTCGGATGTCCTCCTTGGAGTATCCAAGTTTAGAAATCTGTACCATACTTCGGACTTCGTCTTTCCAAAAGAAAATACAATGACTACAATTGTGGAGAAGTTGTGAGAAGTTTAGCATGCATGTCCGAGGTTAGTTCGCACCGGTACACCAGCTGAACCATATAAATTTAGACTATGTACAATTTTTGAGGAAATATGACAGCCGCTTGGAGTGGGCTATTTACTGTCAGCTGATACTCAGATAACCACAGATTGACTTGGTCATAAATGTAATTCAAGTTAATTAGTTTGATACAAGTCAAAACATAGATTTACCACTTCTTGTTTAAATTCTTCTGAACGCAATCCTTGAATAATTGAAACTCTTTCAAGCACTGATCTCTGTGAATAGTCGCATAATTGTTCAAAACGCACTGACCATAAGCCATTCCTTGAGTAGAGCAACCAGCAGCTCCTTTTAAGAACTTTGTTCCAGGTCTAATTTTGAGAGAAGAGTTGCTCATTTTTGAATTTTTCACTCACTTATGAATAGGTAGGATTATATTTTTATGGCAGAAAAGCTACTCAAATAGGTTAATATAAACATTGGGGGTGTAAGATTGGAACTAATATGCTAGATTTCTTTTCTGTTTTTAGCTTTACAATCTATTAATTTTTGGTATGTTTGAAATTTGCAAAATTCAAAACTATTTTTACTATTACAGGAAATTTAGGGAGAAATAAAATACTTAAAAAAGAACAAAAAATTCTAAAATGCTTGGAATATAGCTAAGCTGATTACTGAACATAAGTTTCCTTAGATAATTGAAAGGCAATAGAGAGTGGCAATCACTATCAACCATAATCTTCAATTTAATATGGTTAGCTTAACAAAAATTCCTTGCTACTTTTTCTCATCAGTAATGACTTCGTGGCCAAGCTGGTTAAGGCGTGCGACTGTTAATCGCAAGATCGTGAGTTCAATCCTCACCGAGGTCGTTGTTTTTTGCTTCTGCAACTCGCATTCATTTTTTTCTTGGAGCCTCAAGGTGATATAAGATCAAAAATTTTTTTTATTGGACTTCCTCTGTTTTTATCAAATTCCTAAATTGGTGACTTTATTGTACTTGATCAAGTCAATATTTAAATTCGGATACACTAAGAATTGCACAAAATCGAAAGCAGCTGATCCTTAGTTTTGACGTAAGAGTGTCACAAATATGTACAGACCTGAGGCAAACAGTGGACACCCAGAAGAAGACAAGCCAGAAAATAAGGCTTTGAAAGACGAACAAATTCGCCAGTGGGTGTGTGAATTAGTTTCAGGGAATAACAGAGAACGTGCTTTATTGGAGTTGGGTAAAAAGAGAGAACAATATGAGGATTTGGCAACTTTGTTGTGGAACTCATTTGGAGTTATGACTATTTTGCTTGAAGAAATAATTTCAGTCTATCCATATTTGAATCCTCCAATGCTAACAGCTTCAGTATCAAACAGAGTATGCAATGCCTTAGCATTATTGCAATGTGTTGCATCTAATAGCCAAACCAGAGGTTTATTCTTACAAGCTAACTTGCCGCTATACTTGTATCCATTTTTGTCGACAAATGCTAGACAGAAGCCATTTGAATACTTGAGGTTGACTAGCTTAGGTGTTATTGGGGCATTGGTAAAGAATGATACTCCAGAAGTTATCAATTTCTTGTTAACAACTGAAATTGTACCATTATGTTTGAATATCATGGAAATTTCTTCAGAGTTGTCAAAGACTGTAGCTATTTTTATTTTACAAAAGATTTTGTTGGATGACCAAGGATTATCGTACATTTGCACAACCTACGAAAGATTCCACACCGTCGCCGCTGTTTTAGCCAAGATGATCGACCAGTTGAATATCTTATTCCACAATACCAATCCCCAACAACAAGCTTCCAATAGTACTGGTAGATTATTAAAACACGTTGTAAGATGCTACATGAGATTAAGTGACAACATAGAAGCTAGAAAGGCATTGGCCAATATATTACCAGAGCCTTTGAAGGATGGTACTTTCTCAATTATTTTGCAAGATGATGCTGCTACAAAAAAGTGTTTGGCTCAATTGTTAGCTAATATAACAGACCAACAACAGCAGCAACAAACTTCCCAAAACCAAGCACAACAATTAACTCAACCACCAAATCTTAATGCTCCTAATATTCCACAAGGACAGACCAGTCAAAACCCCAATGCACAAGGACAAAACCAAAACTTGGGTGCTCCAGGCTTAATTGGAGGAATGATGCAACCATTTCAAATACAGGGAATGCAAAACAATAATTTTCCTATTCAGGGCCAGCCTATGATGAACATGTATAACCAGTAAGCTATGTATAGAATTGTATAGTAAGTTTCTTTCTTTAAACTGCATTAACCTTTTGCTATCGCGCCTGGACTTTCCTTTTTGGATTCTATACAATCTAGCAAATTTCGAAGGATTCTCATTTCTTACTCTATCTACAATGCCAGAGGACCCGAGTCAAATTTCACACAAAAACGAGTTGACACACCAGTTCCAGCACTCGGAGTATGAGAGAAGGAATAGCGTTGTGTATGGATCGTTGGGAAAAGGTGGACTTTTCATTCCAAAGGATTTCATTAGACGAAAATCCGTAGGTGTGGTTAATGATGAGGAGGATAGTGATGAAGAAATTACCCAAGAAGTCCATACTGAAGTCACTCCATTAGTGGCTCCATACTCCAGAAGAAAATCTGTTCTTCTTGAACGAGATATCGTGTCCCAAGAAAGAGAAATCTTGAAGGACAATAATATCTTAGCTGAAGGTGATGAAGTGGTCAGAAAAGTGTTTGAGACAGTTGTAACTTCTAAATCTTTACCAGTCACAACTCCTTCAATAGAGTTGAAGCATTTGATCAATTCTTCAATTCCTTTGGTGTTAACTTTCGTGTTGCAGAATTCGTTATCAACAGTGTCTGTCTTGTCTGTGGGGCACTTAGGAGCCACAGAATTGGCAGCTGTTTCTATGGGTGCCATGACAGCTAACATCACGGGTTATGCAACTATTCAAGGTATAGCTACTGCATTAGATACTTTATGTCCTCAGGCTTTTGGTGCAAAGAAGTATCACATGGTTGGTAGTTATTTTCAAAAGTGTACTGCTTTAATTTTCACTGTAATGTTTCCTGTGTTGCTTATCTGGATGTTCTATGGTTACGAGCTTATTTGTTTAATGGTTCCTGATAAAGAAACTGCAAGATTATCAGCCGTATACTTGCAGTATGTTGCTTTTGGTATTCCTGCTTACATTCTATTTGAGTGTGGAAAGAGATTTTTACAAGCACAAGGTGTGTACCACATTTCAACTTACGTTTTGTTTATTGCTGCACCTTCTAATGCAATTATGAACTTTGCATTTGTTAAGAAAATTGGTTACTATGGTGCTCCAATTTCAGTAGCCATCAACTATTGGATTATGGCTATTGGATTATGGATAGGTACAGTATACTTCGTTAAACCTGAAGAAACTACAAGTGGCTTACATCCATTGGCCTGTTGGGGTGGCTTGAATATTAAAAAGGCTTTCAGCTCCTGGAGAAGGTTGCTTTCCTTGGCTATCCCTGGTTTAATCATGATTGAGGCTGAATTTTTAGCATTCGAAATCTTGACTTTGATTGCCTCTTATTTGGGTACAGTTGCTTTAGCTGCTCAATCAGTTGGTTCAACTATGGCATCTTTAACATACCAGATTCCTTTTGCTATTGGTATTGCTGCCTCTACTAGAATTGCCAATTATCTTGGTGCTGATTTGGGAAAATCTGCCAAAATAGCTACCAAAGTTGCTATAAGTTTTGGTTTCGTCATTTCAATATTTAACTTTTTATTATTGTTCTTGTTTTCCACCGAAATTGCAAATCTTTTCACGGATGATGAAAGAGTAATTAAAACCATTGAGGATGTTATGTGGTTAATTGCTTTGATGCAAGTTTCTGATGCCATGAATGCAAACTCTGCTGGTTGTTTGCGAGGTCAAGGTCAAACTAAGATAGGTGGAATTGTAAACTTGGTTTCTTACTATGTTATTGGTATCCCATTATCTATTTGGCTTACCTTTTATTCCCCATGGAAGGGTTCCTTAGATGGTCTTTGGATTGGTTCCTGTGTTGCATTGACCATTATTGGTGTCATCCAAAGTTACTATTCTTTGTTTGCGGATTTCGATAAATTATGTGAAGAGGCAAGATTAAGAACTAGTTCTGAAATAACAGTATAGAATAATAATAAGCAGCAAAATATATAGGCTAGATATCCTGGATACTATCCTTCGTTTATTAATGATTTGCGTACTCTATAAACATTACTGTCGAACCATTTTAGAAAGCATTAGTCATAACTGCTTCTTTGACATCAGATTGGACTCTTGGGCTACCTGCCAACAATTCTCTTCTGATTTCTGGACCTATAGAATGATGGAATCTCTGTCTGACGGTTTCTAACAAGAAATCCCTTTGGTCATCAGTGATGTCGTTTTTGTATCTTTGAGCAAATGCTAAGAATGCTTTGTGCCAAACAATTGGCATTGGTGGCAACTCATTCTTCGTTTCATTATTCATTTCATCGTCTTGGTCCATCATGGAATTCACATCTTGAGTGTTGTCACCACCTGCTTTTCTGAATCTCATGAAGTAGAACACCAAATCATCCAAAGTTTGATAAGGCAATGCATATTTTTTTTCTATCAAGACTCTAATAAATGTAGTTGTTGCAGGATTGAACTCTCTTTGGGTCAATTGTGACAATGCCACGGACGAGTGCAATACAGGGACAGAAATTTTGGCTAACACTGAAGCTGCAATAGTTGCTTCTCTTACACTACAGCTAGAATCAACCAACGGGAACAAAAATCCTTTGAAGAATGCACCTGGTTTATACAAAGACTTTTTTAAAGCTCTGTATATATGATAATTAACGGAATGATCTTCAGACTCTTCGATACAGGTTCTGAATCTTTCCAATAAAATGTTCTCAATGAACTTTTGAGCTTCATTAGCTTGTAAGTTAGAAACGAACAACTTTGAGGCTTCATATACAGCATGTGGAGTCCAACTTTCTGGATTGGTAACATATAAGACATCTTCCCAGTTCTTCAAACTCGGCAAGACCTTAAATAATTTTGGTAATTTTCCATGTCTGTAACTAGCCAATATCTGACCAATCTTCTCATAAGCCATAATGACCTTTGGTGGTAACTTGACCCCATCGGTCGATCTGTCTGGTTGTTGCTTCATCACTTCCTTTTCTTGAATTTTTGCCATGATCTTATCAGCCAAGTTGACCAGGCCACCAAAGCCACCATTGGAGAAATACTTCTCAAACATTTCTGCGTCTCTTTCATTTACCTCAACTTCTTCTTCATCATAGTATTCTTCTATTTCTTCTTCTTCAAAATCTGAATACTCCTCATCATCCTCTTCTTCATCATCCTCTTCTTCATTATTTCTAGATTTAAATGCTTCCAAGAAAGAAGGCTTATCGTCTACTGGGTTTAATCCTTCTTCATCTTCAATTTCATCTTGTTGTTCCTTAGCTAATTGCAAAATTTTTCTGGAGGTTTTGGCATCAAGGTAATCTGGTTCTTCTTTTTGAGTCTTCTTAGATTTTTTCGACTTAGGTGTAGCTTTCAAGTCACCACTGATACTCGAAATATCCTTGTGCAAAGGATTATGACGTTGTTTGCCCTTAGTTTCACTGACTGTAATCTTTCCCATACTGTTATCTGATCTAAAATTTTTTTTCGCATCGCATTATTGAGATGAGGAATACTACATAGAAAATTAAGAGAATCTTACACTGAATATTTGTCATTAATCATAATCTATATGTACAAGAAGGGAAGAGTATATCAACTTTTCACCTATTATATCATTTAGCGGTAAATACCTGTATCCTTTGCGTAGGAAATTGAGCTTACAAACAAAGACACCCAAAGTGTAATCAGTATTCTTCTCTGTGCTTGTACTAACATCGAATTTAAGAAAAGTCAACTCGTTGGAGTCAATTACACCTTCAAATGTTTCGTTCCAGATGGGATTAAACCCATTCTCTCTTATAACTGAAGTTTTATAACAATGGAGGTTTTCATCACTTTTAGAGCTTCCGCTAATAATCTCAAAACTCACGAAAGGATTAATATTTGATGATTGGTTGAGTTTGGGAAGCTGATGTGCACTAATAATTCTAATACGAAAATGAATCCTCTTCACTTCAAAAGTAAGCATGTTTCGCATTGTATGCTTTAATAATGGTTTTCTAATATCGTGTGGTTTTAAGACGTAACCATATCTGTCCAAACCATCAAACAATGCTTCGTTAACTTGTTGCCCTAGATCATATGTTTGCCAATTAGTTGCAACCATTTGGGTCCCATGAACCCAGTATTTGATTGGAAGAAAGTTAGATGACTTTAACCGGAACTTGTAAGGATATACTCTCATTAAATATCTTCTGTTGTGCTTGTCAAGAGACTTACTTTGGATCTCATCTTTCAACATCGAATCTACTGTCTTCTCATTCAAAGAGAAACAATGGTTGAATGTCTTAGATTCAGGTAGCGAGAAGTTTCTGAATCTAAGTCCCTGACAATAAACTGCCAAGCAACTTAACTCATCTATCACCTTCTTCGACTTCCTCTTTTTGTCTGAATTCAAGGTTGAGCTGAAACTGGAAGAAGACCCCAAGACACTGCTGTCCTCACTAAAAGATGTGCTTGTGGTGGTAGAAGAAAGGTCGCCAGAATCAAGCAAGGCAAAAGCTGAAAAAGGGGTAGTCTTTTTAGCCTTGATAAGTATTCTATACTTTAAATCTCTAGGACTTGGAAGGACACCGCTTCCACCCAAAGGCTCTGAGACTAACAAGTCCCCAAATATTTCAAACAATAGTTGAACTATCTTCAATTGTACAATAGTGGAGCAGTTAATTTCAAGACTCAAAATCAAGGGTAACGGGCTGCTAACAAACGCATACTTTTTTATGGTCACCAAAACATTCCTCAAAGAAATGGATGACGTGAAGGCCCTTCCATGCTTCACCACAGGCCAAATTTCGTTTGTGCCTGGATTTTCACCATCCCAAATATCAATTTCCACACATCTGCAACCTTTTTGTAAAGCCCTTACATACCCTTCAGATGAAGACTCATCTGCAACTTGTCTACCAGTCAAATAGGTATTATGTGAAGACGAGATATAATACTCATTTAATGGCTTACTGTAATAATCATCATTTTGATTGCCTTCCTCAACTGGCCTGGAATATCTTGATAGCAAAAACTGGTTCAAGCTTTCTGAGTCCCATAAGCTTGTTCCTTCTCTACAAAACTTGTCAAAAATCTTTTCTGAAATCAGTTCGTGCTGAAATTTATTCAACTGTTTTTGAACATCATTGAAATTCATTGTTTCGTTGTTGTTAATGCTAATGTTTTCCCAAATATCTTCAATATCAGCTCTTTTCTTTAAAATTGCGATGAACTGCTTGAAACCCTCAAAGTCAAGTACATTAACATCATTAATTTGTATTTTGCAATCTAGACTATCAAAAATAGACTTCAAATAGCTTGTATTGACATTAATGTTCAATCTGCCAGTGTACCTCACAATATCATCAAATGACAAATGCTCCCTTGAATTCTTAATAGTGGCATTTTTATTCTTATTGACAAGAAACTCTTTTTGTTGGTCATCCATATTGTCTAAGTCTATGTAAAACTTTTCGGCTAATTCAACTCTCAACCTTTTCAAGTTCATGATCAATGAATGAAACCTTTTGATGTCAAATTCAGTATCGCCAATCAAGTGCAATGTCTTTATTTTGTTCTTGTTATCATCGAAATAGGTTATTGACATCCACTGTTTTTCCAATTCTTTTGAGATGTTCAACTCATCTCTATAGTATCTTGCTTCGTGTTGAAACAAGACCTTTTTCACATCATCTATGGTGAATTTGTACTGCTTTGTACCATGAACTGCCATGGAAATAAGTGATTTCAATCCCTCTCTAGAACTGGAACTAGGGAAAGAGTTTTGGCTTTTATTAGAAACTTGCCAGGTGAATGTTAAAGTACCTGGATCTATCAGGAAAAAGATTCTTTTCTTTGATTTTTGGGACACTTTTAGTAAGGAAAGACCATCTTCGAGAAATGCAGCAGGAATCTTTATTTGACCCATGTTTTTGAGATATTCCACGTCCACATAGTCACCGAGTTTTGCATTGGAAATGGAGTTACTTGGAGATCGAGAACTACCAGAGCTGACAACTTTAGATAGGTCCATTTCATTAACGAAATCTTCAGAATTGTTCTTGCCGCCACTCAATATCCTTGTTAGAATGTTGCCTGAATCGGTGGAAGCTGTTTCCTTATTGCTTCTTAACGAATTCAAAAAGCTAGGGACCGAGAGAATCAGACCCACGCCACTATTGCTCCTTCCTCTTTTAAAAATGATATCATCTGGATCATCTTGTGTCTGCAAGGAAGAGTTAATTCCATTACCATTCGAGCTCTCTGAAGAACTCCTTATCCTTTCACTCATCACATCAAATTTGGTTCTTAATACTATATGCGCACTTAAAAAATTCAGGTATGAAGAGCCAATATAATATTATCTAGATTTACAATTCTACTTCATCGTCAAGCCTAACATCCATATTTGCTTCTTTGAGTAAGTATCTCTTTACATCGTTGACCTTGTACTCACCTCTATGGAATAAACCTGCTCCTAAAGCAGCGTCAATATTGCATTCCATTTCGAACACATCCTTAAAATGTTCGGGTTTACCTGCTCCTGAACTGGCAATAACAGGAATAGAAACGTTAGACTTGATCTGTTTCAACAATTCATGGTTATAACCCTTGTTAGAACCATCGTAGTCGATGGAATTAAGTAAGATCTCACCGGCTCCTAAATCCTCACAAGCTTCACAAAGCTCAAGGGCACCTAATTCATGGACCTTTCTTCCTCCTTGAGAAGTTACTTGGTAATAACAATAACGTTCTCCGTTTGGTCCATAGTTAGATGGGTCAGTAATAGTAATTACACTCATAGTAGTTTCTTCAGGCGATTTCAAGTATTTTCTCTTTGGATCGACAGATATCACAACAGCTTGGTTTCCAAAAGTAGCTGAAATAGTTTCAATAGAGGAAGTACCAGTCTTAGCCTTGTTACTTTTGTAATAGTTTTCAGCAATGTTGACAGCATCAGAGCCAATACTAACTTTATCAGCTCCAGATCTGAAATAAAGGTCAGCAACCTTCACAGCAGGAACAAGCTCCCCAGTCTTTGGGTCAGTCATATCTTTAATACCACCACCTACAGTTAAAGGCACGAATATATTCTCAGCAGACTTCCTTAACACCTCCAACATTGGCAAGTCTTCTAATGGCGAGTCACGGAAAGATGTGATATTGAGGAAAGTAACTTCGTCAGCTCCTTGATTATAATATCTGGTGGCCAATTCAATTGGTTTACCCAAGTTTCTTACACTATTTTCACTATTGGACTCTCTAACATTATATTGGTCACCTTTGGTAACAACCAAATCACCTTGATCGTTAGCTCTAACATCCAAACAAGCAATAATTCTTCTTGTCAATCCACTTAATGATCTGATAGCATTGTTTTGATTGTGCTGGTAGTCTGTATCGGAAACAGTAGAGAGCCTGTTGTCTTCAAGGAAAGATTTGATGACTTTTACACCAGCAATACCCGATTTTTCAGGATGGAATTGGGTTGCAAAAAAATTCTTGTAAGACAAAGCAGCAATGAACTTTTCAGATCCGTAGGTAGCAAATGCAAAGTTCCAGCCATCAGAAATTGCTTCATCTAAAATTTTCTGCGAAGCTTCGTCAATTACACCAGCATAAGAGTGGACGAAATAGTATTTGTTGACAATGTTCAAACCATAAAATGATTTATTTGATGGTAACACTTTATTATCAACTTCAATAGATTCAATGTTGTTCCAACCAATCAGTGGTACCGATTTTACTAGGCCCTTTTCAGCAAAAATAGGATCTTTGTTGTTGAATTTCTTCAACTTTAATCGTATGTAACCCAAACCTGGATACCGAGCGTCCTCACTTTCTTCACTACCTTCGAAAAAAGTCTGCAAACCAACACATACTCCCATCAAGCTCCTGTTATCTTCTATATATTTTTTAATTGGGGTAACGAGATCTCTAGCGTGAAGTTGCTTAACAAAATGGGCAAAGTTTCCCACTCCAGGAAAGATCAACTTTTCAATCTGGGCTTCTACCTGGTTGAATTCTTCAGCGTTTTGGATTAATTTGACTTCATAATCACCGCACTTCTTTATGGCATTTATAAGTGATTGCAAGTTACCACTTTCCACGTCTATAACATAAACTGTCTTCATTTTGGAAATTAATGATTAGCTCAGTGTGTCAAGATTATGAGAAATGAATTTTTACAAAATGAGTCTTCACAAAATGAGTCAAAGCGAGATTTGAGAATTTATCTATAACACCAAAGCAGGATCATAACTGCACTTAAAAAGTATTTTCGACTGCCAATTTAACTTATTGAAACATAATTGAATGGATGCCTCTTAAGCCTTGGTCGCTTGAATAGGAAAGAAAAAGTGAACTTCATCCTTGTGTGGCTCTTGTTGTTCTGCTTCGAATTTCTTACAGAACTCATCGATGGAGCCTACCATTGCAGCAACATGTAAGCCTATGTCTCTTGATAAGAAACTTATGATTTCACTTGAACCGCTTAGGAAAACAACCGAAAACTTTACATTGCCTTCTCCAAAGATTTCATTCAAGGATGTTAATAAAACCTCTGCTAGGTTAGGGATCATATCATAGTGTTTTGATAAATCAGTACCTGTAACATTGGTAAAAGAAGGGAGTCCTGTAACTTTCTGATCTCCTTTAATTGTTTCTCTTCCCAGAAGAATAAGAGGTATCTCTAAAACACCACCAGTCTTCAAAGTCCTGTGGAATTCAGAGAGAATAGTCTTGTAATTGGAATTGCTTAACTGGAACAACATATCCCTGCTCTGAATCAAATCAAATGTTTCTGTTGGGATCGTGGATAGAGAGCCTGGGTAAAATTCAAAGTTTTTAGGTTTATGTGCTCCTGAACTGGCGATTGAAGCTGTTCTGGAGTTATTAGCACTACCATTAACATTCTTAGAAAACGAGTTATCGAAATCAATAGATCTTTGTAACCTTACAAAGTCTTCATCAGTCATTTCCTTGAATTCCTTAAAGTTAACCAAGGCCAACTTCCTGTAGTAATCTTCGTATAAGTGAGCATCTAGTTCCTCAAAGCTTTCTTTTTTTGTTGATTTTTCTGTTTCTCTATATTGATTGAAGTTATTGATGAGGTCACTGCTTTCATTGAATACGTTCAGTTCATAAACATTCAAGAATGGGTTGGTGATGGCTAAATACCAGGAATACTGAACGCTGAAGTAAGCATTGTAAAATAATACTTTCGGTGCAACAAATTTTGTATCTTCAGATTTGTCCTGCAAAGTGTGAAGGTACTTGTTGAATAGCTTTGGTAAAATTCTTCCGTCGATCAATGAATTGTTACTAAACTTTGTTAAAACATTGATATGGTACTTCTCTAGTAGTGAGTAGTCATAGCACGCCTTTGTGATCAATTGTAATAAATAAGCAATAGCATTGTTCATATTAGACAACTCTTCCCCTGAATCTTCTCTTTGGAAACTTTGCAATGCCTTGAGAAACATAGTGAACTTATGCTTGAATTCTCTGTGCATTAATTGATACTCGCTTAACTCACCTTCAGGTATGCTCAAGATCTTTTGTGGCAAGTTTAATATATAACGAAGATAATTTGTGAAGTTAACCTGAACTAGCTCTTCGCACGAGATAATCTCGCTTCTAGAGGAATCAGTATTCGAGTTGACTCTAATTACTTGACGAATGAAATCCCTCATAGCTATCAAAGTATATGACAATACACCTTCAAATTTTTTGATATCAAATCCAGTAGTAGCTTCATCTGCAGCAATATCATCTATTGAAACATCTCTGAACTCGTTATGTCTCAATAAAACCTTCGTTATCGAGTTGTGCCTTATACTTGCAAAGTTAATTGGATCATTGGCATGCTGGCCCTTTATGATATCAAGAAAGTTTTGAAATCGGAAAACCTGAAACCCTGGTGCTAACAAGTGCTTGTTCATTTTCTCAGTAGAGTTCAAATAACTCAAGTCATCAAAGGTTCTGAATTCTGGGAACTCAGCATTAGGCGGTATAATAGAGCCTTTTTTCGGAATTTCAGACAGTTGACCAGCATCCGGGACTCTAGCAGACTCTTGGTTCAAGGTATAACTTGGTTTGAATATTTTGGAACTTTTTGAATAATCAGCATTACTATTATCGTTTGCATTGACTGTTTCATCCAACTGAACATTAAGCTTACTTCTTTCTTTAGTAATAGCATTGGTATGGGAAGAAGACAACGAGCTGTTTCGTCTGTATTTGCTTTTTGGTATGGAGGAAGTTGTGGATGACGAGTTTCTTCTCTTATCAGTAAGGTCTAAGTGGTGAAGATTAAAGTTTTCGTTGAATATACTGGATGCATTACTTGCAAAACTGACCTGGTTGGGATTTTCGGATTTTGATTCGAAGTAGGAAAGTCCTGTCATAGAACTTTTGGGAGATTCAACCACAAACTTAGAGCTGGAACCCACGGAGTTGGACGAATGTGTCCTAATTATTTTGTCATTAGGACGAACTAAATCATCATTGTTATGTTCATTAATTGCTCCCTGAGAAGCTCCAGATACCGAAAAGGAACTACGGAACCCTGAAACAACAGAGGCCGAACCTGAGGTAGCAGAAGTTGGATGTGATTCATGATAAGAACCAGCATCTTCAATCAGTTCTTCATACATACTAGGTTCGTGAACCGATCCATTGGTTGAGCTTACAGGAGAATTTAACTTGTTCTTGTCTTTTCTTATCTTTCTTTTGTGTTTCTTTTTCTCATTTGCCTTGAGTTTCTGTTGTGTCTGGTACAGAACCGATGGCACGATATAAAAGCTCATATAATGTCCTGTTTTTTTTGTTCTGAGAATTTTAGTGAGAATGAACCTGGCCTCATGCGAGATAATACCTTCAACAGTTGATATCTTTTCATTTGATTTCAGAGACATGTGCTATGCATACAACTATTAGATATGTATTCCAGGAGACGTGACAAAATACTTTAGCAGATGTAGATTTTCATATTCTGCAAAAATCTCTTGTATGTAATTACGAATCGTTCAAAAGTTAATCAAAAGAGATAATTGCGTATACAAAAGAAGTATCTTTTGTGAACAGATAGCACTGAAAAAGACCACAATCTTACTTGTCTCCTTTATGTTCTTTGTGTACACTAGACCTACTCTTTCAAAGACGCAACCTATTTATCCCGCATTTTCACCAATGCTCAATGCACAAAACCTGCGGTTTCCTTTTCGAATTAACAAGGTTCAGAATTTGTAATTAAGCATCAATGACCAACACCTTTTACAATCCTAATACCGCAGAGTACTTTAACCCCAAGACCAATAAAAAGGTCGCCTTGATCACAGGAGGTAACCAGGGAATTGGTTTCTACACTGTCTTGAATTTATACTTGCATGGTTATAAAGTGTACCTTTTAGGAAGAACAACCTCCAAATGCATTCCAGCGATAGCAGAAATCAAAAAGTATGCAGATGAAATAACTGCCAAATATGCTAAAGAGGAAGCAGCTGAAAGGTTTGCCGGTGAAATAAAGTACATTCAATGTGATTTAACTGAGTTGGATTCAGTAGATGCGGCTGCTAAAGAATTCGCCTCTAATGAATCACAATTGGATCTATTGATTAACAACGCTGGTATCATGGCTGTGCCATATGAAGTCACGAAAGATGATATCGAGATCCAGTACCAAGTGAATGTTTTAGCCCATGTACTTTTGACCTTGAGATTGTTACCATATTTGGGCAAATCCAAAGCCGCAAGAGTTGTTCAAGTGTCTTCACTTGCCCATACCTTTGCTATGAGATACTTGAAGCCTGAAGATAACTTGGTTGGCTTTCCTGAACAATATTACAAGTTCATGAGATATTCCAGAGCTAAGACAGCTGCTATTCAGATCATGAAATCGTTGGCAACCAAAAGACCAGATATCTTATTTATTGCGGTACACCCTGGTGTCATTGAGTCCAACTTGTATGACTCTTTCTTTAAGTCTTTATGGATCTTTGGCCCAATTACCAAAAAGTTGATGTTCGCTGTTGGTTCTGTGTCACAAGAAGATGGTTGTTTAGCCACTTTGAGAGCTTCCATGGATTCTGAATTGACTGCCGAAAATTACAATGGTGGATATTTGACTACTGGTGGTGTTAAATCTTCTCCATTGAGTTACGCCTCTGACCCTGACAATATCCAATACACTTGGAATTGGAATATCGAACAATTAGAGAAGAGAGGATACAAATTTGATGTTTAATGGGAAATTTTATGTTTTTTGGTTTTCTCTTGAATGTAAATGCTGGGTTTAAACCCCGTGACACGTGACTCAAGGTCGTGTCACACCTACTCTTATCTTATCTAGTGCGATTATTTGTGTCATTTACGTTTTACTAACAGACTACAGATTAGAATACTGCTAACATTTAACAACTCATACTATGACAGAATTCTTTGGCTTATTGAAGTATGTATTCACCAGTAATATTCTGATAGTTCCTCAAAAGATAGGAATCTCAGGACTTGCAAATGCCTTAGACTCAAGTGTCTACTTCGAAAGGGGTACTTCTTTACAATTCGCATTACTAACCTTATAGCATCTTGCTTACCAAAGTATACCCCGTTATTGCGTCAATAAAGACGTATGAAGACTATTCAGAGGCTAAAAGAGTCTTTGAAAAAACCAATTTGAATATTGCAGGTTTCAATGTTCCTATTAACACCTTACTTAAGAAAGCCACCGGAGATAGTGCCAATAGTACCACCGAATCAGACGAAGCCATTATATTATTATACTATAATAACAAGCTCCAGAAGTGGTTTATATACTGGATTACATACTCTGTGGTGGAATTGATATCAAATGCTTTGTTTTTGAGATACCTTTTGCCATTCTTCAACTTCACACGACTTATCTTTATGACATGGATGCTATTTCCTATGATTAAGCCAACTACCATCAAGGGCTACAATTCGAACTCAGACATGAATGAATTCTTCTCAAGTGGAAGCGGATTTGTATACAACCTGTCCATTCAATGTTATTACAACGACCAACAATTGAATTCTGCTTCAATCAGCACCAAGCAAGTAGACGACCTAATCAACTATGTGTTGGAATTTCTTAAAAAGATTCCAGTATTGAATGTTTTATTTCAATTTGCTAAATTTCAAACGAGAGATGCCAAGGACGACGGTTTCCAAACAGATCCTGGTGAAAAGCTTGCGTCAATGCTTGGTGCCTTTCAGAATTACTTCATGCCTTCAAATGAACCTGCAGCAGCTCCTGCAGCAGCTGCTAAATCAGTAGATGAAGACTATGATGTCATAGATACTCCCATACTCACAGAATCGACTGGGGTAGATGGTAGTTCAAAAACTACAACCAGAAAGGGTTGGTTATGGTAATAACATTTTTTTTCTTGGAAGGTATTAGTTCTGGATTTATTATGAAAGGAAACTGCCGGGTGCAATATGGTTTTTTATTAAGGAGTTGACAAAAGGCTTAGAATATTTCTAATTCTTCCGTTTCATATTCTGATTTATTGTTGAATTTATTTTTAAATATACATTAACGACATGTCGTTTCTATTTAAAAGTGATTGGTATATATACATGTAAATATTGGCCTAGAGTCCCAAGAACTTGCTAACCATTTCCTTCTCTTCTTTCAATTCCACCTTGGTGTTGTACACACGCATGGTTGCATTTGCCTCCTTCTTGTATCCTTTGGTCACAAATCTTTCTGGAACAACAGGTTTCTTGTACAATCCGTCAAATGCCTTTTCATCCAACTTCCCTTTATCAGATCCTTGTGCGTTCTTGTTAGAAATGATTTCTCCCTGATCATCCAAGTTCTTGTTCAAGTTAGCAGCTTCTTGTGGCAATTCAGGCCATACAAAAGGCTCTTCCATATCAATAGTCATCTTCTTGTATTGAGGACCTCTATAACGACCCAAATCATTAAGGCCTCTTTCAAATTTAGCATGCAACAATTGAACGGTGATATTCAATGCTCTCAATCCATAAACATGCCACAAATAGTCTCTCAAGTCAAATTTATTGAAATTTCTTGGTACAACAAACTTTGCCTGGTATGGTGTGTGCTTTGCATTTGGTCTTAACAATCTGATTCTAGCCTTTGGCAAGTAAACTTTGTTTTCACCAACCTTGAAATGTGGTTGACCTGATGCGACTTGGTCAGCAAAAAGCTCGAGATTTCTTCTGGCTATACGGTCACTGTTTGACTTGTGTTTTATAGGAATTGGTTTTCCAGCTTCCTTGTATTTCTTTTGAATTTCTTCACTTGGGAATAAGGTATCAGTTACTGATTGTGATAATAATGGTGCTCTTTCTTTTCTGAATCCATATCTTGGTTTCTCAAGAACAACATCTTCAATGTTCACTTTAGGATAATTTTTGTGATTTTCAACATAATGTATGAATCTCACCGATTGTCTCCATACCCCCAACACTTCTTGGGCTTTCTTAATCATACCCATATTCATTCTAGCCTTGAAAATTTTCAGGTCAAATTCGCAGCGAAAATTTTTATATATCGGTCGTGCCAGCCCCAAAACCGCGAATGTTTTGGAGAGTTGAAAAAAGTGAAAGATTTTTCGATAGAGGATTAGTAACTTCTTAAACACTGGTTTACCTTTACATCTTTCGATCGTTTAATCAATCAAAGACGGCAAACTTCCAAGGTTTTATTTTCGTATAGATACTATATTTCTGGGGAAACTCGCTGAACAAAGGATATCACAGAAACTGATCATCTCGAAAATGTCAGACCAAATAGAAGATCCATACCAGTACGATGAGGACGTACACTCCATCACCCCAGAGGATTGTTGGTTAGTGATTTCTTCGTTTTTTCAAGAGAAGGGGTTGGTATCTCAACAGTTGGATTCTTTTGATGAGTTTATTGAAACCACCATTCAGGAGTTAGTATGGGAGGACTCGCATTTGGTGTTGGACCAACCAGCTCAACACACCTCTGAATCTGACCATGAAAACAGACGTTATGAAATAGAGTTCGGTAAGATTTATATCTCGAAGCCAACTCAAACTGAAGGTGATGGTACCACTCACCCTATGTTCCCACAAGAAGCTAGATTGCGTAACTTGACGTACTCTTCGCCGTTGTATGTTGATATGACGAAAAGAGTATTCAAATCCGATGATAATGACCGTGTTGATAATGAGCTAGAATGGAAAGAAGAAAGATTGGCTGACGGTGAATCTAGAGATACCAAGGTCTATTTAGGTAAGGTTCCCATTATGTTGAGATCCAAGTTTTGTATGTTAAGAGATTTGGCTGAACATGAATTCTATGAGTTGAAAGAATGTCCTTATGATATGGGTGGTTACTTTATCATTAATGGTTCTGAAAAGGTTTTGATTGCACAAGAAAGAAGTGCTGCCAATATTGTTCAAGTTTTCAAAAAATCTGGTCCAACCCCAATTTCTCATATTGCTGAAATCAGATCCGCGTTAGAAAAGGGTTCTAGATTGATCAGTTCTTTACAAATCAAGTTATATGGTAGAGATGACAAGGGTTCAAGTGGTAGAACCATCAAGGCTACTTTACCATACATCAAAGAAGATATCCCAATTGTTATCGTGTTTAGGGCATTAGGTATTGTGCCTGATGGTGATATATTAGAACACATCTGTTACGATGCCAACGATTGGCAAATGTTAGAAATGTTGAAACCGTGTGTGGAAGAAGGTTTCGTTATCCAAGAGCAAGAAGTTGCGCTTGATTTCATTGGTAGAAGAGGTGTCCTTGGTATCAGAAGAGAAAAGCGTATTCAATACGCTAAGGACATTTTGACTAAGGAATTATTACCAAATATCACACAGGAAGAAGGTTACGCAACTAGAAAAGCGTTCTTTTTGGGTTATATGGTTAATAGGTTATTGTTGTGTGCATTAGAGAGAAAAGAACCAGATGACAGAGATCATTTTGGTAAGAAGAGATTGGATTTAGCTGGTCCATTATTAGCCAACTTATTCCGTATCTTGTTCAAAAAGTTGACAAGAGATATTTATACTTACATGCAAAGATGTGTGGAAAACGATAAAGAGTTTAACTTGACTTTGGCTGTGAAGTCTCAAACTATTACAGACGGTTTACGTTATTCTTTGGCTACTGGTAACTGGGGTGAACAAAAGAAAGCCATGTCTTCTAGAGCAGGTGTTTCTCAGGTTTTGAACCGTTATACCTATTCCTCTACTTTGTCCCATTTAAGAAGAACCAATACCCCAATTGGAAGAGATGGTAAATTAGCTAAACCAAGACAATTGCATAACACACATTGGGGTCTTGTTTGTCCTGCAGAAACTCCTGAAGGTCAAGCATGTGGTTTGGTGAAGAATCTTTCCTTAATGTCATGTATTTCAGTTGGTACTGCATCAGATCCTATCCAGGTGTTTTTGGAAGAATGGGGTATGACTTCATTGGATGATTTTTCTCCTACAAATACTCCAGATGCCACCAGAGTTTTCCTTAATGGTGTTTGGGTCGGTATTCACGACGAGCCAGCTTCATTGGTCGAGACTATTCGTTCATTGAGAAGAAGAGGTGATATATCCCCAGAAGTTTCTATTATTAGAGACATAAGAGAAAAAGAATTCAAGATCTTCACTGATGCTGGTAGAGTCTATCGTCCATTATTTATTGTGGATGATGACCCAGATAGTGAAACTAAAGGTGAATTGAAGTTAACAAAAGAGCACATACACAAGTTGATGAGATCCGAATATAATGATTATGACGAAGATTCTCCAGATTCCAACTATGGGTGGTCATCATTAGTCAGCGATGGTGTCATTGAATACGTTGATGCCGAAGAAGAAGAAACGATCATGATTGCCATGACCCCAGAAGACTTGGAAGCAAGTAGAAGTAACTTGACCCAAACTCAACAAAAGCAATTGCAACTTGAGGAACTAGAGCTTGAGCCCGCTAAAAGAATTAAACCAACTTTCAGTGGTAACTCACACACCTATACCCACTGTGAAATCCATCCTTCAATGATTTTAGGTGTCGCTGCTTCGATTATTCCTTTCCCAGATCACAATCAATCTCCTCGTAATACCTATCAATCTGCTATGGGAAAACAAGCTATGGGGGTTTTCCTTACCAATTATTCTGTCAGAATGGATACTATGGCAAATATTTTGTATTATCCACAGAAGCCTTTAGCTACTACTAGATCCATGGAATACCTTAAATTTCGTGAATTACCTGCTGGTCAGAATGCTATTGTTGCTATTGCTTGTTACTCGGGTTATAACCAAGAAGATTCGATGATTATGAATCAATCATCAATTGATAGAGGTTTGTTCAGATCATTGTTTTTCAGATCTTATATGGACTTAGAAAAGAGGCAAGGTATGAAAGCATTAGAAACTTTTGAGAAACCATCCAGATCAGATACCTTGAGATTGAAGCATGGTACATATGAAAAGTTGGATGATGATGGTTTGATTACCCCTGGTGTTAGAGTTAGTGGTGAGGATATCATTATTGGTAAAACCACTCCTATTCCTCCAGATGCAGAGGAATTAGGTCAAAGAACTCAATACCACACCAAGAGAGACGCTTCTACTCCGTTGAGAAGCACTGAATCTGGTATTGTGGATCAAGTATTATTGACTACTAACGGTGATGGTGCTAAATTCGTGAAGGTTAGAATGAGAACTACCAAAGTTCCTCAAATCGGTGATAAGTTCGCTTCCAGACATGGTCAAAAAGGTACTGTAGGTATCACTTATAGAAACGAAGATTTGCCTTTTACTTGTCAAGGAATTGTTCCTGACCTTATTATTAATCCTCATGCCATTCCATCTCGTATGACGGTCGCACATTTAATTGAGTGTTTGTTATCAAAGGTTTCATCCTTATCTGGTTTAGAGGGTGATGCCTCACCTTTTACAGATGTTACAGCCGAAGAAGTTTCCAAGTTGTTGAGGCAACATGGTTACCAATCCAGAGGGTTTGAAGTTATGTACAACGGTCACACTGGTAAGAAATTAATGGCACAGATTTTCTTTGGTCCAACTTATTACCAAAGATTAAGACACATGGTTGATGATAAGATTCATGCTAGAGCAAGAGGTCCAGTTCAAATCTTAACCAGGCAACCAGTTGAAGGTAGATCAAGAGATGGTGGTTTACGTTTCGGTGAGATGGAGAGAGATTGTATGATTGCACATGGTGCGGCTGGTTTCTTGAAGGAGAGATTGATGGAAGCCTCTGATGCATTCAGAGTGCATGTTTGTGGTATTTGTGGTTTGATGTCGGTGATTGCCAACTTGAAGAAGAACCAATTTGAATGTCGTTCTTGTAAAAACAAGACCAATATTTACCAAATTCATATTCCATATGCCGCAAAACTTTTGTTCCAAGAGTTGATGGCTATGAACATCACTCCTAGATTATATACTGAAAGATCTGGAGTGAGTGTTCGTGTGTAAACAACTGCAAGTTTAAGTAGTAAACTCAAAGAAACACCAAAAGGTTGTATAGTTTTGTATAAAATAAAAATATTTACATTAGATTCAAATCCACCTCCTATATACACACAAAAGTTTAGTTTTCAAGAAACTTCTTACGAAGTTCTTCTCTTTCGGCCTCGTTCCTTTCTAAGTCAGCTAACTTTTGGTTCACTTCTTGGGCTTCGTCAGCAAATGCAATCAAGTTTTCCTTATAAGGATGCTCATCTCCGTCATATACTTTTAATCTATCCATTCTTGCAAGTCTTAACTTGTTCTTTGGAATCATACCCTTCACAGCACGTTTCAAAACTTCACCAAAACCCTTATTTGCTATCATTCTTTCCATTGAAATCAAGTTCAATGAACCTGGACGAGTGGTGTGTGACCAATAGGTTTTGTCTTTGAGCTTATTACCAGTAAGCTTCAAGTGTGAACAGTTTGTCACCACAACGTAGTCTCCATGATCTCTATTGGGGGAGAAAGTTGGTTTGTGTTTTCCTTGTAATGCAATGGCAATACTTGATGCTAAACGACCCATGGTCCTTGAGTCTGCTGCAACATCCACATGATGCCATACTCTGGTCATCGCAATAGCCGACTGCCCTATTCTTTGTGACATTATGTAGTTGGTACCTTCAAAATTTTCACTTGGTTTTTTTCGCATTATTATCAGCACACGACCAAGTGCGAAAGGTGAACAAAAATTTTCAGAACGAGCGTTGATAGACTTGTTGGAGAAGTTATTTCAGATATCTAGTAACATACTGTCATTAAGAGGATATTGCCCAGAAAGAAATACATCGTTTAATTAGTCTCACTAGCTTGTCATAGAAAAAAGCTTGTCCCGTTTACCCCCAATTTATCTGTAATTTGCTGACCCAAAGTTAGACAGAGCTTTTGAGGTTGATACAAACAAGACATTCCAATTGACCAAATCAATCGCACATACCCTAGAAAACTACGTAAATAATCATGTTTTTTATAAAGGATTTGTCGTTAAACTTGACTTTACATCCATCATATTTCGGTGCTCAAATGGACCAATTTTTGAGAGACAAACTATTGACTGATGTGGAAGGTACTTGTACTGGACAGTTTGGTTACATAGTGTGTGTATTGGACAGCATGAACATTGATGTGGGTAAAGGTAGGATAGTTCCAGGTTCAGGTATGGCTGAGTTTGAAGTGAAGTATAGAGCTGTTGTGTGGAAACCTTTTAAAGGTGAAGTGGTCGATGCTGTGGTAACAACAGTTAACAAGATGGGTTTCTTTGCTGATGTTGGTCCATTATCTGTGTTTGTAAGTACCCATTTAATTCCTTCTGACATGAAATTCAACCCTACTGCTAACCCACCTGCCTATGTGAGTCAGGACGAAAATATTGAAAAGGGTTCCAAGGTAAGATTAAAGATTGTTGGTACAAGAACTGATGTAAACGAAATTTATGCCATCGGAAGTATCAAAGAAGATTATTTGGGACCAAGTCCTGTGTAATCATCCATAAATTCTGAAAATATTGAGTATTAACAGAATTACTTGCACTACAACCAAAAGCCATAAATAACCACACAGTTAGGTGTATATTAGTGATTGAATCTTATTCGGTTCTTTGGTTACCAAAAATTTAAACATAAAAACTTTATGAGTTTGACTAATCTTCTGTACTATATATAAATAAATAAGTCAATCTACAAGGAAGGAGAATTCAAGTTAATATCTGTAACTCTTTTTGAAAAAGCAGTATCGGGAGTTGTATTAAACAAATCTGCCGAAAAGTTCAATCCCAATAGATTATGTTTTGCTCTCTTTGATTCTGGTGTTTTCAATTCAGACTCAGTTGCAGAAGAACCATGTTTTAAAGGGTTTGCCATATTACTAACCACGACATTCTTATTTCCTGTATTATCAATGCCACTATTATTAGATGCTTCAATAGTTTTATTGAAAGTATCTACAGGGTTTTCGGTCAGTATAGTTTCATTAGGTATCAGCTGCTTTTGATTGGAGATCTTTTGTCTCAAATCGTGTTGTAACTTATTATACTTTGCACTCAAGAATGAATCACTTTGAGGAGGGTATTTCATACCGGAGGAAGTTTCTTCAGGATTGTATGCCGAACCGTTTGTCAAACCTACAGCAGCCTCATCCTCTTCTACACTAATTGGTACAACCTCCAAATTTGGAGTTGAACGTGAAGTAGAAGTATCTGGCTCTGCTATCGCTTCGTGTGGTCCAGTACCAGTCACTGTTTGCAGTGATATTACTGGATTAGACTCATTTTTGTTGGAAGTTAGTGGTACCTCAGAAGTGAATCCAAGTGATTCTTCTTGATCTTCACCAACAGGAGCCTGTCCTCTTGCTTTTTTAGCATTGTTTAAGCTCGATAATTCCTGAGAATTCGCTTTCAGAAGAATTGTAGACTTCTTACTATGAGGATGATTATAATCATATTTTGGCCTCATAGCTAAAACTTTGGCCTCCAAAGCCTGCATCGAAGATGCTCCAGGCGATGGGGGTGAAATAACCTCGCGTCTGGCAATATCTTCTCTCCAGTTGTGGTTTCCCGATCCGCTTGAGTCTGATGGAGTTAGAATAGCTGGAACAGGAACTTGAGCATTCAGTGAAGGAATTAGAGTTTCCAGCGAATATTGCACAGAGGGCGTTTCACTTGGCGGACTGGAGTTGGCTGTAACGGAATTGGAGTTTTGGTGATCAAAAAATGGTCTTGAATTGCTCAATGGCAATTGACTAGGTTCGTGCTGATATGAAGGGACATTTGAGTTTTCATTAGTATGTTGAATAATAACATGAGGATATTGCGAAGCATTGACTGGGTAGCGATTTTGCTGTGCTTGTTGATGAAGGCCATACTGGATATTACCAGCACTAGGCCCAGTAATTGGCCCATTGTCTACTGCGATTGGAGCATAATCTCGAATACTATAAGGAAAACCCTTTTGATACGAATATGGCTGGTGCTGTATCGAAGAAAGCGAGGGCAAACGAGGATACTGTGCTGGTTGAAGACCATACAGAGTTGGATAAATTGGTTGCAAATGGTGAGGCCTGTTTGCATGCGGTGTGGACCCTGGCGTCACAACAACTGATGGAACGGGAACTGTTGCCATAGATCCTGGTGAGGTAGAATCTTTAGCAAAAAATTGAGGGCGAGGATCATATGCAACTTGTGCAGTGGGAGCTGCTGGAGTAGAATCTTGCGAATTATATTCAGAAGACTTTTCTATGTGAGGCTGTATAACTGGAGGAGCAAATGCGGCAGAAGGTCGATATACTTCATGAGGATCAGCAATTGATTCTGGATGTTGTGATTGTGGAGAAATTGCAGCAGCATCATTACCAGAAGGGATCGAATAAGGTGTATTTAAAAAAACAGGAGCTGAATTAGAAATTTCTTCAGGTGCTTGTTTCACTGGTACTGTCACAGGATCTGATTCAAGAACTTGAGGGCCATGTTTGTGGTCTCCTGGTATTTGCGCAATTGAATTTATCCTTTCAGGTTGTATTTCAGAAGGAAAGTCTTCTATTTCCACAATTGGAATGTTAACAACTGTGGTTGGCGACTCGAGATTGGTGGTAGATGAAGTCTGCTTTTTCTTTGTGCTCTCACTACTCTTAGGAGCTTCGGACTCTGAAAATTCCGGAGAACTTGAAATACGTGGAGGCCTTGAATGCAGCATTTGATCAGAAAAATGTATATCAGCACTATTCAATATTTCTTTCTTTTCTTCGACCTGCACATCCATCTCGTCATCCGAAGAATCCAAAATTATAATCTCTTCTTCAGGAAGGTTCTCTGACTTTCGTTTACTTGTCGTGTAGGTGAAATTTGAATCTTTCTTCCTTTTTTCCAACTCTTCTTCTTCATTTAATTCTTTAAATGAACCGTCCTTGTTAATTTCGATCAACTGATATTTAGTGACTGCCAAAACATCAGTCATGTACTCCGATATTCTCAAGTCACTCATGGGTATATGTCTATTACAGATAGGACAGTTTTTAGTATTGGACAATCGCTGTAATTCTAGAAAGTTATTCAACTCAAAACACTCCACATGCTCACAAGCCACTGACTTTGCAGGAGTCTTTATCCTTGTGAGGTTAATAGGACAGGCCAAGCTTACATGAATGCTGTCAACTTCCAAATCATCATCACCATTGTAATATTCTTTGATGTTTTGGATCTCCTTCTCCTTAGGATATCTTGGAATGGTCATCTGCAGAAGAATGTACTCCACAGGATGTTCCTTCACAAGATACGCATAAAAAAGCCAGGTGCTGGGGTCTATAAAAACTAATTTAGCTTCGTTTAAACCATCATATTTAACTCTTGAGGTTACGTCTAATGCTTTTGCAGTGGTGGGATCGGTTTTAATACCTTTAGCACTGGCACCATCTAGTTTTTCGTTGTTAAAATGTAGTTCCATTCTTGCTGGATACGCTATGTTATCAACTCTATCACTCTTACCATCCCTAATCAACTTTCCTGCCATTATGTATATCTTCTCACCATGGTTTTGTAGTCTCTCTTTGACGTCTGGCAGTATAATAAATTTTAGTGTGATTTCTTGTTTAGTTGACTTCCCTATTCCAAGTTGTGGCGAAGGTCCAATAGTTTCTATCAAAGAATAGAACGGAGTCTTGATGAAATTTAGTCCTTGACCTGTGAAAGGGATTTGCCCTCCTGGAAAATTCGATTTGTGGGTTCTATAATTTGGAACTGCCCTACTTGGCTGTGAAGTTACAATGTTGCCTGGTTCTGCAGACAAAGCCTCTAGGGTTCCCTGTGGATTCTGTGAGTTTTGAAGTGAAAATAATATCGAGTCTGCATCAGGTAAGATGGAAGATTTGAACAACCTTTCTATTAGAAACTTCATAACATGCTGTGAGTAGTTGCTGTGGGTAAGCAATACATCCAAATGGTTTATTACCATGTCCACAATTTCCTTCTTCTTAGACTTTCCATAGGAGAGATGTAGGGCTCTACAGAGTTCCTTGAGTTGTGGAACCTTGAGTAAACGGATGTTTTCCACGCTTCTCCGTACTGCCTCATCTGATAAGTCCTCCAACATGAGCAAGAAATTTGATCGCGACACTTTTACTATTATATAAATTCTCTACATTCTATCAACAGGAGTCAATCCCAACAAAGTCATACCATTGTATAACACTTGCTTGGCAGAAGAATATAAAGCCAATCTGGCCACAGCCAAGTCCTTTTCTTGACCGGCCACCCACAAGATATCATAACAGGTGGAAACAATGTGGGTCAAGTTAAACAAGTAGGTGACGATGGTAGAAGGTTCATGGTTTTTAATGGCCTTCTTCAAGATTTCAGGGTACTGAGCAATAGTTCTAACTAAGTCTAAGGCGCAGTCTTCGGTTAATAAATCGTAGTTAGCTTTCAATAAGTCTTCTTCAGTGTATTCAGATTTTCTAGCAACAGAGGCTAATCTGGAGTGAGCATATTGCAAGTAAGGACCAGTATCACCTTCAAAAGAAAGCATTCTATCCCATTTGAACTCGTAGTTGTTAATTCTCTTACTTTGCATATCTTGAATCATAACAGCAGAAATACCAACCAAGTCAGCAATCTTTTCTGGTTCTTCGATCTGTGCGTACTTGTGTTCGTTCTTCTTCATCACTTCGTGCATTTTGTCCTTTGTTTCCTCCAAAATGTTATCCAAGAACACAACAGTACCCTTTCTGGTAGACATACCGAGAACCATACCGAAGTTGACGTGCTGCAAGTCCTTGGACCATTCATAACCCATTTGTTTCAAGATTTCGAAGAATTGGGCTACGTGCAAGTCTTGTTGTGTAGCAATAACGTAGATCATCTTGTCGAACTTGTAGGTTTCATAACGCTTGATTGCTTCACCAACATCACGGGTCAAATAAATAGAAGTACCGTCTGATTTTTGAATCAAACACTTTCCCAATTTTTTGTTGAACTTGGACAAATCAATCAACTTAGCACCTCTATCTTCGTGAATTAATCCCTTTTCTTCAAATTTTTCAACAACCTTGGTAACTGTGTCCTTGGAGACTTGAGATTCACCAGAATACACATCGAATTTAATGTTAAGACGCTTGTAAGTATCAATGTATTTGACAATTGATAAGTCTCTGAATTTTTCCCATAACTTCAAGGCTTGTTCATCTCCATCTTCCATTTGTTTGAAGTAGACTCTAGCTTGTTCGTGAATTGCAGATTCCTCACCTTCGTCAGTGGCATCCTTGTTAATCTTGACGTAGACCTCAAATAAGTGGTTGATTGGGTCTTTTTCCAAGGCTTCTTCAGAACCATATTTGTTGAAACCAACAGCCAACAAACCAAATTGCTTTCCCCAGTCACCCAAGTAGTTGATTCTCTTGACATCCCAACCAAACTTTTCGTACAAGTTGGCAATAAATCCACCAATAATGGTGGATCTTAAGTGACCAGCATGAAATGGTTTGGCAATGTTTGGAGAGGAAAATTCCACAATAATTCTCTTTCCAAGACCAATAGGTAAAGAACCATATTGTTCCTTTGTTTCCAAAGCACTTCTGATCAACAAAGTGTATAGCAAGTTGTGGTTGGCGTAGAACTGTAAGAAAGGACCTTCAGATTTGATTTCTTTGAAGTACTTACCCTTTTCGAAACTACTAGCCCATTCAGTTGCCTTATCTTTAGGGTTGATACCTTTCAATCTCAATCTAGGAACTGGAATAATCAAATCACCCTTGTCTAAAGTACTAGGAACATCCAAACTTTCGAAGATGATGCTCTTATCTACATTAGATAACTTATGCAATTCATTGGTGATGTAGTTTCTTAACAAGTCCAAAACATTGTTTTCAGGATACGAGTTTTCGATACTGGCTGGAGATTCCAAGCCCAATTTGCCTAATTGTTCAGAAATAACCTTAATGTCTGCCATTTTATGAATACTTCTAACCGACCTCAAAATATGGTTCATTAACTAGAGAAAAAATTTTAGTTTTTCTTTCTGATGAGGGTATTCGATGAGTCAAAAACAAGAGGTAGCGTGGATTTAAATGCTCTAAACAAGCATTCAACAAGCTCAAAAAGTCTTACAGTGTAGATAAATGATTTTGATTCTTTTCAAAGATCATAATGATACCAAACATGACATGATTTTCTTTATTATGAACGAAGAACTCCCAAAAAAATATAAAATTTCTATAACTACATTCTCTGCTATTTGCTACTCTTCAGCTTAAATACATATGTATGTATGGGGTTTATTTTGGGCTTGGAGCCAAGGTGGTTGTCTCAGTCCTAGTCATTTATACATTGTGTGTTGCGAATTTCTTTGCGCAAATACCACCAATGGATAACGTCAGCAGGTTGATAGAAATGGGGTTCAGCCATGACCAGGCGGAACATGCGTTGAAGATGACACAGAATGACTTCGAGAAAGCCATTGAATATATATTTTCAGAACTGATTGAGATTTCAAACAAGGAGGATATCCCTCCACTAACCGCTGGATCAGAATACCTGGCACATCATCAACTGGAGTACAACAAGTCAGAAAAAATGTCACTAGAAGGTTCCGAAGCACGAATTACTTCTGATATGGTCGATGAAAATGATTTGCAGGAATACACAAACAGGAATGAAGAAGTTTTGGTGTCTCACACTCCTCAACATCAGCATATTGAGGATCAATATGCAAGCAAACAAGACTTGTTAGACCAAACTGTCCCACAAGCAGTGGAATATTCAAGAAGTAATAGTTATGACTCGTATGAGTCAAATTTAGAAATTGCTTTGCCGGGACTTAAACCAAGAAGTGGCGAGGAGCCCGTGGTAGTATTGAACAAGACCTTTGGTACTATTACAAATTGGGTTCCACCAATTATCCAGGCTATTACTCAAGTCGATGAAATCAAATATAAGTTGAGAAGACCAATTAATGACGATTTTGGTTCGAAAATCAAAGACTTGATTGATGATATAGAAACAGGCGAATACAATTATTCGCTTAATGATTTGGTAATTGAAGACGAGGACTCAATTGACTATGATGATTTCCTTGTGAAGCTTTATGATAGAATTTCAATTAGCCACATTCAAGAATACGGCGATTCCTTCTTCGAAAAGTTCGCCAAAAGCAGGGTTGATAGCGCCAATGATAAGGAAAATGGCAACGAAGAAGTGCACGATCTCTCAGTATTCCAAATAGAACCTGATTTGAGATACGCTAATATCTACAGCTCGTTGAACGAGATGTTTTGGGGCAAGAATTTGGAGGGTTTAGGGGATATCGAGTTGGCTGAGTTGGGTGACTTATTTTCCTTTTATTACATTGCAGACATCGAAGGACCAACGGTGAGCCCTATCAAATTTCAAGATATTATTTATCCTGAAATATACTCCAAGAGACTAGTACCAAAGTTGCAAGAGTTGAATCAAAAATGTGAAGATTTGGTAAAACAACAGAAACAAACTATTTCTCAAACGTCATTTCTCCAGACCAAGCCTTCGAGAAAAGATGAAAAGGCAATGGCATTCTTTGAACAAACAGTTAAGCACTTGAATGAAGATGAAGAAATCAGAAATGAATTACTGAGAATAGCGGAAAGAGTTAACAAGCAATTGCAGAATTACCAAACACAGATCACAAATATAGATAAGGAGATCAAAGCATATAGTATTAGGAATCCCGAGAACTTGATAACAAAGGACTTAGTACCCTATAAGTTAATATTATTCATTGTTAGTGAAATGGAATATTTATACTACAGAAAGAAAGACGACAGTTGGGTCCATGTGGAGTTATATAAGGATATGACTTATGAGCAGGAAATCATTGACTATAAAACCTTGGAGCAAAGAATAGCAGAAAGTACTAGGGCTGCACTCATCACACCAACATTATTATACTGCAATTTAGAGAAATTGAAAGAGGAATACCAACCAACTGAATCAGATAAAGACATGGAAAGTCAATGGTCGTCTAAACAAATTGAATTGAAAGAATCTCCTGAACTTATGGACTCCGACAAAACTGCTGTTGAATTCGATAATCTCGATTCAGAACGAATGGAACTCGATGTAGATGAGGCAATTGTTACTAAAGAGGAAGACAGTAGCCCAGTAACAGAGAATTCGCCATCAGAAGCTGCTTTAATACAACTTGACTAATATATATGGTTTACGAAGTCTCTTCTCAGGCTGCAAAAGAATGCAACCCTCAAAGAAAATATGCGCTTACGAGGATTTGGGGTTTCTAATACTTCATAACACTATAAAATGTTGAAAAAGACTGGAAATCCTGTCTGTTTTTCAATAAATATCACCAATGGGTCAGTACGATCAGGCTTATGACTTCATCCACGAAGTGACTTCGGAAAATGAAGAAATTGAGGAAGTCAAAGACTTGAAGCAAATATATAGGAAAATTGATACAAGAATCTTACCTATTTTAGCTATGGTGTATTTCTTACAGTTTTTAGACAAAAGCTTAATAAACTACGCTGGTGTTATGGGTATTAAAAAGCATTTGGACCATCCAGGTCAGTTTAGTGATTTGGCCACAATTCTTTACGCAGGCTACATCGTTTTCGAACCAGTGGTTATTTTGTGCTTCCAGAAGTTACCTTTTGGTAAGTTTTATAGCGTTACGATTATATTCTGGGGTATAGTCGTTTGTTTGCATGTTGTGTGCTTGAGCTATTCTAAGCTTATGGCTGTAAGGTTCTTCTTGGGTGCAGTAGAATCTACTGCTGCTTCAGGTATCTTGATCTGTAATGGAATGTGGTATAGTCACAAACAGCAGTTGTCAAGGTTTGGTATAATAACCAGTCAAGTGGGTTTGGCTACAATTGTGGGTAGTTTATTGTCGTTTGGATTTCAGCATGTTGATAGCACAAAAATTAGCTTGGAAAGTTGGCAAATATTGTTTTTGGTGATGGGTTTATTGACAATCTGTTTTGGAGTTTTTATGTTTTTCATGTTACCTGACAACCCAATGAAATGCAGTTTTTTAACCAAACAGGAAAAGTTGCTTTTGCTTGATCACCTAAAACAGAATAACACTGGTATTGAAAACAAAACCTTTAAATTTTCTCAGGTTAAAGACTATCTTAAAGACAAACAAACCTGGTTAATACATTTGCTAACTATTGTATCCATGATTCCTACCGGGGCTATTGTTACCTTCTCTGTTACCATTATTGGATCCTTTGGCTTTAATAGTAAGCAAGCGGCATTGATGCAAATGCCAGTTGGAGTTTCTTCCATAATTGCAATTTTAGTACCAATGTACTTGATTCAATATTTCAACGATAAGCACAGGACTGTAATCTTCATTGCATTACTAGTTATCGCTATAGTTGGATATTTCATCATGATATTTTCACATAATAGATATGCCAATCTTTTTGCAGTATATTTTGGGAATGCAGGAACCTGTGTAATTACTTTGATATATTCTTGGAACAATAGGAACACTGCAGGCTACACCAAAAGATTAATTAGAAATTGCTTTACTATGATTTGTATTGCCATTGGATGTTTGATTGGACCTCAACTTTTCAAGACTGATATTGGAAAATACTTACCTGCTAAGATATCATTGTTAGCAATTAGTTTTGCTTCCATACCTCTTGTGTCTATACTAGGATATGTTTCTTATAAGGAGAATAAGTCAAGGGAAAATATTACTATTGAAAACGAGAAAGACTTCTACGAAACTTATGGATCAGACTACGAATATAAGGACTTGACTGATGTACAAAACATTTATTTTAGATATGGTTATTAGCCTTATTATTAATAAACATTTCTCTGCTAACATTCTAACTGATGCAGTTTCATGTTGCAGCCATTATTTTCCCTCACACGACCAGCCTCAATGGCAATTATGTAAATGGAGAAAATGAGAAAGGACAAAAGTTTATTAGTAATAGCGGCTATTTGTAACTAACATAGAGAACCCAAAATGACTGATATGCAAGTAGACAATCCTACCATTGGATCAATTGACGAGGGTTTATACTCTAGGCAATTGTATGTTTTGGGTAAGGAAGCCATGATGAAAATGCAGAATGCTAATGTCTTGATCGTTGGTTTGAAAGGTTTGGGTATTGAAATTGCTAAGAATATTGCTTTAGCAGGGGTTAAGTCCTTGAGTTTGTATGACCCAACAACTATTGAAATAAGCCATTTGTCAAGCCAGTTCTTCTTGACCGAGGATGACATTGGTAAGAAAATCGATCAAGTATCTTCCACCAAGTTGAGCGAGTTGAATCAATACGTTCCAATTTCCATCTTGTCAGATTTAAGCGAATCAAATTTAGCTCATTTCAAGTGTATTGTTGTTACAGACTTGTTGGGCTTGGAAGACCAAGTTAAGTTGAATGATTTCACTCACAAAAATAATATTGGTTTTATTCAAGCAAACGTTAAAGGTTTGTTTGGTCAATTATTCGTAGACTTGGGTGAAAAATTCACAGTCATTGATCAAACTGGTGAAGAGCCATTGGCTGGTATTGTATCAGACATCGAACCAAATGGAACTGTAACTATGTTGGATGACAATAGACACGGTTTGCAGGATGGTGACTACGTCAAGTTTAAGGAGGTTGAAGGAATGGACAAATTAAATGAAAGTGACAAGCCTTTCAAAATTGAGGTTTTGGGTCCTTACGCATTCAAAATTGTCGACTTCAACGCTTCATTGTATGGTGAATACGTGAAAGGGGGACTCTATCAACAAGTCAAAATGCCTGTTGATTTGAAATTCGGTTCTTTGAGAGAACAGTTGAAATCTCCAGAATTTGTTATTAGTGACTTTGCCAAGTTTGACAGAGTGAATTCCTTACATTATGGTTTTCAAGCTCTCCATGGTTTTCAGGTTAAGAACAGTGGTAGATTACCAAAACCTTATAACAAAGAAGACTTCAATGAATTATTGGAATATGTAAAGCAAATCAAGACTACCCAACCGGTTACTTCAGAAGAGCATGAAATTGATGAAAAAATTGTTGAGCAATTGTCATACCAAGCCGTAGGTGATGTCCCAGGTATAAGTGCATTCTTTGGTGGTATGATCGCACAAGAAGTTTTGAAATGCTGTTCTTCCAAGTTTGGACCTGTAAAACAATGGTTTTATTTTGATTCTTTGGAAAGTTTACCAAACGAAAAGGATTTTCCTAGAAGCGAGGAAACCACAAAGCCTTTAGGCACTAGATACGATGCTCAAATTGCTGTATTTGGAAAAGCCTTTATTGAGAAGATCCAAAACTTAAAGGTATTCTTGGTTGGTTCTGGAGCCATCGGTTGTGAAATGTTGAAGAATTGGGCCATGATGGGATTGGGCTCTGGTCCAGAGGGTAAGATCTTTGTGACTGATATGGATTCTATCGAGAAATCCAACTTAAATCGTCAATTCTTATTTAGACCTAAAGACGTGGGTAAGAATAAGTCTGATTGCGCTAAGCTTGCAGTAGAGGCCATGAACAGAAACCTAAGAGGTAAAATCGATTCCATGTTGGAAAAGGTTGGTCCTGAGACAGAAAACATCTTCAATGACAAGTTTTGGGGACAATTGGACTTTGTTACAAACGCCTTAGATAACATAGATGCTAGAACTTATATCGACCGTCGTTGTGTCTTTTACAAGAAGCACTTGTTGGAATCTGGTACTTTAGGTACTAAGGGTAACACTCAGGTTGTCGTTCCAAATATGACAGAATCATATTCATCATCTCAAGACCCTCCAGAAAAATCTATTCCATTATGTACATTAAGGTCCTTCCCCAATAAAATTGATCATACTATTGCCTGGGCTAAATCATTGTTCCAAGGTTATTTTAACGAAAATCCAGAAAGTGTCAACTTATATTTGAGCCAACCAAACTACGTTGAACAAACCTTGAAACAGAATCCAGATATCAAAGGAACTTTGGGAAGTATCTCCGAGTACCTCAACAAGAGACCTTATACCTTTGAGGAATGTATCAAGTGGGCAAGAATGCAGTTTGAAATCAAATTCAATAACGAAATTGAACAATTATTGTTCAATTTTCCAAAAGATGCTAAGACCTCAAATGGTGGTAATTTTTGGTCTGGTCCAAAGAGAGCACCAGATGCATTGAAGTTTGATATTAACAATAAGAATCACTATGATTTCGTTGTTGCAGGTTCAAACTTGTTGGCCTTCATTTACGGTTTAAAGCAAGCAGAAGAAGCTGATTTCGAATACTATAATAAAGTATTGAACTCGCTTTCTTTCGATGCTTATGTGCCAAAATCAAACGTCAGCATTGCTGCTAATGATGACGAAGCTAAGGAGCAATTGAATTCTTTGAACAACAGTATTGACGACGATGAAATTAAAAAGGTCGCTGCCTCCTTACCTGAACCTAGTAGCTTAGCTGGCTACAGATTGACTCCAGTAGAGTTCGAGAAAGACGATGATACTAATCATCATATCGAGTTCATTACCGCCGCCTCCAATTGTAGAGCTGAATGTTATGGTATTGAAACGGCTGACTACTCAAAAACCAAATTTATTGCTGGTAAAATTATCCCCGCAATTGCCACAACTACTGCTTTAGTAACTGGTTTGGTTTGCTTAGAGTTGTATAAGATTTTAGATTCAACTAAAGTTATAGAGGACTTCAAAAATGGTTTTATTAATTTGGCTTTGCCATTCATTGGATTTAGTGAACCAATCAAGTCACAAAGATCCAAGTACGGCAGCAAAGAATTTGATCAAATTTGGGATAGATTTGAAATAAAGGGTGATATCACTTTACAAGAATTATTAGATCATTTCCAAAACAAAGAAGGTTTGGAAATCACCATGTTGTCATACGGAGTTTCGTTATTGTATGCTTCATTTTTCCCACCAAAGAAATTGAAGGACAGAGTACCATTGCCTTTGACTCAGTTGATCAAAGAAATCAGTAAGAAAGACATCCCAGATCATGTTAATCATTTGATCTTTGAAGTATGCTGCGATGATGAAAACGGAGAGGATGTCGAAGTTCCATACATCTGCGTGACAATTAGATAAGCTGTTTAGAAATTATTAATTCAATTATAACAATAAACTTTCAATATATCCTAGCATCATAATCTACTGTTTCATGCTTCCAGTAATCGTTAACTCCCCATGGTTAATATGAAGAGAGTTTGTTGTAATCTCTAATAATTCAGTGCTGTGACTTATTAAAATAATGGTCATTTCAACTTCCTGGTTCAATTTCAAGATCAATTCCTTTATTAAGTTGAGATTTTGTGTATCAAGATTACTAGTAAACTCATCTAAGATCAAAATCTTTGGATTTCTGATTACAGCTCTAACCATTGCAAGTCTTTGTAACTGCCCTGCAGAAATGAGTGAGCTCTCAGTTAAAGATCCAAGCACGGATTGTAATCCATTAGGTAACGAATTGACAAAGGAATTGATATTACATAATTGCAAGTATTGCTCAATTTTAGTATTTATCAACTGCTCTTTTGTAAGTCCATAAGTTAAGTTATCATAAATTGTACCTTCAAAAAAGACAGGGTTTTGTGGAACGATTGAAATGTAATTTCTCAACCAGTTGGAGTCAACACTTGCAATTTCAGTCTTATTAATTGTGACCGAACCTTCATAGTTGCCGTATAATTTAGTAATCAAATTAACGATAGTTGACTTTCCAGATCCACTTTCGCCTATGATACCAAAAATCTCCCCTCTATTGATATTGAAACTAACTTTCTTCAAAGCGTACTTGTTTTGTCTACTCATCGAGTTATAGGTGAAATTCACATTTGAAAACCTGATTATTCCCCTGTCCGCTATTTCAATTGGCTTTTCCTTGCCTCCAATCTCCACTTCAGAATCCTGAATTTTTAATAACTTCATGATATAGGTACCGCATCTCTGGCCCCTAGTAATGTCTGGTAGTTCATTCACCAAACTCGAGGAGCCTGCAAATGTCATTATAAGCAAGGTGATTACTTGCAAAAACTGTAACCTACTGTAAACTCTAGTACCAATCAATCTCATACCATAGTACATCACAATACCGGTAGCTACTGAAATCACGAATTGGTTCAAGCCAGAAGATAATCCAATATGAAAAGCTCTTGAATTAGAGGCCTTCATTACCTCATCCAACTTGGAATCAAACTGATGGATGAAGTATTGCCTCAAGTTCAAGGAGTTTATGGTTTTGATTCCGTTGATCATATCCGAATTGATTGCTTCCAAGTCGTTAATCTTGTCTTTGTAGCAAGTTTCTTTTCTCTGCATCACTCTGGCATATAATATTGTTATAAGAATAATGAGTACTACAAAAGCCAAACCACATAAAGTCAATCTCCAACCAAGAACTAAAGCAAATATAATACCCAATAATACTAACAAAATCAAAGTCACTGAAGCTGACAAAAATTTCGAAACCATTTGTCTCAAGTCTCTTGTATCATTCATCAATAATGCATTCATGGTGCTGGTTTTATTTTTGTCCAACTCAAAGAAACCTAGATCCTGTGAGTTGATCTTAAACAAAGACAACCTCCTTAACTTATTAACCCATCTTTCACTGGAAACTGATAACAAGAAGTTGGCAAGATAGTAACTGAGTCCATTGATTATGGCTACACCAATAACTATGGAGGACCAAACCTTCAATTCTTTTGATTTATCGATCCCCATTGCAGTTTCAAGCATATTGGATAATAATCTGGAAAATAAGTACGAAAATAAAGGATTACTGACTGCATGAATCAAGCAAAAGAAAATACCCTGAACCATGAAAAATTTTCCGGTATTAGTTTTCATGTAGTACCATAGAATTTTCAACAATGGATAGATTTCTTCATCTTTAGCGACTTTTGTTAGTTCAATATCTTTCAAAACGATAGGGTCCTTCAAGTAGTTGTAGTCTTTCATGATTGTGTTGTCTTCACCATCACTTTTGAAGGTGGTGTCGTCTGATTCCGATTCATAATTCACTACAGAACTGTGATCATTAATGCCGTGCTTTTCCTGGTAGATTCTATTCGAAGTAGTACTTAAATGGGCATCCTTGATCATTTGCTCGGAAGATAACTCTTTCATATAGCCATGAGTCTTAATACCTCCTTCTTGAACAATAACCACGTAATCTTCTTCTTCAATTTGATCCAATTGGTGAGTAATGTAGATGGTTGTCTTCCCCTGCCTCCAATCTTTAATGTCCTTGAATAATTTGGTTCTGTTCTTAACATCCAAAGCACTTAAACCTTCGTCAACTATCAAAATAGGTGTATCACGCAAATATGCTCTTCCAATCGATATTCTTTGCTTTTCACCTCCTGATAAACTAGAAGCAGAAACCTTCTTGTTGAAATCACCACTTAACTTGACTAATAACTTGTCCAACAAAGAAAACTTGATGCTTTCTTTGATCAAATCGTTAGGAATCTGGTCAACAGTTTCATACTGATCCAAAATTGACATTCCCAAGTTTTCCTTCAAGGATTGGTTGAAAATAATTGGATTGGACAGAATTAAAGTGACATTATCGTTGATCCATTTTGAGTCTAGCAGTTTCAAATCGTAACCATCAATCAAAACTTTACCACATTTGGGTTCATAAAATTTCATTATCAACTGAGCTAACGTCGACTTTCCTGAACCTGACTTTCCAATTACAAAGTTCAACGCATTTGACTTGAATTTCAAATTCACTTTATTTAAGGCAATCTCGGAGGTATTGTTGTATTTGAACCCTACATCTTGAAATTCCACTTGACCATTACACCAGGTAGGTGAAAATTTGGAGGTCTTACTAGAACTCGATCCTGAGCTGCCTTCTCTCAAGAGCTCACATGAATCCAAGGACAAAAACTTGGAAAGCTTGCTGAAAGCAGTTTGACCTTTGTGATACTCTCCAATGACCTCCACTACGGTTTCCACACTTTCAGCTAACATCATACATGCAGAAAAAGCAGTGAAAAGCTGGTCGATATTCAATCGTCTCAATCTTATCATTGTTATCCCAAACCAGAAACCCTGAACAAACATCAACAATGCCATGGTTTTCAATAATCCAATATTAAAGAAAATGGTATTTTGCAACTTATAATGGAAGGAAGAACATCTGTTGACCAAGTTAGTGAAATGCTTTGACTCGGAGTTCTTCCCGTTAAATAATCTTACAATTGAAGGCTGCAATAGTGACCAGTTGATAATTTTCGAAGACTTAGCAGAATATTCATTTTCTTTGCTGGCGTATTTGAAAGACAACTTACCTGTCAACCAGGTAGCAATAACAAAAACTGGGGTCAAAGCTAACGTCACTAAGGTGACAGACCAGGAAAATGTCATCGCAATGATGAAACCACCTAAAACACTCACAGAAGCCTGGAAGAACATTCCAACAACCTCAGCATTACAGGTTCTGAACTCTTCAATACACCTGTTCAACTGAGTAATTTCACCGTTGATATTCTTGAAATTCTCAATCCACTCTATATCTGAACCAAGTAAAAACTTGTTAAATATCTTCTGGCGGATTCTTTTCTGTTGATTTTCACCATTTTTGATCCAGAAATAACATAAAAACATCGAACCCACCAGTCTTACAAGCCCAATGGCAATAATCATTCCACAGTACTTCGAAACATCTCTGATAAAAGCATTAAAGGTTTCATAGTCATACATGAAGAATTCGTTCATTTTTTGAAATATTCTACCAAAGATAATAGCCTGGACTGGTGGACCTAATCCACTTAGAATACAACAAAAGATACCAGGAATAATTAGCCACAAGTCCAGTGCGATGGTGCAACTGAACACATTCTTCTTTTTAATGTTTCCAATAGACTCGGGTTCTTCTAAGTTGTCCAACTCAATGTTGGCTGTATGCCTATCGTGGAACGGATCCATTATGGGAACTTGGCGGATAGTTTGTAATATTTATGCAAAACTGAAAATATCCTTGTACTGCATGAATATGGTATTTTTAATGCAGCTAATTAGCTTGCCTTAACTAGGCATTACTTAATAATGTGCAAGCCTAATATCCCATTTTTGTAGCCTATAAGAACTTATGCAGGCTCGGATTTGTTTCAGCCAATCTAGTTTTTTTCCCCATTGAGATGTCTCAATGGATTTGGCAGATACGGGATTTAATGGTAGTTAGGATTGGCTAGAAGCAACCACACTGATGCAATGCCTATTGAAGTGGTAAAGGATGCCTGGTGGTTTTGCAGGAATTGCTTGGTGAATTGCTTTGGAAAAAAAATGTTATGTTTTTCCTGTTACTAACATCAATATCGATATATCCGAACGAAAAGCTTTTGCATGAGCATTCTCCATTCAGGTTCTAAATATCTTGGTTTCTTGGTGCCAGTTTACTCTTGTCACGCAACGGTGATGAAAAAGATATGTCCTCAAGATCTTTTAGATAATTATTGTCCAGAGCGAATTGCTTTATTTCCTTGGCCCTAAGACTTTCTATAACCTGGTTTTGTTTCTTGATTATCAGCTCTAATTGGCTCATATGGATATTATTTGGGTTTCGGTATGCATTGAAGATGAGGTTGGTTGCCAATAGCGAACCTACAATAAGAATAATAAGAAACCCTATAGACTTCCAGCTAATAGGCTTGACGAACCCGTTAATTATGTCAGCGAAAATTTCAGCTGTAAGCTTGGACTTACCTATCAACTGTGGATCCCTATTCATACACTTCAGCCAGCTAGTGCATTTGTCTTCCAAGATCGGAGGAATCTTGTCCAAGTTACATTTGTTTCTATAATATTCTCTTGAACATTTTGATATCTCCTGTAGGGTATCCGATATATACAATTCCAATTTGTTATTTATGTCTGACTTTATGGTCTGCACAAATATTACTATCAAATAACAGATAAGACTGATTATGATGATGTTGAAAATAAGCTGTAAGTATAGTGATAGCACATAAGGTATGTTGGAATCTGTTAATATTCTTGCTACAATTGGCTCATTGACAACATCTTCGTAGCTCTTACCTGCTATATTGTCTTCTTTCTGGTTTAGTTTCAGATTGTGGGCTATTGAATCTTCTGACGAGTCGAAATAATCCTTGAAGTTTTTAACTTCCTTCGTGGGACTGAAATTGACTTTCTTTGATGGTCCAGATTGCCGCTTGATTATGGATTTGGGAGTAGATTCACTTTTGAAATCACCATAGTTCTCAAACGATGTTGTTGTATTCATTATTGTTTTCTCATTTTTCCCATCTGGTTTTAGATGTTTGTTTACCGTCTATTTGTTTTATACTGAGTTCAAGTGATTGAGATATGTTCATCTGGAAACGAATCGGGTGTATACTCCAGTTATTACGAGGAGATCTTATTTGGCTTCCAGTAAACCATATTGCTAGCATCAAAACCCTGATTCTCCAAACTAATCCTTCATTTCAAGCAATTTGAACCTACAGCATGTTATATTTCCAACCATACAGAATTAAAATGACCCTCTCAAACTTCTGTCCGTACTCTATAATCATACTCAATGAACTCTCGAACTACTACACTATAATTCGATGGGCTCTTCATAGTTACAAAAATGCGTATGGATTCGATATCTAAGCTAAAAGCATACAAAAACAAAACTGGTTCCGTCACAAAACCAAAACCAAAGGGGCCAAGGTACCAAAGAAAGAACCAAAGCTATGAAGGATATCAAGACTTGCCTCCAATAATTAAACCTGGTTTGAATCTTTTATTTATGGGATTTAACCCAGGAATGGAATCTTCTCGAGCACAACATCATTATGCCCACCACACTAATCTCTTCTGGAAATTGTTTAACCAAGCAAAGGTACTAGAGAAATCTTTAAAAGACCAGGAATATTCAGTAAACGATAACGATCTTACGTTAAAAGAAATGCTAGAAAAAGCAAAACCAGAACACGATACTAAATTGGTTGATTACAATATTGGCTTCACCGATTTGGTGCTTAGATGCACAAAAACAGCAAGCGAGCTTAGCATGGAAGAGAAGATTGATAACATACCAAGGCTCAAAAGTGAGTTCGAGTCTACAGAGGTCAAGAAAGTAGTAATAATAGGCAAAGGAATATGGGAAGTCTTCATTAGGTATTTACAGATAAATTTCAAGGCATCAGAATTTACTTGGGGACGCCAACCTCGTTCCATAGTCGATAGATTAAACATAAGCCACCCCATAGAAATCTATGTGTTTCCAAGTACTTCGGGTTTGGTCACTACCATGAAATTTGGCGAAAAATTGGCACTATGGAATAGTTTATACTGACTTACCTCCACACCTTTTTGAAGTTTGCGTCAATATCATCGTTGAACTTCTGCATAGTTTGCTCATCTACATTTTCTCCAAACTGGCCAAAGTTTTGAATAAATAGCTGGTCCACAAAGAACCTGATTTTGTCACATTGTTTTATACTGTAGCATTCCGAATAGTAAAACTTTTTCAAGGCCTCTTCTTGTATATCCATACATTTTCGATTCGTTCTCACTTGTTTCTGGCACCCATCGAGGTTGGAAAAGTCCATTTTCTTGAAGCATTCAATAACCTTAAGCTGCAACTCTGCACAATTTATCACGCTTACGTTTTTAGCGTCGTTCTTTCTTTTATAGGTTTCAAACTCATAGTTATACTCTTGGTTTCCTACAGATTTCAACTTCTGCGTCACCATTTTTTCATGTGGAGAAACCTCATATTTGTTTGCTTGCGTCAATTCTGGGTTATTTTCCTTGAAGAATTCTTTCAAGTCTCCCGGTAACTGCTTTTCTATCTCCTCTGTCTCGGGTTTATTCCACCATAGCATTTTGCGATTTAAGAAATTAGTGCGTTTTTTTGCTATGTACAATTTTAATTAGGCTCTTTCAAGAAACCCTTCAAAGATCTTGCTCATTTCTACTTGCACAGACAAGTCATCGGAACGGAAGATTTTGGAAATGATCAAGAGTCTTAATCTTGAGATTATTGAGTGACATCTGACAAATTGTGTAGAACTAAGAAGTTTTTCATCATTTAACAATGATAATCTTACATCAATATACTGCGCAGTGTTGAACACTTTGGAATTAGTCTTTATAACCGAATAGTGGCTAACAAAGTCCTCGAGATCCGTCAAGAACTTGATGAAATATTCGGTGTTTTGTGCATTTTGATGTGAAATCGATAGCCAGATCATCTTCAAATTGGAACTAGCTATATCAAGTAAATCATTTAATGGCACTTTTATCTCACCTGATTGTGTTTTGACAAACGTACGTTGTACTTTAAGCAACTCTTCATCAATGAAGTTGATAAATTTGCTCTGTTGGGAAGAATTGATACCTTCATGCTTGCTAAGCTCAGCTTTTGCTATTTCGTATTCCTCATCAAAAGTTTTAGTAATTGTTTCTGGTGGTGTTACTTCGTCTTCATCTTCAATCTCTGATGTCGTGAATCCTGGTGCTGGTTCCATAGGACTATCGGAATCTGACAAATCAGGATTCAAATCAATGCCGAATTCTCCCTCGGGTAACTCTTTTACTTCCTCACCACCTCTCGGAGGTTCTGGTGATTTAGGCACTGTATAGTCCATAATAGATAATTTCAGTTCTAAAAACGGGGAGTTAAAAATGCGATAAGGAAAAGTAACGCAAATACATCATCACAACCTGATCAACCTAGAAACGAAAGTTTCCACTTTTGATATCTTTCAGATTGAAGTAGCATATAGTATAAGCTGTTTTACGCAGCTACCTGATACAAAAACAAATTAGATTGAGGTGCCTTAGAACGATTTTTGGGCTTTAGAGATTGCATAAGTTTGCTGGGATTACAATTTTTGGGATACTGGTTTCGGGTTATTGGTGCTGGATTTGCATATTAGGTATTGGTTACACTATTACACGGGATAATAATAAAGGTTATTGAAATAGGAAATGCCGGTCACAAACATAGAACCATCATTGAAAGACGCTGTCAAGTCTAGTATTGCAGATAACAAGACAAGAAATTATGCAAACAACTCTGAGCCTAGGTCTAGTAGTCATGTTGCTAAAACCATTACAGACTACTCAAACTCGCCATTTGATGTAATGAGTTTGAACAACCCTCGGTACAAAACTGTAGGATTTTCTAATTCCTACTTAAGACCAAATGCTAAGTTTATTGGTTTACAACAAAGCGGAGAGGCAAAATATGAAATCAAGGTCCAGTTCAAAACCTTAGACTTGAAAAACTCTTTGGTGATGGGATTTTTGCAAATATATGGGTTAACAGATCAATACCCAGAAATCACCACTTGCTTCAAAGGTGAGATCATCAACAATCCGATTTTAAAGTCCAATCAAGATGAACTAATCAAAAACTTTTCGTTTATTACTGAGAATAAGTCTTGGGGTTCTAATTTGAAGAATGACTTGGATCATTGGAAAAAGTTGACAAACAACTACAACTTGTCAGATGCAGAGTTTTTCAAGAAGTTATACAAGGTTAATCAAGTTGACGACACTTCCATCCGAAGTTTAGACCCTAGAGCCAGTGAAGATGAATCTGAAATAGTGAATGACAATGGTCTCATTTATATGAGATGGAAGGAAGAGTTTTTGTTACCAGACGCAAGAGTAAAGCAAATCAAGAACGCATCCTTCGAGGGGTTCTACTACATTGTATTGAACATTGGCAATTTGAGCAAACCAAGTTTTCCAATTGGCTCTATCAACGGGTTGTACTATCACGTCTCCAGTAAGAAGTTTCAAAGCTTGAATCTTACACTGGTTGAAACCAACGGAAATTCCCCGATATTTGAAATGGTATGAATAGATTACATATAAAGTCAAGCCATAAGGTTTTTATTGAATGATACAGGAGTTAAACTATAAACTTTTCTTTTCTTTTTCTTCCTTCTCTCTGTAGATTTTGGCAGTAAATGGTTCCTCAAAAAACAATGCAATCTTGTACATCACATACACCAACAAGCTGACAATGATACCAGTAGGTTTGGCATACCATAATGCGGTACCCAAGAAACACAAGGTGGAACCATTGTACATTGGATTATCGTTGATGTTGAAAGGGAAGCCAGTAACTCTTTCGCTCATCAAAATTCCAAAATAGTCTCCTAAATAGGTACCAGTAACTCCCAACATGTACATTGAGCTGATAACCAAGACATTACCAAATGCAAAACTGGCAATTGCTAATGCCTTGATAATATCGGAATCTGCAAATGGCTGGAAGGTAGGTTGCTCTTCCAAAGCATCGTGATAAACATAGTCTCTGTAGATTCCTAAAGAGAAAATCGTAGCAGCCAACAAGTAACATCCATTGTAAGCACCACCAGCAACCTTGGTCAATAAGTGGGTGTTATACTCTAATCTGGCAGCTATGTTCCAGAAGATAGGATTGAATGCAATGCAGCCTAAACTGAAAAGCAACTTTTGGTCAATTACAACGTAGTCCTTGAGGTTCAATGCAAGGAATTTAGTATCTTCGAGCAATGACATTCTACTTTAATGTTGATTTTTAGGTACTATGGACTATATATACGATTTCAATTATGCGTGTATGATTAAAAACCGGGGAGAACTTTGGGTGTGGTCACGTGCTATTAATTTTGCATGTGAAAAGTATTTTGCAGCCCATTATGTGAACTTCAATAATGTTAGACTTGGTACCTTATTTGTACCCTTTACTTTTGAAGAAAGCAAATTGTACAATACGAATTCTTCTTCTTCTTGGAAACCTGCTAGTGTTAAACTTTTCGAAAGAACAAAATTCCTCTTGAAATTTCCACTACGTGTTAAGTCAAGCACAAAACTCTTGAACTTATGCAATGTTAAATCCACATTCAAGTCTTCATGTACGTGTGTGCATCTAATGATTTGAAGTTCTAATACTGACAACGGAATCAACTCGAAAAATTTCAGTCCAAGATCCAAAGCTTCACACCGGATTTCTTTCACATTGGTACCAAATTGTAAAACTTTTGCTAGTTTTGTGCAGCTTTGAAGTATGATGGAGTTCAAAGAATCAGGTAGTTTTATTTTTGTATCTGGTTCGATCTGAATATCATTCTGGATATTTAGGTGTTTTAATGTGGGTGGAAAATTCATTAAATTGTTTGGTGTGGGATGATTGATTGTTAGACTTCTCAAGTGACATGGGTAAGTTAATATTTTGTTGGTGTTCAGATCTATGAACAAATGAGCAAGGAAATTGTTATTGTTGAGTATTTCCAATGCGTTAGAACGAACGTAGAGTCTGTTCAAACTCTCAGGCAAATTTGGTCCGAAGTAGGGTTGTTCAAATCCATCAATGTATAATTCTTTTAAGCTGGTGAAACTTGAAAATTCCACAAAGTTTGTGAAATCCCCTTTTAGCCTTAGTGACTTTATTGATTTTGGTAGCTTAGGTACTTGAACTTGAACTTGCCTTACTTGGGACAGCTCATATTGGAACAATTGCAAATGGTCTAAATAAGTGTAGTCAGAATGTAGTTCAGAAGCAGATGCAACAAGTCGAGCTAAAGTTTCTGGCAATCTGTAATATTTGATGTTTGCTACTTTGCTGATATCCAAGGATATTAGCAGGTCTGGGATTCTGAAATTATCTACTAAAAAAATGGAACCATTTGAAGCCAGAAAGTGAAGTTGCTTCAAATTATTGGGTAATTCTACACCAAAGAATGCCGTTTCTGTACCGTCATGTCTATAGTAAAACTCTCTCAAGTTCAACATGTTCTTGAAATCAAATGCCACTGTAGGTTCAAGGAATTTATCTGTAAAGAGCAGAAACCTAGTTAAGGTAATAGACAAGCTTCGAATAATCAGTAACGAATTGAAGTGATGGATCAAAAAATCTTCTAAACCCTTCTGTTTTAACAAGGAATAATTGCTGTAACTACTAAGCACAATCTTCAATTCATAGATATAGGCTATTTTACTTAAAGGTAGATATTCTGTACTATCATTGTAAATGAGCCTAGTTGAAGAAGGTTCTTGCATTGTTAAGGATTTGATGTTTTCATTTCCTGGTAAGATTTTGCTGCTATTCGAGTGAAAACACCCCTTTAAGTTGTTCCTAAAAGTTCTTGCAAGGTCTGGGTAGTTAGATTTGAGCTTCTCCACACACCTAGCTGATAGACGATAACACTCATCGGGGTAGTAAGGGGGCGATAAATAATCTTGAATGAATGACTCCAAATCAGCATGAACTACTTTAGTGACATAATTGAATCTTTGTTTGGAGTCATCAAATAAAAAGTTCCCACCAGTGGGTCTACCTACAGACATCTCTTTTTTGCTAGGGTTTAAACTCTCGCTAAGCACTCCTTCAACACCATCGTATTGTCCTGATACAGCAAATACCTGCGCCGGTGTATCACCAGGTAAGTAGTCTAAGATTTTCTTCACTAGTTCAAGTGGTAGCTTCATTTTCGGCAAAAACTGTTACTCCAACTTTTTTTTTTGCAGCATTTTGCAGCATTTGAAAATTGGAGAAACTGAGACATCTAAAGTATGGAGAAATATCATACCAATGATTATTTCAATTAATTAGGAATATTAAGGAGGTGGAGATTGGAGTGCAGATACAGGTGGTTATGATTACATAGTGATTGTGTATTTCTTGTATTAAAGAATCTTATTTACAACTCATCATGATCAACAGCCTTTTTCTTTCCTACTCTATACTTCTTTAATGACATGCCCTTTTTACTCAAATGACCTTCCACAGGGTCAACTCCATGATCTATTAACCACTTGGTGATGTTGGTCTTGTCAATTTTTCCGGTGAACTTCTCTACCGAATTGCCAGCTTTATCGATAAATATTAAAGTAGGCAACTCGGTGATTTCGACTTGCTGTTCCAAAATATCCAAGGATTTCACATCATTGACAGGTAAATAACTAAGTTGAACCAAATTCAAGAAATCAATAGCCAAACTCTTGAACATAGGAGTAACACTGGTGTTCTTGGTGACCAACAATAATTTGTAATCACCGTTCACTGCGATCCATTTACTCAAATTTCCAGGGTTTACTTTCTTGGTATAATTCTTGATTCTTGAAGTAAGGAAATTTACCATCGACTTGAAACCTCTTTCGCCGCTGTAAGCCTCAGAAGCATGTCCACCAGGATTCTTATCGGATGAAAAATCGTATTTTGGCGGTCTAAATACTTTAATGGTTGGGAATCCAGAGATTTGCTCTTGGGAACATAACTGTTTGTTGTAACCTTTATCGCAGTTTACAGAAGCAACATTTACAGCATACTTGGAGTCTTTGTTCATAAACTTTCCTAATTTTTCATACACCGGTTTCAACTGTTTGCAGTACCCACACCAGGGAGCGTAAAACTCCACAACCGTGGTGTAGTTGGAAACCTTAACGACCTTATTGAAGTTTGCAGCTGTAAGTTCGAATATATCCTCATTATTTTTGTAGAAGTCCTGGTTACAGGACACCAAAGCCAACTGTAACAACCAGACTAAAATTAACATGGTGGCTAAAAATTCTCATTCTCAAGAATCGTGCTTGATAAAAAGAGTCAACACCAAAACAACTATATAGGCGATATAAAAGTAGAAAACGGGATGAGTGGATATATTAACCTATATAAAACACGAGCTTCCAATTAGAATCATTTTTAGGATAACAAATCCTGTGAATTTCAGGCCAAACTCGTTTTTGAAGTGAAGCTCCATATTTATGGTATTTGTGAACAGTAGTAAAGGAATCTCTCTCTAGATATATACCCCTACATAGTTGGAGACCATCACAGCACCTAAACCGATGGAAATACTGGCAATTATGGAGTTAATCACGTAGCTGATATGGTTCTTGTTTTTTAAGTTGACCAATAATGCGGTACTGGTAGAAAAGAAGGCAATAATTCCTAAAACCAAGACTATCAAGCCCAAGTGTCCGTAAACAGAGCTGATTTCAATTGGTTTGGCTTCATAGGCAAACAACCTCGTGAACTCTTCGTAGGATGCTCCGTAAGACATTGTTGAGTTTTCAATTTCGCAGTGCGTGGTAGATTTTGTTTCAAGTAAAATAGAAACATAGACGTGTTGTAGGAGTCAAGGCGTGTTGTAGGAGTCAAGGGTGCCATGTGGAATCTTGACTGCTACATTCAGCATTAATACGTGGTAAGAGAACCCTTCTTTTTTGAAGAATTGTACTTTTAGGATAGAGAAGTCTTGTAGTCTACGTAGCTAACCTCAAGTGAAAAAGTAGCAGATAAGCATATGAACATCGGTTTAGTACAGAAACTCGGTTTAGTACAGAAACTCGGTTTAGTACAGAAACTCGGTTTAGTACAGAAACTCGGTTTAGTACAGAAACTCGGTTTAGTACAGAAACTCGGTTTAGTACAGAAACTCGGTTTAGTACAGAAACCCCCTACTATGTTGAATACTAGCAGTTTCATGCCAAACAAACTTCTAGCAAAGGCTCAAGGTAATTCACTCTAAATCTCAGTATGAAAGCAGATGCGAAATTATCGACATGTCAGATTCAGGGTGGAACACAATTGATTCAGATGCTGTAAGTACAGATTCTTCATATTACAAGAAACTCAAAACTAACTATTAGGGTTTGTTTACCAGGTTGGTGGAAAAATTGGGGGTTAACAATGTCCAATTCGAAGATCTTTATTCCATAGATTCAGAATCTATTGGACAATTGTTGCCAGTATATGGTATCATCTTTCTATTCAAATATGGTGAATTAGACAGACAATTCGCCAAAAATGGAAACAAGCCTATACACGGTGAATATGACACAGATTACCTGGAAAACGGAATATTCTTTGGTAACCAAACCATCCAGAACGCATGTGGAACGCAGGCAGTATTGAATATTTTACTTAACCAGGACCCAGAGACTGTTAAACTTGGAGAGGAATTAACCAACTTCAAGGGCTTTGTTGAAGGATTTGATGGTGAAATGATTGGGGAAACAATTTCGAATAGTGAACTAGTTAGGTCAGTTCACAATTCCTTTTCCGCTCCAAACTTGATTGTTGACGAAAACCCTAGCAGACCAAAAAACTATGATCATAAAAACGATGGACTTTTCCATTTCATTGGATATATATATAAAAACGGCCAAGTTTACGAATTAGATGGGTTGAAATCCTATCCTATCAAACATGGCGAGTGCTCAGATATGAGTGAGTTTATCGCCAAAATACCACAAGTATTAATGGAAAGAATTTCCAAGTATGGTAATGAACTCAGATTCTCCTGTTTAGTGGTAACTGATAACAAGCTTACTAGTGCCGTTGAGTTAGGAGACCGTGATGCAGAGAGCTTTGAGAACAATAAACGTGAAATGTGGGATAAGGAAATTGAATTAAGAAAGCTTGATTACACTAGCTTATTCATTAACATGATGAAAGGAATTAGCGCAAAAGCAGATGATCAGGAATGGAAACAATTATTGGAAAATGCCAGGCAGAAATCAAAAGCTAAATACCTGAATATATAATTTTCTATTTACACCTATTCATAGTTGTTAAAACTCAACAAACCACCTCCACCTCTGGAATGTCTTGAAAAGTAGTCGAAGTCAATACTCACAGCGTTACCTAGCAACACAGATCTTTGATCAATAGTCAAAGGACCCGCAACTGAAGGATAGATGTGTTCCAAACCATCGAAACTGGCAGGGTCCACTCTGATGATATACACACCAGTATCAGTAAACAACTCTCTACCTAAACCAACCCAGTTTCTATCCACACACCCTACAACCGAGTTATCTTCATTCACCACTGGAAATTCAAAAGATAAAAGGGGGGCGTCAATGGCACCAAACTGGTTGTAATCATTGGTGGTTTCGTCTTCCAATTTGAACAAGTTATATCTACGCCTCCATAAGTGCCAACTCTGTACCGATTCTCCCACACATTCAAGTTCAGTTTCACCATAATCGTTTATACCAGGAATAAACGTTTTTATGTGACTGTTGATAAATGAAAACGGTCTCTTAATTACCATCAACAAATCACCATAGTTATTGAACACCTCGATTTCAAAAGGTCTGTGCAACTTGAAAAACTGTCTCCCAAGCATCTTGAAAATACCGTAGTCCTTTTCTTGCATGTAACCTAACTGTTCACCCATTGCATTCATGATCTTATACCTAGTTGTTTGTTCAAACCCAAGGAAAATGTTCATCATTTCAATTTGACGTTCAATTACCAACGTAGGTTCTTTCAAGATCTCATATATACCATCCTCAGGAGTAATTATCCCGTTTTCGTTGGGTGGAATGTCGAAAACGCTATACCTTTCTTTAGGATCTGACCTGGGCGTTTCCTGATAGTAAAAGTCGTTAGTGCTTCTGGGTTGTTGAGAAGTTCTATCTTGATAAAACTTTCTTACTTCTTCTTCGCTTATTTCTTTTACTCTTCTGGGATATAGAGCCACTGGGTTGTGTGATACATGACGAAGTATCTGTTTGTAGGGTAACCTGGTTAACTTTCTTACAGCAAACATATTGCGAATTTTTGCCTCCCACTTATCAGACTCAAATATCAGAGACCATCAATGACTAGAATCGTATGGAAATTTTCACGCCAAGTTGAAATTACCTTATTCAGGTTGCGTCAAAATTGGTTGAAGAGATTTGTTGGAACCTTGTTATAGCCTTGTTAGAACCTCATTTGTGTCTCATTCCTACCTCATCAAGTTTTGATTAGTATATTAATGTTCATAATAAAAACTCCATAACTCGGTTGCCGAGTATGTGAAGATAATCCGATTGACTGATTAGGACTACCGGAGTTGTCGTAGTCATTTGCTTCAGGTCCGAGATGGGATTCGGAAATCTTTGAATCAAAAAATCCGGGGTAAACTACGGATTTACCATTTGTTGAGTTCTAAGCACTTCGAATGTGGTGTATATTTTTTGTTGGCATTTACAAGACTAGTCTAACTTTTTGGTGGTATTCAATACTGGTACAGGACCATTTAAGAGATCTTTCATAAACTCGTACACTGTGAAAGTGACGGCTTGACCTGGAGCAACTCTCATGATTCTTGGAGTAATACCCTTATATAAAGCAGCTGTACCTTCTTCCTTAATCAATTGTTTACCGATTTTGACAATTCTTACCATACCACTCTCGTTTGAAGCAAAACTGGTCTTTTGTAATCTGGTTTTAATCGTATCCAATGGAGCGTTAGATAATGGACCCAAGGCACCAGAAATCAATCCAATACAACTTGTTTCCCAGCTAGGCAAAACTTCAGATTTGTGGTAATCTTGCAAGTATTCTTTAATTTTGGAGTAAACAGTAAAGTTAACACCCTGGTTGGTAGCTTGTCTGGCGGCAGTCAAAGACACCCCTCTGTACAAGGTCTTGAAACCTTCTTCTTTAACAATAACATAAGCAGCATGGGGAGCATTTCTGTACTTAGGAATGTCCAATGGGTCTGCCATGGAGTGGTGTTGGGCTTGCAATCTGATTTTAACCACTTCCATAGGATTAACAACAGCAACTGCTTCGGTGATACCAGCACCCACACCTGCAATAAATGTACTACCAGTGGAAATAGACCCATCTGGGGCATACAACAAGGATCTGTAGAACTCGTAGGATGAGAATCTCAATGCCATCTTTGGCACAATACCAATGACAACGGCACCCAAACCCTTATACAAACTTAAAAACGTTTCTTTTTGCACAATGTTAATACCTGTTTTGATGAACCCAGGTGGTTTCTTACCACTCTTTCTGTACAACTGCATTCTAACCTTAATGGTATCTAATGGATGACAACATAATGCCTCGAACAAACCAGCAGTTCCACCAGCAACTAAATCGGTTATACCTCTTCCCTTCTTTTGATTAGTCTTAGTACTCATGTCTCAGGCGATGCTAGTGATAAATGTGAATAAATAGTTGGGAAATAAATACTATGGAAAATGGCTTTCTTGGGGACTGTGGTACTTTTTATACTATAACACTGAAATATTGCTGAAAATCCCCCACAAAAATCATCATGCTGATGTTCCATTTCCCCGGATTCTTGTGATTGAGAAATTTGAATCATTCGAGTCATTGCCAGAGAGGACCAAGGCGTGGGGCAGATAAGAATCCCGGAGAAACACTTCCAAAATATATTAGAGACGATCCGATCTGTACAAAGTGTATGCCAATGTCTTACTAGCCCCTATATTAGTTATGTAGGTACCCCGGTGTTTTATGGATTTTCGTATTATTGTGGTCGTGCGCGAGCCATAATGGTTATTCCTCGGAGATATGGCGCAGTTGTGGTTTTTTAAAGTTCTGCACGTGACTTCGAGAACGGACACTCGGAGAAGCTTTTATGTCTTAAAACTTAGCACTACACCATCTGGTAGCTGCTAGTGTCTCTTAATTCAAACGTTAAAAGTGTCTGTAGATTGTGTATCAAACTCAAGCAACTGTAGGAAAAGCTGTCATCGTAACTCAATAGGTTAATGTTCCTAAGAAACACAATCAAGTGCCTGATAGATTTGTTAATATTCAATTCCAGATTGACAAGTGTACGGGTCCTGCATTCTAAACTTACAATTAAGTTAGAGTTGCAATATGGCTGGATTGCGTCAATGAGGCTAGTCAAATCATTGCTAATAAACTGTAAATCGGTGCCATGCGCAATAGTTAGTAAGTCGTGGTAAAGTGCTTTAAAAGTATTAGGTTTTTCAACTAATGTGTATATTTTTTGGAATCTTAAATACTCCATCTAAGCTTATGGACAGTTGGACCGCTGATTCTAGGCGTATGAAGATATTTCTTCCAGAAAGTAGTTTTTAGTGATTATTTAATTTGATTTTTTATGTCTTTTGTAATTTTCACAATAGTGAATGTTTTTGTAAATGCTGCAAAAAAGACATGCGATTAAATCATTATACGTACATTTCAGTAAAAAACCAATACAAACCACACTTAAAACTCATATCACTGCTTTTCACTAGTGGCAGGCTTTTTAACAGCATCGAGTTCGGACAATCTCTTAGCTTCTTTGTGAACCAATTTGGCATCATTCACCAAAGTCTTGTAAAAATCATGAATCTTGACTCCATATGGGTTCTTATTAAAGTCCTTAGAAACCTTATCTATGTCTTGAGATGCTTTCTCGAAGTATTTAGATAATGAGTCGTAGTAACCAGTCTTTTTGAAGTCTTCGTATGTACTGTTCAATTGAGTAGAAAGTTCTTCACTTAATCTGACCGGCTGCTTGACCTCAGGTTCCAAGGCAGACTTTTCTGAAGTTTCTGCAGCTTGTTGCTTCGCGTTGGTCTTTGTATAGGAACCCAACTTAACATCCAAGTCCGTCAAGAAAGCTTTAAATTTATCACTGTATCCGTGCTTTTTGTCAAATTTGATGGACTCTTCAATCATTTCATCATTGATCTTGTAACCCTTGGCCAATAATTGGGCCATGATTACATACTTGGGTTTGAATTCTTGTTGAATATCGTCATATTCTGCATCGTCAGTTTTCAAGTCTGAAGTGACACCTGACTTGTCCACCTCTGTACTCAGGGAATAACTAGGCAACTCAGTTGGTTCTTTTGTAACCTTGACTTTTTGTCCTTCGATATCTGCATCGTTCAACAATAAAGCAGTCTGCACAGCATTTGCACTGCCAAACTCCACTCTGTATTGGCTAGGTGACACAACAGAGATAGAGGATATATCTCCACAGAATTGCATGAACTTTTGGACTTTGTCACTGGTAGAATTGTCAATTTCAACTAACACACTCATAATTTGGATGATTTGCAGCATCAGGCAATTATGTTCTTTATATAGATTGCTGCTAAAAGTCAACCGGTAAAGACACGACAGATACAGCCCTTAAGTCACGGTGAATTCTGGAGTAGAGAGTCATACATTGGAATGTACAGTATTAGTTCTATATTAATACTACAACGTGATCACAACAACGTCTGACCTAAGGCGCATCTACCGATGGCACATGCAGCACTAACAGTATCTAATACGTGATCTTTGGTTTCGGCCAATGATGGGTTGGTCTCTACAATATCGATGGAGTTTAACAACCCAGTGTCAGCAATCTCTTCAACAATAAATAATCCTTCTCTTAAAGTCAAACCACCTTCCACTCTGGTACCAGTAGCTGGGACAAATGATGGATCAATGGAATCAACGTCATAACTGACATGAATAGGATGGGCTCTGTCAGGATTGATTTTATCCAATGCCATGTCAACTACCTTTCCAATACCGTACTTATCAACGTGATACATGGAGAATGCAGGGATATTGTTTTCCCTTAAGATTCTCTTTTCTCCGTCATCAACATCTCTTAAACCTATGTATGCGATTTTGTTGGACTTCAAAATACCTTTAGGAATCCACGAGAATTCTGGTGGGTAGCTTTCATGGTCAAGTCCCATCAAAAATGAAACTGGGCATCCATGCAAGTTACCGGAGTCGGTGGTAGCAGGTGTGTTGATATCAGCATGGGCATCAATCCACAAGATACAGGTGTCTGGGTTATTGGTCAAAGCAGCCAACAAAGTACCAGTACCGATAGAGTGGTCTCCACCAACTGTGACAGGCAATCTACCGTCTTTCAAACTAGTCAATACACTGTCATAGATCTTTTTGTTACATTCGTTAACAATTTCGGAGTTCTTCACTCCAAACAGATCTTTAGAGTCGGTCTTTAAGCTCTCATAGTTGGTTCCTTCTAACGGGTGCACCAACTTGGTGTCCCAACCTAAGTTTTGGATCTGGGATTCGAATCCGGAATTCAAGATGAATTCTGGACCCAACTCAACACCTCCTTTAGGCTGCCCACCAGAAAATGGAGCTGATATTATAGTTGCTTTTTTGTCTGGATAGTATTTGTATTGGACTTTATTAGTTAGTATCTTATCTCAAAACACAAACAATGCGATGAAATGTTTACATACCGGTCATTATTGTACTGTTTGAATTGGGCGAATAAATATATGAGTGGACTAGTAATTAAAGATTACTTGATTGCCACTAGAAGTTTTGTAAAAGTTAATGAAGCTTTCTGGGAACACAGCACAGTTTATATAGTTAACAAACACGTTTCCCCAAACGGGAAGTAATAACGAGATTTGGTTGAAGTCGTTGAAATTTTCTGCGGCAACTCATAGCACGCATGTAATCTGACTTATAAGGGAACTGATAGAGTCATGAATTTTCATGCCCGTTAAAGGAGCTGAATCTTGTATACTCTTATCCAACTTTTAACGTCTTTTGTCTTGTAGCATTCGTAACTTATACTGGAACATGATTCTTACAAAAGACTTCTAGACATGATACTTTCCAGAATACGTAAGCCAAGTCACTCTTATTATTCGGGGCACGGTCATACTTGCTGCTAACACTTGCTTTTAGCGTAAACCGGTTTTGATGTGGAGTCTACCGCTAAACGAAACTGATAGAGAACGCCATTTCCACGATATTCCGTTTTTTTTGTGGATGGTTGTAAAATAAAGCTGCAGATTTACGAAGGAACTAAAATGGAATAACTGGTGTTTTCATCGAAACCCAGGCTGACATGATATCGATCTTGATAGAGTACTTCAAATCACATGTATTGGCTTATGCGATACTCGTGCTGTAGTTTATGTTGTAGTTGCCGAGTGCTTATCTATTAATTTCTCACACGTGCAATATAGTATATAAATCCATTGCCTATGCACTAAAGTATTTTCTCATCAGAAGTTAAGTGTTTGATCTGATTTCCTATATTTGCTTCTAATTCGTCTTAAGACTCTCTTTCGGCTGTTTCTTAATAGTTTTAGCTGCTTTCCTCCAACTGCTGACGTAATTCTGGAGAAGTGAGAATTGATTTGACACATTTTGAACCAAAACCTTAAATTCTCCATTCAAGTCCAATTTGAAGGCTGTAAGAAGACGACTACCTAATTTACATTCATCATGAAGTTTGGTAAGACGTTTTTGTCTCACCAGATCCCAGAATGGTCCATTTTTTACATGAATTATAAGAATTTGAAGAAAATTATCAAGAATATCGACTATGATTTCAATCCTGAGGAAGTGGAAGTCAGCGATATGATTCAATCGATCATGTCCCAGTTTTTCTACCAGCTAGACAAGAATATTGAAAAGGTTGACACTTTTTACAACAAAAAGTTCCATGAATACGATAATAGATTAGCTACTGTCAAGAACTTATTGGGCTATCAAGATGGAAAGATTAGCTATCAGATCAGTTCAGATGACGAATTGAACGAAGTCATCTCAATTTTATTAGAATTGAAGAACTTTCTAAGAAACTTGAAGTGGTTTGGGGAATTGAATCATAAAGGATTTATCAAAATCTTGAAGAAGTTGGATAAAAGGTTGGATAGTTTAACTAACCTATCCAATAACCATTTGGATTCTGAAGACATCAAAAAGTCTGTTCTGTTGCCAAACAATAACAAGGAAAACTATTTGTCTCAAAGAGCCAATGTTTTGCCTTTTGCTAACGAGTTAGAATTGCTTGATGATTTGGACATCATCAACAATATCTTGTTACAATTGAACTCAAAGGATTTTTCTAAAACGTCCACTACAAAGCTTATTGCTGCTACTGAAACATCCTTTAGCAACTTTGATAACTTGTACATGACCAACTTTTATCAGGCCATTGAAGGCGATGACAATAACAGGTTGATTGTCGAGTTGGACAAGATTCCAAAATTCAAACAAAATTTAAAGTTCTTACTTAGTTTGTTGACCAAAGCAACAATTAAGAATAGTTTGAAGTGTATTGATTCCATCTTTGATCTTTTAACAATTCATTTGAAAGAGAATAGTTTGTCTACTGACAACTTATTATTTGAAAGACTGGATTTAAATGGAAGAAACTTTTTCCACCACCTTGTTATTAACTATGGAAAGCTTTTGGACAGTTCCATTACGTCAAACAATGTAGCCAGAATTACTGTAGTTCCTGGTAAACACGAGTCAACACAAAGACTCTATGGGAACTCAAGTGGATCAGATGGGTCCAAGTTGATTACCTTTGAATTACTTGGTTTTACTCATATATTGAATAAAATCAACGATAATGTCGAATTCTTCAACTTGAGATTCTTGCTTAATTCCAAAGATAACTACTTGAGAACACCATTGCATTACTCATCCCAATTTGGCATTAAAAACATCGTCAAGATGGTTTTGACTTTTTTAAACAAATGGTCATTGATCAATAATATAGCTATTGATGATATTAAGTTTTGGGGAGATCAAGAAGGATTAACTCCAGTACACTTGGCTATAATCGGCAATCACCCCAGAACAACAGAATACTTGTTGGTTTATTCCAATACCCAAAAATTGCTCTGCAATAACTTGATTTTGTTGGCAGTTAGAATGGATTGCCCAGATATCTTACTGAATTTGATCAAACTTGGTAAGATAGATATAGATTATACGGATTTTGAGCACAATAATGAAACCCCGTTGTTCCTTGCTTGTAAATTGAACTTAGCTGAGGTTGTCAAATTCTTATTAGAGAACAATGCAGATACAGAAATTGCTGAAATGGTATTTGGGTGGACTCCAGTGTTCATTGCTGCTTCAGAAGGCTATAAGGAAATTGTGCAGTTATTAGTTGAGCATCAATGTAAAAATGATGGGGTAGATGGTTCTGGTTGGTTACCAATGGAACATGCAACATTGAGAGGACATTTAGAAGTTGCTGATTTGTTGGCTCCACCTAACAAGAATATGTTATTGTATGATATCAGCAATCCAGAAAATAATTTACAAAGGGTTCCTGCCAACAGCAACAAGTTCGAAGTTGATGACTCTTTGGTCATGGGAGAAAATGATTCTGCAAGTGTTAACAAAACCAATGACAAGAACACAAATAATGTACACGAGGTGTACAAGCAAATGAAAGATTTTGATAACTCATCTCTTGAGTTGATTGAAACTAATTCGGTATCGAAGACTAAAACATTGACTAACTTAAAGAAGACAAAGCCAGTGAAGTCCTTTGGTCATAGGTTTTTGAATCCTGACGAAACAGTTATCTTGATTACCTTAGGTACTACTGATTTGAGAGATAATTCTGTACCCATTGAGTTGAATAACGTCCCGTTTTTCAAAAACTCGATTACAGATTTGGATACTGCCTTGAGTCTTATAGTCACTTGCAGAAATAAATCAAACAATGAAAGTATTGAACCACCTGTGGTGGTCGATTTGCCATTGGAATCCCAACACGGCCAGTCTACTGATCCAATTTCTTTTAAATTGACAAACTACTTGACAACCGACGATATTTTCATCACATTTGATGTGGTTCCAACCTATCAGTATCGTAACACAGGCAAGAGTACAAATGAATTTAGCAGCAGTTTAGCGGATATGAGATCTGTAACCGAAGAAAGCAAGATTTTGGGAAGAGCTGTATCGTTCCCAGGTGAATCGTACACCAAAGTTGGAGCAAATTTCAGATCATTGAACAACTTGATTACTATTCCAATAATAGAATCGAAGACTTTGAGTGTACTAGGTACTCTTAGATTCGAATTTTTGAAGATAAATTCGTTTACACATAGAAACTTGAAAATCGGAAGATCAGATACCTATTGGAAACAATTGGTATCAACTAGAGTTATTGGTCATAGAGGTTTGGGCAAAAATTCAAACGACAAGAAATCCTTGCAACTAGGAGAAAACACCGTGGAGTCATTTATTGCAGCTGCATCTTTGGGAGCATCTTACATTGAATTCGATGTTCAATTAACCAAAAATGGTCTTCCTGTAATATATCACGACTTCACTGTTGCAGAATCAGGAATTGATATCCCAATGCATGCTTTAACCACTGAGCAGTTTTTGCATTTGAATGATGGCACTAATAAGAGTGATATTCCTAATTTGTATAGCAGCCGTAACAGTACAAGTGAAGACTTATCTTCAACTTCAAGTACTTATGCTTTAGATGATGAGGTGTTGAGTAAAATTAACAGACCCAAATCTATGGCTGGATACAAGTCAACTCCAAATATGTCAAATCACAGAGGAAAAGATGTCAATTCTGGTGACGAAGACAAGGTCGAGAAGGAATTGAAAGAGCAGTTTAATGACAGAATGAAATTAACCAAAACTTGGAAGGATAATGGTTTCAAGGGTAATTTCCGTGGATTTAACATCGCTTCTAGTTTTGTGACCTTGAAAGACTTGTTCAAAAAGATTCCCAGAAATGTAGGATTTAACATCGAAGTTAAATACCCCATGTTGGACGAAGCACAGTTGGAAAATATGGAAGAAATTGCATATGAGATGAATTACTACGTGGATACCATTTTGCAAGTAGTCTATGATGAAAACTTAACAGGCAGAGATATCATATTTTCATCATTTCACCCTGATATCTGTGTGATGTTATCATTAAAACAACCAAATATTCCAATTTTGTACTTGACAGAGTCTGGTACTACCTTTATGGCGGATATCAGAGCCAGTTCCTTGCAAAACGCAATTAGGTTTGCCAAAAAATGGAACTTATTAGGAATTGTTTCTGCTGCCGCTACCTTTGTCAAAACTCCAAGATTGACCCAGGTAGTGAAATCATCTGGATTGGTTTGTATCACGTATGGTACCTTAAATAACGACCCAGAAAACTGTAAGATTCAAATGAGAGCAGGTGTCGATGCTGTTATTGTGGATAAGGTGTTGGCAGTGAGAGAAGGATTAAGAAGGGAAGAAATGTCTAATCAAGTTAATAAATAATATATGAGCATAAAGTAATTTAACAACGCGAAATTCAATTAACTATGACTGACTTTAATAAGGATTCTAAACCAGGTAATACGGAGAAGGTCCTAACGGACAGTGCAGGAAGAAGCCAAAACAAGTCTCCGCTTGCCAATACTTTGAACTGTGGGTTGGCAGGAAATAATTTGAAAGGAATCGATGCAGTTCATGTAAATGCTGCCAGAGAAATGGTAAGGTTACATACCAGGGATAGAACTCCTTCCAATGCAGTCAACAATAGATTTTCTGGTAAGTCACTATCAAGCACACCCAAAATACCTGGTCCTGCGAATGATCATGCAAATGAAATCCCAATTGATAGCAGAACTGCAGCACCATTTGCTACACCTACGTCAAAGGTTTCACCACTGAAGAAATTAGTGCTGCACAGAGAAAATGTGTCAATTCCAGCTAAAACACATGAAGGTGTGTGTAATAATCCCCAATGCTTACATTGCGGAGCAGTCATCATCCCAGCTCCAAAATCAAGCTATCCAGTCGCAGATAAGCCCTCTATTACAATCAACGATTGGAGCATATTCACTATCAAGAGACCAATCTTAAGTTCACAGGAATTAGAAGACTTGGAACAAAGATATGACTTTCCGCTACCCGAAATGATATTTGGCAATAATAAAGTTAGGCTTGTAAACGACAAAACCGGCGCAGAGTTGGAGTTTAATGCCTTGGACGCTCTAGATTCCTTAAACCCAAAAAGTGAATTCAAGGTGAGCTACCACGAGGAATGGCTAGAGTCAAGAAAGTCTAAATCTATTTCAGAAACCTTCGACAAATCAGAAAAGAAATCCAAAGAAATGTCAAACATTGACTTGTCAAGCATAACAGACTTTGAAACCATAAAGAATTATGACTGGACATACTCGACAAATTACAAAGGAACCCTCAAAAACATTAATTTTGTACCTAGCTCGGAGCAGTTTCCTATCAACAGACTACTACAACCTGATCCTATATTATTTTTCGATGAATCAATATTATTTGAAGACGAGTTAGGTGATAACGGGATCTCCATGATGTCCACCAAGATAAGAGTCATGCCAAGTTGTTTATTGCTTCTTGTAAGATTTTTTCTTAGAATAGACAACGTGAGTTTCAGAATTCGAGATCTCAGAGTATTTGTTGATTTCAATACAAACAAGGTGATGAGAGAGTACAAATGTCAGGATCGCAGCTATAATGATGTATTGAACAAGATAGCAATGAAGAATTCGAATGACCCCAAGAGTTTATTAAGAGACAGTAATTGGGTAGCTGCAAATATTCCCGTTCAACAAGTAGAATTGGAAACTTGTGAATTATAGGACTGAGATGGTATCTTTCTTGCATTTAAATTGTGATTTATGGGCAACCTCAATTTTCAGTACCTGAAACTTCATAAATAGACATTCTTCTCTCGATTTTTCTACATATTATGATAATTCATAAAACTGTTGATGCACTGAATGGTTAGTGTCGCGATACTACAATTCTCAATAAAAATTTGGGAAAAAATTTTCAGACATGTTCGGTAGAGGAATAGTAGTTAAGGATACCTTGAAGGTCTCCAGGAGGTTTCTTCATGAAGTTCCAAAGTTGAACAACCAATCCATTTACTTAAAAAACGGTATTGAAGGATTATACACCTCGAGTGGGTTTGAAAAGTCATGGGTGGACTACCAAAAGTACTTGACTATGAACTTGACCTTTTTAACGAATGGTACTGCCAACGAATACAAAACTCCATACCAAATATTGTTAAACACCGCAAAGCAACCAACTGAACAACATATTTTCCATTATGCATCCCAATCTCACAATAACCATTTTGTGTTTCAACAGTTGACCAATAAATCCGAAGCTTCTACGACTAGCCCATCAAGAAACTTGTTAGGTAGAATAAACGACATGGGATTCAAAACATTAGATGACTTACGTGATCACATACTTAGTCTTGTTGAGGCAAGTAATGGCCAGGGCTGGATCTTCGTAGTTGAAAAAGCAGACAAGACATTGGAAGTCGTAAAATGTAACAATGACGGTACCCCATACTACTACGGTAGAAGACAATCACTTGACTTGAATGGTGGTATCACCGAAGCTACCTACGAGTCTTATAAGCAATTACAGGAACAAGTTGCTGCAGAATTTAAAGATTTCACCTTGCCAATTTTAGGTATTAGTTTATGGGATCACTCTTTCATCAATGACTATGGGGTTGATGGTAAATCAGAATATTTTAAGAAATTTTGGGAATGTATTAACTGGAATGTTGTTAATAACAGATTATTTGAATTATAATCTCTTGTATATGTTACCCTTGTATATAGCTAATAGATTACCATTATATATTACAGTTAAAGATTTAATTCATAAATCGATCATCAAAATATCTTCCAAACTCATATCTTTTATGCTGTCCTTGTTTATCAATGACAGATAGTGGCCATACTTGGAGTTCAACCCTGCACACTTTTCAATTATGTCATTGCACACTGAATCTTCATACCAGTTTATGGGTAAACACATAATGAAACTGGGCAAGAAGTCACAAAGAATAGAAATATGAAACCACTTTTGAGTTAGCTTCCTAATTGTTTTTCTTATTAGCTGTTCATCAAACTCGTTATCACGAATACTTTGTAATTTGATGTTTTTGGTATTATTCTCTAATTCTTCTAGCACCAAATCCAATTTATTCAAGTTTGTTAATTTAGACTTTAAATTGGTAAATAATGATGCAATATCTTCACGAATACTCTGGAAGTCATGATTTAGGCTTTCACTTTCTTCATAGAGTTTTAAAATCTTGTTGATGTTTGCATCTAACATGTCATTCTGCTGTGAGTATAAAACCTGAAGGTTATCGTGAATAATTGTTTCAGTAGAAGCTAATGCATCGTTTGAATGGTGAATGGATCTCAATATTGGTAGTGTTATTTCAAAGTATTTGTTGAGTAGGGTTTCAGTTTTGAAGTTATTTTGAGATTCCAAATAACCAACCACATTGTCTTTGAAATTGATAGGAACTCTATTTAAAATTTCATTATACTCATTAGTGGTTTCTTCTATGGGCTTGTTTTGCAAATTCTTGAGCTCGTTGTAGTAAATTAACTCGTTAAGCTTTTCAATCAATAACTTGTAGCTCTGGTAGTATTGTACCTCGTGCGAATAAAGTGAGTTCAGCTTCGATGCTGAATGGTAATTTACCTTCGGTATTCCATAATGATGATCTTGGATGTTAGTATACCCTAGAAACTCGTCTATGCTTTTGGATAAGTCCTCCATCTTATGTGGATCTCAATTAACTTTACTATCAAGTCGCATTTTTCAAGGAAATTAAGTCAAAGACACAATTCGGACAACACCAAAAGTATAACAATGGGCTTGGAGCTAGTCAAGAGAAAGTTACTTACGATTCAATCAACTGGTATCTTTGCAAAATTTTCACCTGAGAAGATAGGAGTGATATATAATGAATTGAAACAAGTACTTGCAAACCCAGATTTGATGGAGATTAATGAGTTGTATGATTTATTCGAGCTACAAGTCTTTTTGTCATTAATAACCAACCATGACGTCGAAGCAAAATCATACATAGATAAAATTGTTGACCAATTTGGTAGCGAAAATTCGGAACGTGTCAAGCTTTTACAAGCAGTTTACTTGGAGGCAATCGGTGAAAAGAAGAAAGCTTCTGAGGAATTGACTAAACACCCAAATGAACTACTCATGACAAAAAGATTGGCTACTATGACTAGAAGTGCAAAGGAAAACACTGATTACATTGTGAATTTAACATTGTACTTGGATTTGCAACCTAGTGACTTGAGTGCATGGGCAGAATTAGGTGAAGAATATGAAAAAATCGGACACTACGATAAGGCTATTTTCTGTTTTAAGGAAGTGTTATTGCAAGAACCTTTAGACTACACTAGTCATTATAAGGTCGGGTTGTTGAGCTACTACTTATTTATACAGGTTTATGAACCAATTAAGAGGGATACTGGTAAAAAGGATTCTGTTAAGAAGGATAAATTGGTGGAGCTTGTCGGATATTTGACCGACGCAAGAAACAATTTCTTAAGAACAATAGAAATTTGTAAGGACCATAAATCCAGTTGGTTGGGAGTTTACATTTTGTGCAGATTGGAATTTAACCAAAAGTTGAAAGTCTCCTCCAAGGAAATTGATGCCTACAATGCTGGAACCACCAAGTTAACGGAGTTAAGTGAGAAGAAGGTAAAGGAGTTATTGGATATGCCAATAGAACAAATCAAAATTTTATACTAATAAATGAAGCCAAGGGAGCGTAGTTTATTATGATATCGTATATTCTAAAACTACATGCAAAGTTTTTATTGTAATAATTCCAAGGTATTAAACTAAAATTCACCTCTATAATTTAAATCATCACTACTCAAAACTTGATCCAAGATACCTGAAGCGGCAGCAACCAATCCCAAGAATGGTCTTGATGGATCCAAGACCTTCGATAAGTATTCAGGGTGGTATTGGGTACCAACAAAAAATTTGTGACCCTTTAATTCCAAGACTTCCATTCTTGCTTGGGATTCATCTTTACCGATAAATTTCAAGCCCTTGGCTTCGATTTCTTCAATCAACTTAGGGTTGACTTCGTATCTATGTCTGTGTCTTTCAAAAACAGATTCTGAACCACCATACAATTTTCTCAAGGTAGACCATTCAGAATCTTCGACAAATCTGGTTTCGTGGATACCTAATCTCATAGTACCACCCAATTTGACTTGGTCGACATCTGGCATGTAAACCACAGAGGCAGTTTCTTCATTGGCCTCGGAATCAAATTCCATAGAAGTAGAATCTTTCTTACCCAAGATGTTTCTAGCAAATTCAATGACAGCAATTTGCAAACCAAGACAGACACCCAAGTAAGGAACATTGTTTTCTCTAGCATAGTTAGCAGCAGCTACCATACCTTCGATACCTCTACTACCAAAACCACCTGGGATCAAGATACCGTCAGCTTGGCAAACATGATGCCATGCTTTGTGGTAGTCAGACAAGGAACTCTGTTTGGTTTCCTCTTCCAAATCTGTAGATTCAACCCATTCAATCTTCAATTTTCTGTGGCATCTCATAGAAGAATGTTCTAAAGCTTTGATAACAGACAAGTAACTATCCTTCAAGTTAGTGTACTTACCGACCAAAGCAATGGTAACAGTTTCAAATGATTGATCATGACTAGAAGTCAACTTTTGCCATTTACCCAACAAGCTTTCTCCCTTTACAATAGCTTCTGGAGTTAACTTAATTTCAGGCAAGTTCAATTTCTTACTCAAGTATTTCATCATTCTTTGTTCCTTCAACAACAATGGAACGTGGTATGTAGAGTTGACATCATGAACGGCAATGACTTGGTTTGGACCTACATGACAGAACATACCAATTTTTTCAATAGTAGCAGCTTCTAATTTTTCTTGACATCTGCAAGCAATCATATCACAAGACAAACCCAAAGATCTCAAGTCTTTGATAGCAGCTTGAGTTGGCTTAGTCTTTTGTTCACCATGGATAACAGGAACCAAGGAAACGTGGATTAAAGCAAAGTTATCAATTCCAACCTTGAACTGGAATTGTCTTAACGCTTCAACGAAAGGAGCACTTTCAATATCACCAACAGTACCACCTAATTCAATGATACAAATTTCTGGTTCTAATCCAGAGTCATCAACTGGAATTCTACTGACTCTTTCGATCCATTCTTGAATGGCATTAGTGATGTGTGGAACAACTTGAACAGTCTTCCCTAAGTAATCACCTTTTCTTTCTCTCTCAATGACAGATGAGTAAATCTTACCAGTAGTAATGTTATGGTCTCTAGTCAAGGTAATGTTCAAGTATCTTTCATAGTTACCCAAATCCAAGTCTACTTCACCTCCATCGTTCAAGACGAAACATTCACCATGTTCCAAAGGAGACATAGTACCTGCATCGATGTTCATATAAGGGTCAATCTTAATAGAAGTGACTCTGAAACCCAAGGTCTTAAGCAACAAACCAGTAGAAGATGCCAAAACACCTTTACCAATACCTGAAATGACACCTCCTGAAACTACGACGTATTTCATGCTGAATCTTTAAGCTAAAACAAAAATTAAGTAGTGGAAAAAATTGACTTGCGATGCCAAAAAAAAATACCTAAAACACGTACTTTATCTGACAATGGAAATATCACTTATAGGATTATTCAGACGAAAGAACCTTACAACAGAATAGAAGCTATCACAACTAGTATGCTGTTTTAATGTTACAATAATAAGAGTAGATCTAAAGATGCCCTCTTAAATAATTTAAGCGGGAAGAAAGAGAAAGGAAGGAAGTAAGATCGCAGGAAATACGTGCCTTTATATAGTTTTTGTGCGATGAGATGGTGCTTGTAGACTGCCGTATTTGGAAATAAATGCGAGTATATGGCCGCATAGCTACATTCATAGTTTAAAAGTGGATGTGGGCTAATGTATACACTTTATAATGTGGTTGGCAAAAATCACATTAAGTACCTATATTAGCTGCTTTTATTGTATGCCGGAAATAAATTGACAAATACATCATCAAATTTATCATGGCAAAAGGAGAAACCTACCATATTCCCGAGTCTCCCACGTTAGACCCTATTTCTATATATTAAACTATTTTGACACCTCCAATTTGGTCACTATTTTCTTGCATAATAATTTGTGCTTTTCCTCTCTTAATCAATACATCCTTTAGTATTCTGACCAACAAGTTGTAGTCTAAATTTTTCAACACTTCAGGAATACCAGAGTCCTCCAGTTTTGTTAATTCGTAGACAGTTAACACTGTACCCAATTGACCAGAGTCTTCGACAAATTCGTATAAACATTGGGCCCAATTTGCCAATGACTTCCAATAGATCAATACCCCAAGTTCAGGTTGTTTGACATTAATATACTCTGCTTTGTTCAATTTGTGAATAAGATGCTTGAAGATGTCTTCTTTGAACTCATCACTAACACTCCTTTCAATTTCTTGGTTAGTGAAGATTTCAGGTAGGGTTTCAGTATTCAAGGTTTCATATTGAGAGTACAACACAGAACCAGTTAGCGATAGGGATGTTATCTTGTAATGCTCACAGTAACAAAGTAATATATCACACCATGAATCTAGCTGATTGCTCAATACGGTAGCATTAGGTTGCTTTGTGTATAATGGAGGAAATGAATGCAATTTTGGGAAAAAAAAAGGTTCCACCACCATAGTTGACTTTTTATGTTTGTGTGCGATTTAAAAATTTAATAGAAAAAGATTAAGGAAGTAGGAGAACAAAGCAGAGTACAAAAAAGGAGTAGAGCTATAAATATTTGATGTGCAATGTATTATTAACATAACCGGAACTTAAATATACAAAAGATTAAAATTCATTAAAGAAAACATTTAAGCTTCAGCCATATCTCTCAAACGACGGATAGTGGATCTGACGGTGGCAGCAGCGGCAGTTGAGACGGTGTAAGCACCACCAGCAACAGTCTTCTTACAAGAACCACAGTTCCAGATACCAGTAGCACCTCTCTTGACGGTTCTCTTACCACAGAAAGAGCAGTCGTATTTGGCGTGTTGTTGGACTTCCATCTTCTTGGTTTGCTTTCTCAAAGAAGAACCATATCTGACACCGAATTTACCAGTGATACCAACTTTTCTAGTTCTCTTAGTCCTAAATATTTGTTAGTACAATGCTTTGTTTTGCTAGACAATAAACTATTAATGATTTTGGATTCTCTCCACTCAACCACATATACAAATGGTGCAAAAACAATCCTTCACTATGATCCACTTGACAATATTGATTCTATCTTTGTAAACAGTTGGAAGCATACAAATTCCTTTCAACAATCTTAATGAATATAATCCTAACTTCAAAAGTATAATTCCTTGTTTCAATTACTTTCAACTTGATTCTTTGAATTGTGTTCACCTCAAGTATTTATCACCACTTCATTAATCCATCTTCACAATAATCTATTATTCTTCATTTCTTCATTTACATACATTTTATCTTATATTAGTGTATTGAAATTTTTCAAAAAACTTTTTCTACGGTTTGAGAGTATTGAAAAAATTGTTAGTGATAGTCGTGGGAAAATCCAAAAGTCTCATCACAAATACCCGATAAGCACACAACTAATGTGACTGCGAAATTGACAGGGCTGGCGCCCTTATAATTACTATCTCAACAATTTTTGGTTGCAAAATCCTCAAAATCCACAAAGAACCTTTCTGACCCTGCATATATTATACACATAAACTCCAGTAGTACCTTTTGTATTTTTCAAATCACACCAATTTATATACATCGGTATATATACAGGATATCACGTAGTGGTACTGACCTGATCTGTGCTTATACTCCAAGTTTCAAGAACCATCCACAATAACATGTCTACTGAAGCTTGTGATAGATCTATAACCAGCCAGTTTCTAAACTTGGAAAGTATCAGCCCTTCCAACACCCGTCCTTCTTCAAGTAAGTCTAACATTAACTACTAGTGTACCAATATGATATTTACAGTATACTAACCAGTAAGTTTTTGGAAGTCTAAAGAACTTTGGTTTACCCATAAGAACTTCTAGTGTACACCAGGATTATGTGCATGCTAAGACATCAGCCTTTGATGATGCGGTATTATGCAAAGGTATTTGTACACCATTTGGTAATTTGCTGTCTAGTCACGAACTGAAAGCTCAATCTGTAAGTTCTTTTTTTCCTAATTGCTCCAGACATCAACCTTTTATGAGCTTGCCTCTTAAAAGCCTTCAATCTCCGGAGAAAGAAACTATAAGTTCACCATTAAGGAAAATTGTCATTCCAAATGGAAATGTAACAAACAGAAGTACCTCACATGAAGAAATTCCTCCTCTAACACATGCAAACATTCTAAACATGAAGAACAGCTTCATTTGTGGAGTCACTGATCAAAATGGCAGGCAGTGCCTTGAAAGGCTTAGTTGTGAAATTCATCAAATTCATTTAAAAATGTGTGTTAAAAGAGCGTATCCCTTTGAAACTTTGATTGATAAAGAAATCAAATATCTACCATTTTTTACTCAACAAAGAAGATTTTTGGAGAGCCTTTTGAATGTAGAAACCGGGTTTCCTGGATGTAATATTCCCGAATTCAATGATATACCAAATCAATTTACCGGAAAACAGGTATTACTTAACTACGACGACATTGAAAAGAAAAAGAGCAGAATTTCCAAGGTGGAAGACAAGATTGTGCTTGGAACAGAAATACCACTTAAGATCAGAAGAAACTTAGAGTCTACAGTTCCAAAAAGAAAAAGAAGAAATCTAGAGATATCAGCTGCTTTAGATCCTCTGACTTTGCTACTAACTTCGGGAACTAATTCATCTAACTCTACCACAACCAGATCAGGTAGTTCTTGGAAATCCAGAAGCTGCAAAAGCACAACTTCTAGGAGTGGAACTACCAAAAGCACTACTTCTAAGTTCACTACCTCCAACAGCATTTCCTCAAAGAACACAAATGAAAGATCCACCTCAAACTCCTCCTCTGATGCAATGGGTCAAAATGCTGGGTCAATGTCAGAGTCTGAGTCAAATAGTACTTCAACTAACCTCAAAACTAATTCAACTATTGGCACTCCTAAACCACACCAAAACTCCCTTCCTCGAAGTAACATTAGCAAGAAATCATTATACTTGATGCTGTTAAGCAAATCAACTGCAAGTAGGATAAAAGAAACGGTTGCCTATTTACATTATCAGTTAAGACCTATAGAGAATAAATCTATAGAAAGTAGGATTCAAGGGGTGCTAAATAAATAGAGAATAACTATTTCTATGTATATGACTATTAAGTTATACCCGGTTCTTACTGCCTCAATAGTTAATTGAAATTATCATTATTAGCATATGCTTGTATGCAATAACTCTCATTTGTGTTTTTAATTTCTATCATCTACCGTTGGTATTCCTTGGAAATAAATCTGCAGATTCCATTTCTATATCATCATCTCCTTCGTTAATTAACGGAATTGTAGTTTCACTGCTTGGAAAAACAGCCGGCTGAGTAATTTGGGGTGCATATATTTCACTGTTTCCTGCAGTGATATTGGAGTTTGAATGCTGATTACTTGGGGAAGTTCTCTGGTTAATGTTATCAGACAAGTCTTGCAATCTTAGGTTGTTATTGTTTGGATTGTTAATTGTCCTCTCTGTTAACCTTTGATGATGGTGTGATCTAATTAATCTTTGGAAATGTTCTCTCATTTCTTGAGGAGTTAAATCTGATTCATTCAACTCACGGAATATTTCCCTATTGATATCATTCACATCAGGATACGTAAGATCATTACCACCTTGCAATATACCCAAACCTCTTTGTCTAGCCCAAATAGACATCTCTTCTCTTGTTGCTTCGTTAATCTCATTGCCTGTGGCATTGTTGACAGTTAGCCTAGGAGCATTACCGTTTGTGTTCACGGTATTGGTACCAACAGCGTTCGCACCATTGCCAGTGAAATTTGCAATAGCTTGTGTATTGGTGTTAACATTCATAGTGTTTAAGTTCATATCTCTGTTGGGGACTCTAGTTCTATCCTGGAATATCCCTTGGATGTTTTCATTTTGTTCCAACCAGTAAGCTCGATCCTCCATTACCCTGTTTAAATGGGCTCTCAATTGGCTAACCCCATTACCTGAGAACACACAAAATAATGATTTCTGATACTCATTAAAATCAGGAGGAGGATCACGGCAGTATTGTGTAATATCCCTTCTCAAAAATGCTGCAATACCTGTTAGCGACAAATGTGTTAACCTGGGACAGTTCTTTAACAAAATATAAATTGGACCTACTGTTAAATTTGTACAGTAAGATAAATGCACTCTTTCAAGGCAATCCTGTTCTCCTCTTCTTCTTACCAATTCAATAATTCCATTATCAGTAATTAAACCACACTTAACCAAACCAATTCTCCTCAACTTCGGTAATACTGCTAACTCGATTAAAGTCCAATCAGTTAACTGGGAGCAACAGGCTAAATCAATGTATTGGATTCTGTGACATGATCTCACCAAAGATGCTACCCCAAAATCAGTGATCAATGCACAATGGCCTAAATGAATGTAGTGCAAACTTCTTCCTAATTGAGACAATGCTCTCAATGAAGCATCTGTGATTTGCATACACTTTGATAACACAACATTTCTCAACCGTGGTGCACATATCACCAATTTTTCGACTAATTTATCAGTTATAGCATTACAGTCTGTAATATCAACAATTCTCAACTTTTCTAGATAAAACTCGTTTGGCAACAATTCCAATAACTTATCAGTAATTCCTGGTGCCCTACTTATTCTAAACTCTCTCAATTGTGATAATTCCAAAAATATTTTCTTTAAGTATAAATCAGTCACATTCGGGCAGTCGTGTAAATCGATCTCAACCAAGGACTTACAATTCTCAAACATTGCTAAGATGGATTCATCAGTGATATTTTCACTATGGTTGAACTTGACTCTTTTCAACATAGGGCAAGATTTTAGCAAGTTTATTATAGAAGCTTCGCTTACATTTCCACATCCCGGTGCATATAATCCTTGTAGCCTCCTACAGTGTTTTGCCAAAGCATTCATTATATCATCATGAATGTCAGTTACACCAGTTAAATCAATACTCTGCAATCTTTCACAATTCATTAATACCGTAGTGATTGGAACGTGAGATAATTTAGTACAGTTCACTAATGTCAACCTCTCAAGTTTTGGGCATCCCACAAAAAGTGATAACAACTCGTCATCCACCAACTTTGTCATGAAGGATAAATTCAACCTCTTGATGAACAATTTATAATCCCAATGAGTCGAATTGAGAGGTGCTCTCATTATATTTTTGATTAGTTTAAAGGATGTGTCACTCTGCATGTTTGGTCTGAACCAAAGTATCTCGATAATCAACTCGCTAAACTCTCTACATACCGTCAACAACGAGAACAAGTCCTTTCTTTCCAAATGATGGAATATTTGAAGTAATACCTCTGTTGGTAGGTTCAATAATGGTGAATTTCTGTAGTTCAATTTTTGAATTTCACTCGTTTGGTACGAGTTGGTGGAGTTACGGCGTTTTGTCATTAACGAGTCTTTCAATTCCTGGAATTCGTTTGTATCATCATCTTCCATTTCAAAGTCAAATTCAAAGTCTCTTGATCTCGCTTTGTCTCTGACACCAGTTCTTATTCTTCCGCTATACGCCACACCATTATTTACATTATTACCAATTGATTGAGGAATTTGGGCTAAAACACCTTGTTCTATGCTTTCCCCATCATCATTGGTACTACTAGGGGAACTCATTTTTGAGCTGAAAGCTTCTGGTTTATTCAGATACCGTTGAATTGGTTGTTTACGGTTGTCGATAAAGGCTCTTATCTGGGTCCTCGTTTGAAACAATATAAATACAAATAAATTCCACAATCGCCAGCTTCAAGCTTGAAAAATAAGCCACTGGTAGCTTGTAATGCTAATTGCTAATTTGATATGTTCTGTGCAACTTTAGCTGTAAAGCTTCGATGCCTAATTTCGGTGTTGATTTAACCGCCAACTGATGAACAAAAAATTTGATTTGTAAAAAACGAGACTTTGTAAGGAGATGCTTATATGCAGGGCTTTGATTTTAAAGGTAGTAGCGTTTCGTCACTTCGTTAGATACAAAGGATGGAAAGTGATTATAACAGCTGTAACGTACTATATGTGCTTATATGTCTATAAAAGTGTGTAAATTAGGAACATTTTTCGAAACAGGCTAAAATTTTAAACTCTTGACTGAAACTAGACTTCAAGCGTTCCTTGAAACTTTAATGCCAGAAATAAGAAGAAGCGGACGATTGAAAGGCATTCGAAATCAAACAACTAATATTTAGCCGTAACTTTTAGTAATAATCACCTTTTACTTCTCCTTATTTTGTGCCTTTATAATTACCTTAGCATTCCGGTTTCAATTTTATCTGAAAGTGGAATAAGCAGTATCACACAAGCCATAGCCGTTCCCTTTTGCATGTAGGGAGTTAAGTGAAAGCATAACCGTTTTTAATCCCAAATAAGTTTTAGAAATACGCAAATACTCAGGATTAAGAAGTGTCAGTAAATAGACTCCAAACAAGTAAAAATGGCTGCCTCTAATAGTTCCTTCTGACAAAACCTATTATGGATTCCTACAAAATAAGCCAGATTCTCGGCTAGGTTATAATGCAAAATAAAACTACAGCACCTACAAGATACTAATAATAATATGTATTCGATTGTTTTCGTTACCTATCAAAGAAATAATCTATTAAACTCTACAATTTCCTATTTCGAAAACCAAAATGTCACAAGCTCCTGCTTTCTTCAAGTCATCCATGATATTACCAATACGACTTTGTTCAACCATAGAAGAAACAGCAACCCACTCTTCAGTTTCGGTTTCTTTTCTTTCCAAAGCAGAAATGGTGGCGGATCTTCTACCAGGAGTGATTTGCAAAACAGTAGGCAATATGCTTCTTGGAGCGTTGTAGTTACACAACACATACTTTTGGGCAGCCAAAGCACCTTCGAATCTTTGAAGGATCTTATCAACCATTTCTGGGAATTTAGGAGTCTTAGAACTAATCAAGTGAGCACTGGTTTCCAACAAGGTAGTAATGGCTTTCAAACCAGCAGCTCTCATGGTTTCACCACTTTCAACCAAATCAACAATACCATCAGCGACACCCAAAGCACAAGAAGCTTCAACAGAACCTCCAACATATCTGGAATAGGTAGTTGGGGTTGCAGTACCTTCCAAGTTAGCAAAGAATTCATTGGAGAGTCTGGTGAAAGAACTAACGATTTTCTTACCAATTAAGTCCTTTGGTTCAATGTAAGGACCGTTTTCAGGCACTTGAAGTTGCAACTTACATTTACCAAATTGCAAATCTAACAAGTCATTAATAGACTCATACATGTCAGATTCTTTGACTTGGTCCAAACCAGTAATACCCAAGTCACAGTTACCTTCACCAACAAAAACAGGAATATCAGCAGCAGGCAAGAAGATCAATGCAATAGGCAAGTTGGTACATAAGGCAATATCCAATCTGTTAGATCTTCTGAATTGGATATCACAAGATTTTAATAAATCACAGCACTTTTCATATAATCTACCCTCTATTTTAGTTAGTATTTTTTCAAAACGAGTTGGAAGTTGTTAAAAGAATAGCAATAGTGCTTTAATCCCGATTAAAAACGCCTCTACATACTTTTTGGGACGGCAAACAACAAACGATCTGGCAAATGGTTAACTAAATCCATGTCGAATACTTGAAAAATCGTTATGACTCAAAGAAAAATTGCGACTCAGAAATTTAACTACAATAAATTGGGTTCCTTCCTGTTAATAACTATAGCTCCTATGTTGCACGTGTAACCCCAACAGACTATTTAGTAAAGTTACTTGATTCCTCTGACGATATAGTGTCAACTTCTAGTTGCTCAATCATGCTATCGTCGCTTTGGTCGATACTATCGATCTCATTACTATGCTTATTAGACCTTGTTTCCTCTTCGTCATCTTCATATTCTTGCTCGTGAAAAGCTTTTGCAATATCAGGGTTTCCTCTCACGGCGTATCCATTTGGACTTCCGTACCAGTACTTGTTGAAACCCCAGTTGATCAAAATCTTCGACATGTGATATGGAGTGAATTCTGGCCATAATGTATCAGTGATAACAATCAGGCACTCGGAAGAAACACATTGCCATAAGAGAAAGTCCGAAAGTCTATAAGTACCTGATGTTCTCACCAATAACTCCAATGGTGGTGAGTCCTTGGTATATAAGTGGTTGTTTATGGTGGATTCATCAATAATAAAATCATTATCAGCCACCGATTCTTGTACCACACTTTTTATCAGATGGGTAATTTCGTCTCTTGAGGTGTAAGGAAAGCAGACATTCAATGTCGCTCTAATATTATTTTTGGTCATATCTTCGGCTTGTCTTAACAATTGTAACACGTCTGGCTGCAATAAACCGGTGTTGCCAAGAATTCTTATCCTCACACCAAATTGTTCACACAATTCACCATGTTGAGTTATCTGCTGAAACTTTTGTTTGGCTAAATCCATTAACCACTTCACTTCGTAGCTCAGTCTTTTGAAGTTTTCAATCAGAAATGCATACACAGTGGCATGTTCCACTCCTGACTCGTATAAGATCTCCAAAATACACGCCATGCTTTCAAACCCCATATTATGCCCTTCTTTCAACTCAATGTTGTGTGCTCTGGCATATCTTCTATTACCATCCATAATTAACCCCACATGTCTTGGAACCGGTCCTGTCTTGATGATGTTACCAAACATTTTCTTTGCTGTTGATAATAGCCAGTTGTAACCCGGAAATGTAGTAATCCATTGTGCCATATTTGTAAAACTGAAGTAAACTTGTCAATTATATTTTCACGTCTTTTTAGTTTTCGATCTTTTGTTAACCCCGAATCAATTATCCTCTTGCTCGGTAACTGTATGTTTCAATCTGCTGCCTTAGATATGGTAGGAAACGATGCTGCTGTGTCACACAAATATATTTACTGTGCCTTAACTATTTTTGTTGAGAGTAACTTTTTCTCACTTGAGCTCATCAGATAAAAAATTTATTACAAAATTTGTAAGCATAAGTGAAATTGCCATTGAAGTTGGGGATTTGTAAGCAGGTTTGGTAACACATATAGTATAAATTGCAACTTAAACACATAGCAGTGTATTATTGTTAATATTCTTACATCAAAAACAGAACAATAGTACAATATGTCATCTGAAGACCACACAGAGCACTTTGAAGAACAACCTGAAGAAGAATTTTTGAATGCAGATGAAGTAGGTGAAGAGATTGTTGACGATCCACAAGCCATCCAGTCTTATGATGATGATGAAGATGCTGATATGGACATTGGAGATGATGACGTGGTTATTGATATGGCAAATAACTCATGGAGTTACTTCGATCAACATAAAGATTCAGTGTTTGTGATCTTTAAACATCCTACTTTACCAATGGTGGTAACCGGAGGTGGGGATGATACTGCATTTTTGTGGACTACTCACACCCAACCTCCTAGGTTCGTAGGAGAATTGGCTGGCCACAAAGAATCAGTGATTGCGGGTGCTTTTACTAATGATGGAAAGTTTGTCATCACTGGTGATATGAATGGATTTATTCAACTTCACAAATCTAGCAAAGGTGGTCAAAGGTGGGTCAAATTTGGTGAATTGGAAGAGGTAGAAGAAGTGTTATGGATCAAAACCCACCCAAGATTACCCATATTTGCTTTTGGTGCTCCAGATGGATCTGTTTGGTGCTACCAAATAGACGAACAAAACCTGAGCTTGGTACAATTAATGACTGGATTCCTGCACTCTTTGGAATGTAACAACGGTGTATTCCTCGATACTGGAAATGATGATACCTTGCCATTGGTAACCATCTCAGAAGACGGTACCGTGGTGAACTGGAACGCTTATACTGGAGATGTGAACTATAGATTGCTGCCAAATGATGTTTTCAAGGGAACTGAAAGCCCTTGGGTCTCCATCAGCGTATACAACAACAGAATTGCCATTGGTGCCCGTGATGGTCACTTAGCTATTATAAATAACGACACTGGTAAAATCGTGCATTCCATCAAGGCCTTGGAAACTGCTGATGATATTGCAGACTTATCTATTGAGGCTTTAACCTGGTGCAAGGCACCTTCGATCAACTTGTTAGCAGTTGGTCTTGTATCTGGTGACATCTTATTGTATGATACTAATCAGTGGAGAATAAGAAAGACTCTTAAGTTAGATGACACTATTACAAAGTTAGAGTTTGTCGATGACACTACAGCTTTGGTGGGTTCTAACATGAATGGTAAGATCTATAAATGGGACGGAAGAACTTTACAAGAGTTATTTGTAGGTGTGGGTCATAATATGGGTGTGTTGGATTTTGCTGTCTTGGATGGTGGTAAGAAGTTAGTCACTGCTGGCGATGAGGGTGTTTCTTTGGTGTTCAGCACCGACTAGTTTTTAATCCTGACACGTTAAATGCGCGACGCGCGATGATTATTGTATTTTTATAGACAAAACATTATCTTCAAACTATGACTGTAGACTCAGGCACTAAAGAGGTGTACGCCTCCGGTGGTCCTTCATCCACTGATATGTCTTTCTATTATGAAAGGGTGCTTCCATTTCGTTACATTTTCCAATGGTTGAACCATTCACCCAAACCAACTAAAGACTTTACTATGAGAGAGTTTGCCTATGAACACAGATCTGGTGCTTACCAGCGTTATAATTCATATACTTCTATGGAAGATTTCAAGAAATCAGTTGTTACATCTAATCCAACTAGATTTGAAGTAGGTCCTGTTTATTCTGTCAACCCAAAGGAGCGCAAGAACTTACCCAAGAACGCTTTAAAACCAGTATCGAAAGAATTGGTGTTTGATATCGATTTAACAGATTACGATGAAATTAGAACATGCTGTTCGAAAACTAAGATTTGTGAAAAGTGCTGGAAGTTTATTCAAGTGGCTACTAGAATTGTTGATTCTGCCTTGAGAGAAGACTTTGGTTTTGAACATTTGATTTGGGTATTTTCAGGAAGAAGAGGTGCCCATTGTTGGATCAGTGACCACAGAGCTAGATACTTGTCAGAAGTTGTAAGAAAATCCATCGTGGACTATTTGGATGTTCTAGGTTCTAAACAAGTTAAGAAAGGAAAGAAGCTGTTGAATTTGAAGAAACCACTTCATCCACACCTTGAAAGATCGTTGGCTATATTGAAGGATAGTTTTGTGGAAATTGTATTGGAGGACCAAGATCCTTGGAGAAATAATGAGGAACAAATCGAGGAATTGTTGGGATTCTTGCCTGATAAAGGTTTGCAAGAAGCATTATCTAAAAAATGGAGTTCTTCTTCTCTGTCTTCCAAACAAAAATGGGAAGATATCAGCATAATGGCCGAGAAGGTTATAAAAAACCAAGTGCACCTCAACATGATTAACGAAGCAAAAAAAGACATTATCTTCTACTACTTGTATCCAAGGTTGGATGTGGAGGTGTCGAAACTGTTAATCCATTTGTTGAAGTCTCCTTTTTGTATCCATCCTCTGACTGGAAACATTTGTGTGCCTTTTGATCCACGTCGTAACATTTCCTCGAATCCAGAAGATGATGACTATGGCTTCAACCCTATACATGCCCCTAATTTGAGAACTATTCAGAATGAGATTGAACAATATGATTCTCATAGGGTTGACAGAACTTCCAGCCAACCAGGTTCTGATGACGACAATGGAAGTTCTTATACCCCAGATTACGAAAAAACGAGCCTTAAGCCATATGTGCAATATTTTGCAAAGTTTGTTAATGAGTTGGTACAGGAGGAATTAAAGAACCAAAAGAGAGGAAGGGATGAAGGTATCGAGTTTTAATGCGTTATAGGTGATTGTAGAGTATAATAAATATATCAAATAAATAATTCCACTATTAAAAAGTGATGTAGTTTATCGAAACTACATAATGATGCAACCAGTTCCTGTTTCGTTTTTTTGGTTTTCTTTTAGTGAGTCCAAAGTACCACTATTGTTTTTGATTATTATTGTTTCCTCTTTGGTGAACGATTCGTTCACCAATGTAGAGTTTTCGGAAAAATCTGTACCTTGTCTTTGATTTGGATGATAGTGGTACCATTCTAAATAGTTAGCCTTGTGGTTATACTTCACAAACCCGGAAGTTAAGTAAATATCGTGATAGCTTAGATTTGGAAAGTGCCAGTTTGGAATATAGATTATTGTAGGTATTGAACATTGGCCACCTTTCAATGTCGAAACTGTTAATGAGAACTTCACAGTTCTCAAATCAAACTCTGTTGCTATAATGTCACCATTGCACGCAACAACGTATGGTCTCATAACAGCACCTGCAGCTCTAACACCATCCGGGGAAGGATAACATCTCTTTGTATGTCTATACCTGACGTTATCTGCTGTCCAACAAATTAAGGACGAATCTTGTAAAGATCTAGCATCATCATAGTCATCTTCATCAGAAGAAGCATCCTCGTATTCGGTTTCCAAGTTTTCAATATCATTCTCAAGTTCATTTATATCAATTTCATCTTTCTCCTTATTTTTTAATTTAGACTTGATACCATTGACCTTAGAACGAATTCTGTTTGACCTGGTTGATTTCATGAATGAAGCTGCGGTACTTGAAATTGTAGTACTCACAATTTCAGTCATAGAAGTCTCCTCATTGAATGTCAAGTTACGATCTTCTGGAGACCAAAATGAGAAATCTTCATTATTCCATCTATCGCCCCATTTATGACAATTCACTGACGTATAGCACCAAAAAGTATGTGACATATTCAGTCCTTCTAGGGCATAGCTTAAAGCATCTATGGCACATGTCTGTAACGCATATCTTCCATCTTTGTAGGCTTTTTTGTTGTCCATATCAAATGGCATGCCTGTTTCAGACATCAATATTGGGATACCTCCTAAATAGTCTTCACATTCCTTCTTCATTTCGAGAAACTGTTTCCTAAGACAATTTCTGATGGCTCTTTCCCCAAATACAATTCCAAGGACAGGATTGAGGTATCTTCCTCTCATTATACCAAGTGTGTCTACGTTATACTTGTTATTCCACGTTTTGAACATTAACGACATACCATCATAATAATGAGGGCAATAAACAGTTTTTTTGTCGATGATATTTCTTGGATCTGTTTTCAAATTTGGGGGTATTTCCAACACTGGGGGCTGTATCAAGAAAAAGACATCTGGAGCAATCGATCGAATAACTTTTTTGTACTTTATTACAAAATCAACGAAGTTATTATTAATGAAAAACTCACTATCTATCTTCTTTGGTTTGACTCCACTGTACATCTTGAAGTTGTGTTTTGGAATAAACTGATTGAAATAATTCGGCTTCAATAATTCACAATTTCTTGCTGAAAACTCAAGCCTTGCATCTAACTTCAAGAGATTGAATTCCTTGAAATTGATCTTTTCTGAAGACCAAATTCCAAGCTGTTCGAAGATACATTCACCAATAATCCATTCGTTGCTTCTTTTCCACTCATAGTGCTTATCAATTTTTTCTGCTTCTTCTACGGTCATCCACGCTCTTTCTCCTTTGGGATCAATAAGTTCGCTTCCATACTTTTGAGGACCGCTGATAGTTATTCTGTAGTCATCAACTTCACAAGGAATTCCCATCCCTAACTTGAATGTCTGGTACACAGTTGGGGTTGTTCCTACTCTTAATTGCTGTGAATCTGGAATGTATCCAAGGTGGGAATAACCTATTAAACCACGATTTGGTTCGTTTAGAGTCTCAAATCCTAGTAATGTACCGTCATCGATCATTACTTGGTTCTGTTTAACTATGCGTTTCCAAAAATGCTTAAGACTGCAGAAGAACTTCTGCTGCAAATACGTCTGTAAGTCCTGATCGTTGATCCTTAAGTGTGGAAAGTAGTTTTTACCTGAAAAAAACAAAGTAAACATCACCAAAGAAGCCAATCTAGAGTAGTTGGTGGGCCACAACATCTTGGGGTATATATCTGGATCAAGTTCTTCATCTGTATTCTTCAGTTCATCTTTCTCAGACCATCTTCTTTCATTATGCAAGATTGCAGCTTCGGTCAAAGCAAACCTTTTAGGCTGTAAACCAGCAGCATAAAGAGTCCACAATGGTGCACCACTACCCCCCGTAAACCTAGACCAAACGTCCTGATGAACATCAATAAAAACATATAAACCACCCACCTTGTAAATAATCTGCAAGATCTTACTGGTATAATCGATAAATTCGTTGTCGTACTTGCCAGGACCTTTGTGCTCAATAGCTTCCCATGTTATTATGTACCTCAAAGTATTGTAGCCCCAGGATTTAATTCTCAAGAAATGCAGCTCTGCTTCTTCCAAGGGGAATGGTCTTCCAACAAAGCTTACATTATCACCGTCAAAGAAAACATTATTATAATCATTAGCATTTCCTTCGTAACTAGGCAAATGTGGGTTCGTGGGAAATTTAGCTGCCCCATCTACATTAATTCCTTTCAAGATGACCTTTCTTCCTTTGGCGTCCACAAAATTTCCTTCGCCATCTGTGTTTAACAACTCACAGTCAATAATATTTGAGTCCTCCTCAATATTTTCTGTTTTCAAAATAGGCTCACTGGCGTCATAGGTTCTTCTCAATGACCTTATACCTGTCAATGAAACCTTGGAGCTAGTACTGTACAAGCTCATGCGGTCGTTTATGGCTTCTCTAGCCTCCTTAATATAGTTGAAACCCTTCATTTAATGTTTGTTTTAGCTTTTTTACAGGGTTGACAGAAAAAGAGCCTCTAATCTCATTTATCTGGCTTGTGATAGAAGTGGAGATTTTGAGACTGTGAAAAAGAGTGTCGCAAAAAAATAGGCTGCAAAAAAACATGCTCACTATGCAATATTTATTTCTATAAGTTCTCCAAGGCTTTGTTCCTGGCAGCAATCTGGGCCGAAAGTCTCCAGGAATCGTCATTTCTAAATTTGTCGTACAAAGGAACAATTTTTTGCCTTTTGCTGGATTTTTTGGGGTCAGCAACCTGGAAATAATTTGGTGCGGCCTGAACCAAATAATGTGGGTGGATAACACTGGTACAGTGCATGTACTCCTTCGTAGTTAACAACAAAGTGTGGTAGATGATATAATCGGGGTTTTTGTTCTGTAATGAGCTGGACGGGTGTAAGTATACTGTGGTGTTTTCAGCAAGTGTCTTATATCCTTCTTCGTGGTCTCGTTTGGCAGCATGCTTAAAATAGCCAGCACAAAATGCTTGGACGACCTTCTCATAGTCTAAACCACATGATTCTAATGAATTTCTATTCTTGTTGAGAATCTTGGTCAACTGGTGCTTCACCTCTTGTGCCTTCCTTAAGCTTCTCTCCTGGATAAAGTTGTCCTGGCACCATTGTTTGTTAAAGCCGTTTAACGCCCAGGATCTATAAACATTCAAATATGTCAAGTGGTCTCCACTCGTATGATTGAATCTTGATTTTCTCTGGTCTGCCAATGTAGCTTTGTCTTTTGGTCGGTAGAAAATGGTTTGTACCGACAACATGGAGATAATAGTTACAAGTTCTTCAGAGCAGTGTAACTCCACCGATTCAAGCAACGTTCTAGATAGCTTTGGATCCATTGGAAATTCTGACATCTTCTTTCCCAATCTGGTCAAGTAACCGTCATCATCTAATGCTCCCAAAGTGTACAAGTCCTGTAAAGCATTCAATAACGTATGGGATTTTGGTGGGTCCATAAACTCAAAATTAAGCAAATCATTGATTCCCATAGCTTTGAGAAGCAAAATAGTATTAGATAAATTACTTCTTTGAATTTCTGGAATGCTGTTTGGAAGCATCTCTTCTCTGTATGCTTTTTCGGTGTATAATCTGTAGCACTTACCTGGGCCGGTTCTACCTGCTCTACCACTCCTTTGGTTTGCTTGTGCTTGTGAAATTGGAGAAACTTTCAATGAATCCATTCCAAGCTTTGGATCATAAGCATTTATCTTGACGAATCCTGGATCAATAACATAATAGATCCCGTCAATGGTGATCGAAGTTTCAGCAATGTTTGTCGCCAAAATAACCTTTCTTGAGCCTGTAGGGGTAGGCTCAAAGATTTTGCTTTGCATTTCACTTGGTAAGGAAGAATAAACTGGTAAAATAATTAATTCTGATACTGAATCTCCTAGTGCCTTCACTTTCTCGAACAAAACCTCACAACTGGTATCAATTTCTTCTTGACCTGTCAAGAATACCAAAATATCACCTTGAGGTTCAGATACATGAATTTGAATGACCGAATCTAATGCTGCTGATAAATAGTCCATCTCTGGTTCTCTGCTGTAAAGAACTTCGACTGGATATGTCCTACCTGGAATCTTAACTACAGGACAATCATTGAAGTATTTACTAAACTTCTTGGAATCCAAAGTAGCTGAGGTAACAATGACCTTTAGATTCGGATTATTTGAAGCTGCTTTCTTCAATAGAGTAAACAACACATCGGTTGCGATGGTTCTTTCATGAGCTTCGTCCAACATTATTACTGAATATCTATTCATCAGAGGATCATTGATTGCTTCTCTCTCAAGCATACCATCCGTCATATACTTGATGTTTGTAGATGGTGTAGTCACGTCATCAAACCTTACTGAGTAACCAACGTCCAATCCAATCTTAGTACCTCTTTCGTCCGCCACTCTTTGTGCAACAGATGTTGCTGCAACTCTTCTTGGTTGGGTACATCCAATCATTTTTTTTTCACCATTGACCCTATTAAACCCTTCTTCAGCCAAGTATTGAACGATTTGAGTGGTCTTTCCTGATCCTGTTTCACCAACAATCACCAAGAATTGATTCTCTTTTATCTTTTTAACCAATTCATCTCTCATGGCAAAAACAGGTAAGGATTCTCTTTGCTGCTTCATAGGCAATGTTGTTCTTTTACCGTAGCTTACTTTGTCTTGTGTATCTTTCCACTCGGATATAGCTTTTCTCTTCTGCTTTATGCTTTCTGTTGATTCAGGGGACTCCAAGACTCCGATTCGTTTTGATTGTTCCACTCTTAGTTCTTTTGCTCTCTCTTTCTGTTGTTTCGATTTCTTATTTTTGAATTCTCTTGCTAAGGTTGATCCTTGAGAGGCGGCTCTTTTCATGGATCCTTCGGGATTAGAAACCAATTTCGGGGGTTCCAAGTTGGAAACATCCAACTTTTGACCCCTCAAAAAGTTGGGCTCGTTGAACTTTACTTCGACATTAACATCTATGTCCTCATTGGTTTTGTTGTTGGCACTTTGTTCTTCGTCGAATCCATTAAGTTCTGGGTAGTCTTCGATAGATGCAGCGCCCGAAGCAATCAACTGTCGGATTTCCCATCGCTCTGGAGAAGTTAACCTTCTTTTGGGTCTATTCTCTTGTTCGAATTGTCGTTGTTGTTGACGGCCTCTTTCAAGCTCCTCGGATCTGTCAATTCCGTTACTTTGGTCTATGCCTCTCATCGAAAGACTAATCTTTTGCTTCTTCCCTTTTTCGTAGTCATCCATCTGTGTAATCCTGACATACACCTCCTGATTTACTCTCACCACATCTTGAGGCAGTCTAATTCGTACTGAACCATCAAAAGAGATTTGTGAAATGTGACATAAACCAGTTACGTAGCCAATTCTTACAAATGCACCGAAGTTAGTTATGTTTGCAATTGTTCCTTTGTAAATGTTCCCCACCAATAGCTTCTGTTGCTTTGTTTCAGTTTGCTGCTCTTTTTTCACTTGAGGGTAAAACTCTGGAACTAATTCTTGTTTTACTTCTGGTTCTGTTTTTATGTCTGATTTAACCAGTTCACTAAATTCTATCTTCCTATCTGGTATCGATAATGCAGAAAACTCCTGCTTTATAACAGGATCCGTTTTGGCGGATGGCTTTAGGATATCAATAACTGCAGTAATGAATTCATTAGGAAACTCACCACCGTTAGCTTTTAGTTGTTGGACAAATTCATTGAATAAAGTTTGGTGGTCATACGAACCGATGTTCCGAAGGGAGTCTTCATAGAGACTTTTAATGAATTTAGATAACGTAAGGTCGTTATCTTCTACGCCTAGGTGTTTAAGCACCAATTGTGATATAGAATCCATAGTAAAAAACGCGATGAGATGAGAGGATTTGTTGTGATGGAAATAAAAATCGTCCTAAACAGTTAGTATGAATTCAGATATTTTCTACTATCAATGACAACATATCTTCATGAGTGTCAGTTGTCCCTATCAAATAATCATCATATTACATACGGTTTAGCAGTGAAGTGTTGTAAAAGACTCTGCTTTTTATGCTACTCTTACTTTGATGTAAAAGTTACAGTGTGGAGATACCAAGAGCCCATTTATTATATGGTTTTCAAGTACTCCTAATTACATGCTTTCATTAAACGTTGGATCTAAGAACCAGATGCTTAAAAAACATATAGAAAAGAAAAAATTTTCTGAGCACTCATACAAAAATAAAAAGTCCTATACAAAAAATAAGGAAAAACAATCTCAACATGTTCCATTTGGTGTCCTCACTATACACACAATATACGAAACGAGAACAATATAATGTATTGATCTTGGGATTGGACAATGCCGGTAAAACCACATTTCTAGAGCATCTCAAGCTTCTCTATTCCAGTCCAGACTCCTCATCGAAGAAAGTAAAGGACACCACCCAAGTTATCAAGTCCAAAAGGATCTTGCCCACGGTAGGACAAAACACAACTACCATTAGTTACCACTCGGAAGAAAACCAAGTATATAACAACATCAATCTCAAATTCTGGGACTTGGGTGGTCAAAAATCGTTGAGAAATATGTGGTCCCGGTACTATTCTTCGTGTCATGGAATAATATTTATCATAGATTCCACTGATACTGACAGGTTTGAAGAATGCTATCAGACCCTCCAGGAATTGACCCACGATGAAAATTGGGGAGACGCCAATAACAATTTTGACAACACTGTCAATGTTCCAATTCTAATGATGGCCAATAAGCAGGACTTACCCCAGGCCATAGATTTGGTGACATTGAAAACTGGTGTATTTATACAGTTGGTGAGTGAGCTTGAAGCCACGGATCTGAAATTGCTACCAGTTTCGGTGTTGGAAAATCAGGGTCTTAAGGAAAGCTTGGAGTGGTTAGTGTCAAGACTAGTGTACAATAAGACCAACAAGCAACCTGAGTATAGATAACAAGTAATGAAATTGGTTTCTTGCTTCTTTAAAACTACTCCTACGAGATTTTGTGCAAACAAATGCAATTGCTGCGATAACCCTTCTCTGCTTTCTCTCACAACACTCTTGCTGAGCAACCATGGAGCTCCTTCTGCAATTCAATCAATTCTGCTAACCTAATACCTCAACTACAATGTAAGTAGTGCGCGCTCCATTTCTTTGGTTCCTGAAAAAGAACCCTGAATTTTGCTATTTTTTAAGTCTAAGTATAACCCACCTTTCGCCAGTTCTTGCAAGCATTTATCTCAAAATGTCCTCTGGATCACCTAGCATGTTCCAAAAGTTTAGAAAGTCCATAAAACATAAACACTCTGGCTCCAATGCTTCAGTCTCATCCAAAGATTCTGAGGCTACTGACAACAAGGTGGTTCAATTGTTAGAGTGCGTTTACATTGAAGGTCAGAAACAAGCTGAAAAGGAGTTTGGTAAACATGTCCAGACTTACGGTTGGGCTGATCCCGGCCAATCAAAGCATTACTATGAATTGATACTTCAAGCCTACAAGGACGGCCAAAATCACCACAACCGCCAAAATCATGATCATAATGTGGTGTTGTCTACTTCTGCGGGTCAGTTGTTAAGAACCCCTCCTAAAGTCAATCATAATCCCGTTGACAAAGGTACTTCTGGAGACTTTGCCAATGAAAAGAATCCTTTAGATGACTCTTTGGTTCATAAACACAACTTATATACCAACTCTCATGCTACTTATAACGACGATACAATTGCCGAGGAAGGAGAAGGCTATTATTTTGATCCTGAGGACACCCAAGGAGGTAACTATAGTAGTGGAAATAACCCATTGAGTGAGTCCACTTTGGCAAAGTTGGAGAATCAGCATCAATTGAAGTCGAAGCCGACTGCACATGCAAGTGACAATATTCTAGAGCTGGAGAGATTGGACCTTAAGAAAAATGAATCACAAATTCCCAAATCCAGCCTAGGCCATCAAGAATACCTCAACGAAACTGACGAGATCGAAAATAGAGAAGTAGATCACATTGCTGAACATCAGAAGAATAAGTCTGGGTTCAATCCAGAAGGAATAAAGTCTGCAATCGACAGCTCGTCCCATCTGATTCCAATACACAATTCTGGTAGTGGTAATGCCACACACTACAACTCCGATGGTTATGATGACATCAGACCCAACTTGGAGGCTCGTGACGTTGGCTATCTTAAACCTGAAGGACACATGGATAATGAATCTGCTGAGTTTTCAACTTACTCAGATTTTGATTGTAATGCTGAGCTTCAGAGAGTCAGCAAGAACCTTGACGAAACCAGATCAAGAATCGAACCCACTCAAAACGTTAATGCTTCCACTATGGCACTTAAGTCTCCTGCTTCTGAGCTTCCTCTTATTCTGGGAAAGTCAAGTACTCATAAGTCCGGTATTGTTGTTGGGGTAGCTGCAGGTACAGCAGCTGCAATTGGTGCGGCTTACAAAATGGTTGGGCTAAATTCTGACCAAAACGACAAAAGTGATATCGATTCAGAGGTTAAAAAATCTTATGACCAGTATGTTACATATGGTGCCTCTGAAGGGAATCACGATACTTACGCTGGAACTGAAACTGCAGGATACTTCGATAATGCTAAAACTTTGGATCCGAAAACGTCCAGTATTAGGAATACCGATAAGTCTTTTGATTATGCCCTTTCTGCTGCTATTGCTAGTGTTTCCGGTGCTGTGGGTAAAACTGCATCTAACAAAGTTACAGTTAAGGATAATGATTCACGAACTGTAATTGGTTCTGGGGACCCTATTGACCCTAAAGTTGAAACATCTACTCCCGATTTGGTTTCCGCCATCAAACCTGATATAAATTTTGGATCCTTGAACAAGGATACTCAAAAAGACTCAGGTTCTCACTTCACCGATATTAATGATGGCATGAGGGCTGAAGCTGGCGCCGATGCTGATGTACAACCTCAGGATTCTAATGTAGATGCTGAATTCAATACTTTCAAAACTAGTGATAAAGAAGCTGATTCAAGTATCCCTGAGTCATTAAATGAGTCTAATCCTTCTGGCTCACTTGCTGGTGCTGCGGGTGCAATTGGTGCTGTTGGTGCTGCAGCTAGTATTTTGGGTTATAAGAACTCAAAGAGTTCAGCAAATGAAAGCTCGCTCAACGCATCAAAATCATCAACTATTGATAGAAACTTGTCAGAAACATCTGTTGAGAACCATGAAGAAGTTACTGATACTTTAAAATATGCTAGTTCTGGAACTAGTGGTATTAAAAAAGAATTAGTAGACAATGACTTTGAAGATGAAGCCAAAATGGAAGCAGTTACGAATCAGCAAAAAGCAGAGAATGAAACTTCGACCTTCAACAAAGGAACTGGACTCAAGGCTTCGGAAGCCAAATTAAAGCCTGAAGCCGCTGATATTTCGATTCCCAAATTTCAAAAGGTTTCTGATGCTTTTTATGATTCGTCTGTAGTAGGACACGAAACCGAAAAAGTTGGAATAGGAAGTGTACAAAGTGAAGATTTAAGCAAAGGCGTAGTTGTTGGTACTGCAACTGTAGCAGCTATACCGACTTCAAACACTCCCATTCTTATGGCGGTGAACGCATCACCAAAAAATGTTCTGAGTAAAGAGGGCACCCTCTCCAAAGATGACTTTGAAATACCTTCAATTGATGCAACCAGCTATAAAACTCCTAATAGTTCACGTTTTGAAAGTAGTTCCGATCCTGCTGGTATCCAATCTGGTGCTAATGATGCTGCTCAAACACTGGCCTCTCTTGATTACAAAGATGCTAACAAAACTTTAGATATTACTGATAACACTCCAAGAAGTGCTATAGATAATTCAACAGGATTAATTGTGGAAGTTCTTGGGGTAGATGATGAAAGAACAGCTGCTAGGTTGGCCAAAAAGGCTACAAAGGAGTTAAAGTCAAAAGGCGTCAATTTATCATCAGGAAAGTTGGTTATTAATGCTGTTACTAAGGAAGTTTACATGCTTGATAATGACTTTTCGCAGGAGGATGCTGCTAAGCTTAGTTCCCCAAATACCATCGGTACCTCTAGTTTTGATTCTAACGAGAAGGTGAAGGATAAATTCAGTACTACAGCAAATTCTTCTACTGCAACAACATCAGATTCTCAAGGTAGGTTAAATGTTGGAGGAGATGAAACTTTTGACAAAGTCACCGCTGCTGCTGCTGCTACTGCTCATGCTAGCGTGCGTTCAAAGCATAAGATCAAAGACTTAGATACTTCTGTTGTGGTCCAAAATGATTATGTTTATACGAATCCTCCAATTCCCGAAAATATTCAAAACGCTGAATCTGACATTGTTGTTACAGTTCAAGGTGGCGGTGGAGCAGATGCAAGTAAAATTGCAGAAAGTGTCGCTTATTCCCTTAGAAATCAACCCGAGGTTTTATCCACCATTAAAGAGATCAGGATCAATGCTAAGACAGGTGTGGTTACTGATGAGAATGATAACGTGATCACTACAGCGGATGTTGCAGGTAAATCTGCCACCGGCAGTACTCTATATACAGGGTCAGTTCCAGTTGCAAGCAAACTGAATGTGCCTATTTCTTATGGAGCTTCAGCTAACGTCACTGAGCCTTTGGATCCTGTTGAACTTGACTCAGGATCCAAAGCGAAGCTCAGCAGTGAAATTGGTGTACAACATAGTAAGACTAAGTCTGGATCTGAAAGTAAATCTAAAGACCTTGATTTATTCGGTAAGACAGCTAGCGATAGTAAATCAAACCCTAGTGCTTCAGATTTAGGTTCAAGAAATTTTAGTCCTTCTAATCACAACACTGAAGCTGGAAAGGCTAAGGAAACGAATTCGAAAAAGCAGATTAATTCAGCTCTGATTAAAAACCAGGCTATTGTCCAGAATCCAGATACTAATTCTTCCATTCCTGTCAAAAAAGAAAAGTCTAGAGGGTTCTTTAGTAACCTTTTGTCGAAAAAGGAAAAAGCGGGTCATACACCAAATTCAGTCACCGATGTCATTCCGGTAGAAAAATCCAATGAACCTGCTACTAGATTGGATTCACAAAACGAAAGTATAACGGAACACTCCAACAAAGAGTTTAGTAATTCATCTGAGTTAATTGCTCCTGATAATAAGTCCAGCGCACCTACCTCAGACTACAAAGCCTCCGAAAACAACTTGATTCCACCTATAATTGCAGACTCTGTAGCTGGTGCGGCTGCCGGGGTTGGTGACTCAAGTTCCAAGAATTTAGGTTCAAAATCTGATAGCAAAGGCATCTTCTCAGAAGACATTGATGAGAAAACTAGTGACAAGAAATTTCCAAGCCTTTCAGCTTACAACAGTAATTCCTCGTCTAGTTCAACCAAACTAGATGATGCCCACTATTCTTATTCTTCACTGAAAGCAAAAGCATTAGATAGTACCGATGTTCCTGCTAAGATACATGATCTTCCAGAAACAAAAGTTACTTCTTCATCCATTCCTAGATCTTATGATAATGTTCAAATCGAAGTCATCGGAGGTTCAGATGATGAACTGGCTAAATTTCAAGCCGAAAAGCAAGAGTTGATCAGATTACATCCTGAGTTAGTTCCACCATCTGTTAAGAAGGTAGTGTTTGACGCTGAAACAGGTAATGCGTACGATGGAAACGGTATAAAAATATTGGAATTGTCTTCTTTGTCGCTTGGTAACATTTCAGAAAAGAAATCCAAAGTTGAAATGCCTGGATCATTTGTTTTCTAACCTATGGAAAGAGGTTCACTACTTCGTTTGTTTTAGTTGACGCAAGTTGTGTTAAGTATTTCTATGCAATATTTTCGCAGCCAAAACTCTAGGGCTATTACCCTCGTATCTCGCGCTTAGGTTTTGTGACTGTCTTTTTATGGTCGTGTGTTGCTCGTCTTCTGAAAAATCTCAAAAATTTTTCTAAAGACCTTGAAATTTTATTCTGTCTAAAGAAAACCAATCACTTAGAAATGGGTATGTTGAAATGATCAATAAAATAATGTAAGACGTAATGTGATAAGACGTAAGGACAAAGTACACAAAGAATCATAACTCCTTCATCTTCAGAAAAGTCAAAACAAGTTACAAAGGAAAATGCATTTTCAATATTTGAACAGCATCAGGTGAACTTAAGTTTCACAATTATCGAAATCTACAAGCAGAAAAAATCCTAGTTTTTCAGGGATATCATGAATTATTCAAAAGAGTCATATAAACTAATTTCAAAATCAAATTGCTATAATTACATGGAGACTTTTTAGAAGTTTGAATACTAACAAGTTTTTTAGGTAGAGTTATTCGTAATCAAAGAAAGGGTGCTGGTTCTATCTTCACCTCCCACACCAAAGGTAGAAAGGGAGCTGCTAAGTTAAGAACCTTAGATTATGCTGAACGTCACGGTTACGTCCGTGGTGTTGTCAAGCAAATCATCCACGATCCAGGTAGAGGTGCTCCATTAGCCAAGGTTGCTTTCAGAGACCCATACAAGTACAAGTTGAGAGAAGAAA
>JAJMLL010000029.1:0-109968 GCA_030569655.1 Yamadazyma tallmaniae | reverse complement strand
TTTGTGAAAAGTTGCAGTACAGATTTTTGATCTCTTCAAATGTTTTCGAAACGTGATTGAAAATAAAGGTTAGTGGTGAAGCAAAGACGATTCAAATTCAAACTTGACTTAAGATGCATGATAAATAGTATTGAAGTACAGTCTCTGAATCAAATTCGGGACCACTTGTGCTTTTATGCTGATTCAAGTACATTTCTGAAATACTCAGGTACTTTTCCAAGGAACACAGACTCCCTGATCACCAATATTGAACTTTCAAGTCTTAGCTCAGCACTCCATTTAAAGCTTTGAATTTCCCGTTTTCGGGTGTGATGAAAGGTGTTTAAGAACTTTTTCAGTTCTGACCCTTACTAAAGTTTTAAATAGACCGCTCGGAGTCCACCCTAATTCCAATAAAAACTGCTTAACAATTCTTGATATGATGGTGAATTTTCGAACTTTTTTTAGAATTCTTCAGAACTTTTTGAGTAGAATCCTGGATTGTAATGGAAAATAGAGATCGAAACGAGGAAGTGATTTAATTTGAGTTTGATTTTGCCCTTGAATTTTCGGAAACCTTTTTTAAGAAAAGTTTATTGGTAAAAAGAAATTGTAGATATAGTTTTGTAGCTATTAGTTTTGACTATACTTCCAAACTACAATGCATATCACTTAGCTCATCACAGTTAGGTTCAACCAGTGAAAATCTAAAAAGATAGGCAAATATAGAACAAATCCTCCATATACTGAAGAAATTATTTAACTCTAATGTAGCAATATTGAAAGTATGGAAAGACTGAAAGATCTAATTTCATAAAGAGTTGTAATCTTAAGAAACTCAACCTGATAAATTTTTTGGTGTATTTGACTTTAGAGGGGAATCTTAAACTCTAATATTTTCCAAACTCTACATAGAAATTTTGGTTTTGCTTGGAGAATTATAAAAATTGCCAAATTTACAACCTGAAAAAAAAATATTATAAATACAATAAATACTTTATTTGCCATCTACTATAACTCAGGTTCTTCTATAATATACCTTGAGTGCTGATTTGCACCTTTAAGTCACAAGACAGGCAACCAATGTACTATCTGTAAATACTAAATATTATATTTACGCAATGTTACCTAAATCCTAGATTAGCGTATGATATCCCAATCTAAACTATTTACTAAATAGGAAAGACTTATATTATTGCACCCTGACAATAACTTGTAACATTGCTACCTTATAAATTTCAGTGCAACACGAAATTTCTGTACCTCATCGCCAGTTTGGTTGGGTCAGGGTAATTTTTACATTGCTAGAGGATGCTTTGACATGTCAACATAGCTTCAGGAACACATTACATACTCCCACTAACAAGTATCTTTGGTAAATTAATCTAAGTTGGAGACATAAAGAACCCTACAATACTTATTACTAAAACCAATAAACCTGCATCTGGACAACAACGCGAAAACAAAAACACGAAAAACGCGAAAGTGAAATCAAACCAAATTAAGGGAGAGAAAAAGTTTTATATATACTTAAAGGATAGAAGCTTTTGAAACAACGGATAAACTTAAGAACAGAACCAAACTCATACGTCAATAGACTACACTCGTCACATTTACTTACAAAGCTAATTTACTATCCTAGTCCATTTACTAGTCAACCATTACTAGTACTTGGCCGCTTCATTAGACCACTCCACTAGATTCCTAGTTGTACAAATGTCTATCGACGGCTTTAGAGTCCCCTCACAAGAACACAAAATGAATACTCCATTCAACAAGAACCTTAACAGCAAAATCACTACTCCCCCCGAGTCTTCGTTTGGTTTTAAGAATACCAAGTACAACTTTGGTTACGATTACAACTTCCAGCAACCTCATATTCCCAACGACCAGATCGATACAAGCTTGAGTATTGAAACTCCAATCAAAGGTTACGACATCAACCGAAACTTGTTACTTTCTCCTGCGTTTTCTTCACCTCAGAAATCGTTTATCGCCAACCCAAACCATTTCTACAACTACGAAAACGTTCAGAATTACCAAAACTATGATAATCAAGCTGCGGAATCCAAGAGTCAAAACATTTCTATTCAGTCAAATAATAGCTACCCAGACACCACCGTCAATACCGCCGAAGTCGAAAAGAAGAAACCAAAGAAGACAAAGACCAAAAAAGCTTTTGATTTCCAATCAGAGGATAAACCGCCATATAGCTATGCCACCTTGATTGGCTTGTCCATATTGTCACATCCAGATAAGAGACTAACCTTATCCTCAATCTACCAATGGATCTCTGATAGCTTCAAGTACTATAAAAGAGAAGACGTTGGTTGGCAAAACTCTATTCGTCATAACTTGTCTTTGAACAAAGCTTTTGTTAAAAGTGAGAAATCCAAGGACGGAAAGGGTCATTTTTGGTGTATCCAAGGAGGATTTGAAGACCAGTTCTTGAAACTGAGAAACAATAAGACCGGAACCTATCACGAAATCATGGAACAGATCAACCAGCATAGTGGAAAGAGATCAATAAATTCAATACCATCCTCTCCTAACTACGGCGATGCAAATTCCTCCATTGTTTCGAATGCATCTACGACAAATGACAAAGACAAAGACAAGGAAGACGAAGACAAAGTATCTTCCCAATCCAGTACTGGTACTATTAATGACGTGGACAACACAAAAGACGACGAGTTTGCCTACAATTTTGAGTATCCAAGTAAACGTCAAAAGTTAGGAGAACCGTTTGTCAATTCTACCCCTAAACATTCTAGAAATGGAAACTTCGAAACTATTAAACACGGTCCAGCCTTTGATTTAATCAATAGCACTCCCAAATTAATCGTTACCGAATCGCCAAACAAGCCTTTGATAGCAAGTAAGAACTTGACATTCACATCTTCGTTCAGCTGCAACTCGAATTTGGAATTAAGTCCAATCAGACCAAATGAAACCGGTCCTCTTCTAGAACCTTTAACTCCTGGGAAGATCTACAGATCTGGTGCAATCAACCATCACTTGTCCATCAATTACAACACCGCCAACACAATATCCAATATTTCAGTTGCTACCAAGTTGAAAGAAAGTGACAGCGAAAACAAAATTGACCCGGATATAAAGAAACCTACCAGTTCCAGTACGAACGGTGGCATTGGAAGAAATTTCAACCCCCACACCGGTACGAACACTTCGAATGTGACTGTATTGAACCAGATTGGACACCAGAGAACGAACTCATCTTCAAATCAAATGTTGAATCACCTCAGAACTCCAAAGAATACTATCAAGACTCCTATTAGAACCTTGAAGACCCCAAACAACTCAATGAAGAAGTTCTGGAACTCACCAAACTACTTGGATGATTTCTACTATTCACCGTTGTTTACATGCAATCCTGCGTTGAATTCTTACGATGACGATGACATGATTCTAAGGGCATTCGAGAGCCCAGCAAATAGCAAGAAGTTGTTCGAACGGTTCCATGAGAGGAAGCAAAGCATGGAAAAGAAGGATTAATGATTAATGAGGACATTGGGATTGTAAATTAGTGTATATTATATTTGTATGTATTATTATGTTTTTGAAATAAATAAGTCAAACGTGACGGTTGAAGGAATTAATCTTCACTAGAACAACCCTTACAACCACAGGCAATACATTCTACGTCCTTCTTATCATCGTTAGCATCAAGTATTCTTTTAGACACTCGGCATATACAAGTAGTATTGAAGTTGTTGTTTTGCTTCATTATGCAATTTAAGCAACATAGTTTCTCGTACCCTTTCTTTTTCCACTTTGCTATCAATTCCTTGTTGCAGTACTTCTGTTTAAGTAGCCATTCATATAGACTTTTGCTTATTAGCTTTCTTTCGTAATACATGGAGTAGACATACCTTGAGATTTGATGGTTTATTTGTATGATCTTATGTAGTTGTGTTTTCTCGTTGCTCAAACTTTGAGCTTCTTTAAGTTTTGCAAGTAGTTTCGTAAGTGTTGGTTCTATCTTATCATATCCTTCTGGTGCTTTACCGCCACGTTTTGATGATTTTATCTTGGGCATCAGTGTATAAAAGATTAAAAAAAAAATATGCGAAAAAAAACCGACATTGGCAGGATTCGAACCTGCGCGGGAAATCCCATTGCATGGCTCAAACAAAGATTCGAGTGCAACGCTTTAACCTCTCAGCCACAATGCCGGAATAGTCAATAATTTTGACGTTCTACCATTCATAAGTGAGAGAGAGTTTTAAGTGAAGGGTAGTTCTTGTAGTTACACTCAGTAAATGACAACGAAATAGCTACTTGAAAGACCACCATATTTCCACATTATTCATTTATATAAGAAATGCAATTAGGCTAGTCAAGGTGCTTCAAAGTCGTGGGTTGACCTTGTTTCATAGTGATAAATTTTTACCTGTTTTGGATTTTGAGCCTTCCGAAATAGGAAGTAGTGAAAGCAACTAAAGAGAAGTCACCCGCTGCAACAGGGACATACGAAAGGCAACACCTAAGGAATCTGAATAGTACTTTAACCTCTTCATGCAGCAATGCGCTCAATACCAGAAGATTCTTATTTCCCAGCAAGACTGAATTGGAAACTCAGATTCTTCAAATGTTGAAACAGCCTCACATGTTTGCTTATACTTGAAAATTGCCCTTTTTAACCACTAATGTAATTTATACACCCCCACATACCAACCATATAGTTCCAACTGTAATAAAATACTTCGCCCTTAATAGTGTGTGGTTTCATATCGCAACAATACGTCATCTCTATGGTTGCTACCTTGTATTATATAATCAAAACAATATTTTTCGCTAGATCAGAAAAAAATATCTACAGTAACAAAATGGCAGATGCTAAAGGAACATCGACCCAGGCTGTCATTACCACCTTGGTATTCAATCTAATACTATGTGGTATATTTGTTTCATGCTTTATTATATTAAGAATGAAGTTCAAGAGAATTTATTCTCCAAGAGCTTCATTAAAGATTGTACCTGAAGAAAAGCGACCACCAGAACTTCCTAAAGACCCTTTTTCATGGATATTCATCTTATTGAGAAGATCTCAGAGCCAAATCATTGAGTATGCTGGTTTGGACGGTTACCTCTTCTTGCGTTATCTTTTCATAGTAAGTGCTTTGCTTTTTGTGGGTATTTTAAGTTATACCGTTTTGCTTCCTGTCAATGCTACAGGTGGTGCTGGTAACACTGGGTTTGACAGGTTATCTATTTCCAACGTCTCGAATCCTAAGAGATATTACGCCCACGTATTGCTCGGCTGGATTTTCTACGGCTTGATTATCTTTGTTATATATAGAGAGTTGTTCTTCTACAATTCCCTCAGATTAGCGGCATTGAGTTCACCAAAATACGCTGAAAAGTTGAGCTCTAAGACTGTATTGTTTCAATCTGTCCCCAACAGTTTGTTGGATGAAAAGCAGTTTTTCAAGATGTTCAATGGTGTTAAGAGAGTGTATGTTGTCAGGAATTTCAGAAAACTTGCAGCTAAAATTAGAAGAAGAGATGAATTGGTCAATAAGTTAGAAATTGCAGAAAACAAGTTGATCAAGTTGGCTGTGAAGAATAAGAAGAAGGCTGACAAGAAAGGAGCTGGTATTGAAGGAGACAATATCAATGACTACGTTCCGAAAGATAAGAGACCAAGATTCAAACCAGATGGAATATTTGGTAAGAAAGTCGACACGATTAAATACTGCTTAGAAGAAATTCCAAAGGCCGAGAAGGAAGTAAGAACCCTTCAAAAGAGATACAGAACTGCTAATCCGAAAAACGCCATTTTTGTAGAATTTGAGAATCAATACATGGCACAATTGGCATTCCAGTCAACCATTCATCACAATCCAATGAGAATGATTCCTGTTTCGGTTGGAATCGAACCTAGTAACGTTATCTGGTCCAACTTGAGAATTTACTGGTGGGAAAAGCCAACCAGAGAACTCATTTCAACAGCAGCCATTACCGCTGTTATCATCTTATGGGCCATTCCCGTTGCATTTGTAGGTGTTATTTCTAATCTCAATTACTTGACCAATAAGTTGCCATGGTTAAGATGGATCTACCGTTTGCCAGACTTGTTATTGGGTCTTGTTACCGGTTTGCTTCCTACTATATTGTTGCTGATTTTGTTGCTGCTTTTGCCTATCTTTATCAGAGGTATGGCATCAGTAGCTGGTGCTTCCAGTGTTCAGAAAGTGGAGTTGTATGCACAAAAAGCATACTTTGCCTTCTTGGTTGTCAACTCATTCATTGTCATTACCATTTCCTCCTCTGCTACTTCGGTGGTGACCCAAATCATTGAAGATCCTACTAGTGCCTTGGACTTATTGGCTAATAATTTACCAAAGGCATCCAACTTTTTCATATCTTACATTACCTTGCAAGGATTAACCATCACAGGCTCCTCATTATTCCAAGTTGTGGGGCTCTTTTTGTACTACATTTTGGGGGCATTATTGGATAATACCATTAGAAAGAAATGGAATAGGTACAGTGGCTTGGGTGATATCTCTTACGGAACTATGTTACCAACGTACACCAATTTAGCTATTATCACCTTGGCATACGCCATTATTTCCCCAATGATTATGGTATTTGGAGCATTTGCATTTTTGTTTGTGTTCCTTGCCTTTTCATATAATTTAACTTATGTGAATGTGGAAGGTGCCGACGTTAGAGGTTTACACTATCCTACTGCATTGTTCCAAACCTTTACTGGTCTTTATTTTGGCCAGATATGTTTGTTGGGAATATTTGCTGTGGGTAAAGGTTGGGGACCAATAGCATTACAAGCTATATTCTTAGGTTTTACCATTTGCTGTCATATTAATCTTAAAAATGCATTCGATAGACTCGTCAACGTCGTATCTGTAGACGTGATGAGACCTTTAGATGGTGTAAGTCAGACTCCATCATTCAAAGGAGAAACCGACTATAAAACAAAGGTGTTGGATAGAAAACACCATAACCAAAGTTCAGCCTTGCATCAAATGATCAATGAAGATGACAATATTAACAAACAAATCAAAAACGATTTAGAAGAGGACATCGAAAGCCAAGAAGAGTACCACATTACTCCATTACTTGCCGATCGTGACTTTAAAAAGCCCAACTCTACTAATCCTTTCATTAAGTTTATTAGACCTGATGTGTACCTGAGCTACAGAGAAGCTAAAAAGCTTTTGCCAGCTTCATACAATCTTGCTCCTAGCGTGGAAGACCACAAGAATGCATACAACAACCCAGCAGTTTCGTCCAGATTAGGAAAGGTGTGGATTCCAAAGGACCCTATGGGATTATCTAAGATCGAAATCGAGAATGCTAAGGGAATTATAGAGATGTCAGATGAAAACTCATCCTTCAACGAGAAGGGTAAGATAATATTCTTAGGCCCTGCGCCATAAGTGAAGTGAATATATCTTCATCATTTAAAAGTGTAAAAAAACCTATTCTTGACTATATTATAATTGGATATCAATGCCTCATCCTTGAATCTCTAAGTCGAACTTGATAACCCTTCAATTTACTGTAATCAAATCTGACATAAAATGAGACTGTGAAATTTTTAGCTCCGCTGGCACAACTCGGGGAATGTTTAAAAGTTTCATTTCTAGAACCATGAAATCTTCACAGAGAGCTGTGGATAGGCTCTTGTTGGCTTCAAACCATTTAAACCCTCCCATAATAAGCAGAGGCTTCAGCACTGTGAATGAAGGATCCAAGTTTACACCAGAGTTCAAGAAGTACTTGGTCAAAGACGGTGAGGTTAAATCATTTTTCCACGACCTTCCATTAGAACTAGACTTGAAAAATGGAACTGCCAACATGGTAGTAGAGATTCCTCGATGGAGTAATGCTAAATTTGAAATTAACACCAAACAACCCGGAAATCCAATCACTCAGGATGTTAAGAAGGGCAAAGTTCGGTTTATCAAAAACATATTTCCATTTCACGGTTATGTACAAAATTACGGGGCATTCCCTCAGACTTGGGAGGATATTACCAATAGCAATGGACTGTTAAATGTTTTTGGGGATAACGATCCGTTGGATGTAATGGATATAGGATCAGTCGTACCTGAGCTCGGAGATATTGTGAAAGTGAAGATATTAGGTTCTCTTGCTTTAATAGATGACGGCGAATTGGATTGGAAGATATTAGCTGTCAACACCCAAGATCCTTTGGCACAAAAGTTGAACGATGTGGAGGATATAGAGAAAGAACTCCCAGGATTGCTTTCTTCCACCAGGGAGTGGATAAGAAACTACAAAGTTCCGGATGGAAAGCCTGTAAATACCTTTGCTTTCAACGGGGAATACAAATCGAGAAATTTCACTTTGGAACTAATGCAGGAAAACCATCAAGCATGGAAGAATTTGGTCCATGAAAAAATAGAGAAATCTGATAAGTTGCCTAACATCACCAATACTACTGTGGAGAATAGTCCAGGACACGTAAGACTGTTTGGAATCACGGTCAAAGACGAACAGAAACAATCTCCATTACCACAAGATGTGGATAAGTGGTTTTATATATAGTTATGACCCTATACAACCAATTGCAACTGACCTCTAACAAATACTGTAGCTTTATAATGTACAAAAATTTACTCAGCGCGCAAAAATTTTACAAACAAATAGAGCTGCATGCCTGAATCAACTAAGGTAAAACCTGGCCAGCCAGTCCAGCTGTGGACATTTGTAAGTGCATTGTCGTTGTTGAACACCCAACAATCAGATTTACTTGATGAATTTCTTCTTTTACACAGAAACCTTCTCACCAACCCGAATCCAATGAAGGCCACTCAAACTAAGGTTACCAACGTGAAGGAATTCAATCTTCACGGAATCTTGTACACAAACGTAACCCCTACCAATATCGAGGACTCTGCTAAATTGAGCCAAATGTTGAACTTGGACCAGAATGAATGCTTAAGAGTGATCTGTCAGACTTGTAAGAAGAATCCAGAGAAGAAGCCCACTGCATTTGAAAAATTGAAAACAAAGTTGCCTGATGATCGAGAAAAGGCCTTGGAGCAGGAAAGGTTATTGCTTTATGCAACTAAAATTCTAAACGAAAGAAGAGTGATTTTGGAATGTGCATTAGAGTTGCTCAGCAAAAAGTTAGACCCACTGGTATCTTCATCAGTTCAAAACTTGGGAAAGGACTTATACTTATCCAATAACTATATTGATGGGCTAATTAATACATTGAAGCAATCTATTGAGCTTTTGAAAACAAAGCCTCAATTCACAGAAGATTTCAATACCTTGATCGAGAGAGAATCATTATTGTTCATATCCACCCTTTTAAGAGTGTTGGTCGAAGCAACTTTCCAGAATTCGAAGAATATCACCACTAGCACCATACTAAATTGGTTCGAGTTCATGGGCAGTATAAATTTCACAATAAACTTGAGTCGTTTGATTACCGACAGAGACTCGTTGTCACTCATCGATGCATTAAGTAATATTGTTTCGGTGTGTTTATTGGACTTGCATAACATTGACTCGCAGATAATTTCAAACGCACCAGTTTTCAAAGAAATTAATAGTTTGATGACAAATCCCAACACTGTCAATGCTGTGGTAATGTACTCCTGGTTAATAATTGTTTTGAGGAAATCGTATCTTTTGTCAGATTCACCTGACAGTAACTTCACCAAAACCCTATCTTCCAATGAACTAGATACTGCCATCAGCTATTTGAGTACAAAATGTAAGAATTTGAATGTATTCAATGAAATAAAGGTCCTCAATAACATCTTGAAGTTTGATAACTTATATCCTGCTGTATTATCAAGCCTTATCATAGCGTCCATGCCATTAATCACATTGACTTCAGAAATTGCTTCAACAATTCAAAACGTCATTAGCAGTTGCCCAGACGTCATAATTGAAACGTTTTTCAACAATAAAGCAACTATTAATGCTATAATTATCGCCAGAGCCAAATTTCCATACGCATTAACACCATTCTTAAAGTTGGCTTCTATTAATGGCGAGTTTGCATTCAATGAGTTCAAGGAATTGAAGTCGTATATGTACGAAATGTCTACATTCGAATTTAATCAGATTAGCAGGATTGATGATGAAAACACAGATCTTGTCAAGACTACAAAATTGATTGACGTATACCCCCCTTATGAAACCAATAAGAAGTTATCATTGCTTCTCAACCAAGATACAAAAGCAAAGGTTTTGCCAAGCCCCAATGATTCTTCTGTGTTGGCTACGTTCTTGTACAAGTACAATGGATTTGCCTTTTTGGGAAGAATTTTGCAAAACTTGTCTAACGCTTTTGATTCAAGTGATGCAGAGAAAGTGGATTTGACTGTGGATATCTTCAATTTGTTGACATCAATTTTCAGAGACAACGAAAAGGCCACCAATGATGGTGGTTACTTGATAGAAACTTTGTCAGCATACACCGACAATGCGGATATTATCGAAGTAATTTTAAGATTATTGGAACAGGGATTGCATTCGAGAAACATAAAGGTTTCGAAGGCAATTATTGACTTGCTTTACTATTTGAGTCCTTTGATTGCAGACAGAATATGGAATTACTTGTCCAACTCAATAATTCTAAGTGATGGTGGGAAAGAAGGTTTTATTTCTGTTTTGTTCAGTTCGATAGAAATGATCAATGGTGATTACAGTTTCACCATATCTTTCATCAAATTGACGGAAATCTTGGCCCACGATTGTCTTAATCTCAAACCTAACGTCCAGGTGTCCACCAAGTCAAAGGTGTTATCACAGTGTATTGATCATTTAATCTTGGTATTCGAAGCGTTTGTGCATTGCAGATTTAATGATTCGTGTCAAAAAATGGAATTAGGAATCTTGATTTTGGATACCTTCTCTAACATCTTGACAATGGTGTACGGATTACAAAAAAAGACGTTGAAAGATAACGAAAGCAAGAGCAGCATCGGAAAGGTGAGCGAAGTATTCATAGAAGCAGCAAGTCATATTCTTGATTCGTTCTTGATTACCAAGGCTGATTTTTCGAGGTCATGCTTTCCGTTAAATGTTTTGATTGATTCATTGGAATTTGATATTAATCTTTACCAGTTGAAGGACAAAACATCATATTTGTTTTCTTCTTGGATTTGTGGAGTGTTGCAATTCAGTGAATTGATTATATCCATCAGAACTTCAATTAATTATCCTCCTTCCATGTTTGAAACATCGTTGTTCAGCAAATTGCCAATACTTGTTAAGACTTATGCCAACCACGGTAAACTTAGAAAGAATATTTTGGATTTGATGACAGCATTAACAAACGGAACATGGCCAAAGAGTTCAAGACCATCATTATTGTCTCATTTGGGAACCAATAGCACTCAAGTTTTGCTCCAGTCTTTAATCACGGACTTGGATAACGATTTTGATGACTACAGCATCAAGGTTTCCATATATGATTTTATTTCTGCGGTCATGAAAGGTGATCAAGAAGGGTTGAGTGTGCTGTTATTGGGGGTTAGAGATATTGTTGACAACTTGACCAAAGACAAGACAACATCCACCATCAACGATCAATCATTGATCAAGGTATTAAAGAAAAACATCAAGAATATCGAGTATTTGCCTGATTCAGTAGCACTCCACTTGGTTGACGCTATGGGACTAGTTGTTAACTCTTGGAGTTCACTTCACACCTTGGGTGACGACGAGGAGTTTGTGGATGAATTGATAAACAGGGTCAAGGTGCCCATTGATTTCCTGCCCCAAACGGTGGACGAATACATCGTCAATTGTTATAAATTGAAGTTGTTATCCAAGATTTCCGAAGTTTTAGCACTCTACTACTATTCAAGTAAGAACGAAGTGTTTAACCAGAAGATTGGCAACTTCTTGGTGCAATTCAAGAATTCTATGGAAATATTCTTCACTATAAAATCATACCATAACAAACTTCATAGCGATATCAGAGAAGAATTCAAGCTTTACTTCCAACCATTTGAAGTCTCTGATTTCAAGTGCTCATTGGTAAAGAGGAATAGATTTGGGGTCTCAACCATTTACAACCTAACAGTGATGGAAGGAATGTTCAAGTTAAATCCAAAATGGCAACAATTGAAGGAAAAGATAATAGCCTCTGCTGTTGAAATTCAATATTTAAGTGTGCAAGTTGATGTTGCTAAGTCATTGAGTGCATTAATCACAGCAGCTTTCAGAAAAGATCCAAAAATTCTCAATAGTGAATTCATTGACTTTGCTAACCACTTGCTAAGAACGAACATTAACGAAGGCCTTCCAGCAGATTTCTTCCAGGAGATTTACAATACTAGAACACAACTAGCATTCTTCATTACTTATAACATGTATAATTTGTCAATATTGAGCAAAGATACAACCAAGACTTTTGAGTTGTTGAAGACCAGCTCAGAGTTATTAAAATCTGATGGTATGGATTTCATTAATAATTTGACCCATAGTACCGGTTATTATAGATCATTGTTAAGAGTCATCTACTGTGCCTTATCGTCAATCAAGGGAGATACCTTTCTTTTGGTTGAATATTTCAGCATCTTTAGAGAATTGTTTGATATAATTATAAGCAAAGGAACCAGGGGGTTGATTGTTGAAATACAAAACGATGTTTATCTTTCCAAAACCAACAAAGAATACGAAATGGCTAAAGTAAACGAAAAGATTGATGATATCTTGTTAATTTTATCTATTCTCAAGATCTTTGTGGAGTTTGAATTCTCAGACAATAGTCAATACGAACTTTGCCAAAAAATCGAGCAAGGTGGTTTAATCAGATCGTTGTTGAATCTTTATTCCTTTTCACATTTGATTGAGATTAACGGCGAGTTTGTTTTTGCACAGCTAAGTTTAATGTTCATTCAGGAGTTGATGAAGTTTGACGCTATTGCGAAGTCTTTGATTCATAATGGGCTATTCACGGTTTTGATTGGAAGTAAGACTTCCAAGACCATCGAACACGGTGACATCAATATTGTCTCGACTCCACAGTTTCACAAGATTTGGACCAATGGAATTTTACCAATTTTCATATTCACATTATCAAACTTGGGACCTAATGCTTTGCCAGAGATTTGTTTTGCATTGAGCAACTTCAAAAAACAAATAGATACATGCATTGACAGCTGGTCTAAAGATTCCTCCACCATCAGAATCACCACAGCTGCTATCAACGAAACTAGCCAGATCTTGATTTTGTACCAGTTGTTAGAGGCTTTTAACGTCACCCAGTTCTTTGGAATCAATAAAGACACTGAATATGGTACCAATGAAGTCAATTCCAACATAGTTGACATTCCTGTGTTGCCGGGACTTGATTCAGAAGCCAAAAGAGAAGAGTTTTTGGACTACATCAAAAACCTTTTAAAACATCCCAAGTTCTTGACATCTCGGATCTTACCAAGTTCTCCAGAAGAACAGGTAATCATAGAAGCTGGCGGTGCACCATTTGACTCGTTTGTTGCTAATGTCATAGAGGAAATAACCCTGTTGAAGGAGTATTTTGTATAGAACTAGTATAAGAATAATACGCGCATTTCTAAACGAGAGATCCTAAAATTTTTCAGATATGGAAGAACCATTTTTTGTTAGTGCTCCAGGTAAAGTGATCTTGTTTGGAGAACACTCTGCTGTATACGGAAAACCTGCCATTGCTGCAGCTTTAAGTTTAAGAGCATATTTATTAGTTAGTCCAAGCGAAGATAAAGATGTTATACGATTAGATTTCCCAGATATAAAGTTATCAGTATCATGGAACAGAAATGAACTTCCTTTCGAAGAAGTAAAACCATATGTCAAATACAACAGCAAAGGAGAATTGCAGACTACTGAAGAATTGGTTCCTGAAATTATAGAGCTTTTAACCAACTGCTTGAACGTAGAAACCACTTTCCACTACACTGCGTGTCTTTCATTTCTTTACTTGTATGTTCACATGTGTTCCAAAGAAACACCCGGAAAACACTATTGTGTTAGGTCAACCGTACCAATTGGAGCTGGTTTGGGGTCCTCGGCCTGTACTTCAGTGTGTTTAGCTGCAGCTTTAGGATATTTGGGTGGTCATATCACAAAGCCAGAATTCTCACTCACTGATAAGGTCAACAATAGCGACGTTAAAGAGCTCGACTTTATTGATAAGTGGTCTTTTATGGGAGAAAAAACTTTCCATGGTAATCCTTCAGGAATTGATAATGCTGTGTCAACTCATGGTGGTGCTGTGATGTACCAAAGAATGACACAACCTTCGAAGCCATCAATTAGAACCACTATGAGAAACTTTCCTCTGTTGAAATTGCTTTTGACCAACACAAAAGTTCCAAGAAGTACTGCTACTATTGTAGGGAATGTTTCTAAAATGAACAATGAGTATTCAAACATCGTGGGCCCAGTGTTGGAAGCCATGGGGAACATTTCAACTACTGCTTACCAGCAAATGATGAAACCTGTTTTTGACGACGAATGCAAGAAGCAGTTATACGACTTAATGAATATCAACCATGGATTGCTTGTATCTTTGGGAGTTTCTCATCCAGCGTTGGAAGAGATTAGGATGATTAGTGATTTGAAAAATATCGGTGTTACCAAATTAACTGGTGCCGGAGGAGGTGGATGTGCTATTACTCTAGTCAAAGACGATGCAGAAGAAGAAACTATCAAAGATGTAATCAAGCTGTATACAGAAAAAGGATTTGAATCATATGAGACATCTTTGGGTGGAAAAGGTGTAGGTGCTTTGTTTGAAGCTGATGAGGATATATTTAATTTGGAAAAGTTTTCCGGCTTCCAAGAACGTACACACATAGAAAAGGCGTTACACATCAATGAAGTAGATGGCTGGAAGTTCTGGTGATATATATATACATGTAATAATGGAATCTAAATACCTCTATTGAATTCTAATTGTTCTATCTTGTTACCTTTGGCATCTCTCAAATCATGGAATTCAGCCTCCAAAGACGAAACTGGCAAGGTTCTTCTTTGTGGAAACACAGCCAATGCAAATGGCAAAGCGACCAAGGAAGTAGCAAAGATTAAACCGATGTTAACCATAGTCTGAACGGATTTAGGCTTACCTCTCAAAAAAGAACCTTCCAATTTTGCAAGGATCAAAGGAGGAATAACCATAATAGGAGTAGCATTGATGACTCTGGAGGCAGCAGTTTCACCCACAGCGTATACAGCAGCAGTTTTCGAAGTGCCCTGAGTATTACCATCCTTGTCGTACACACTGATACCCTTTTTAATCTCTTCACTTCTCATCAAAAATACATTGACAACACCAGCAGTAACAACTGCGGCAAAAGGGACCAATCTACCCAAGATCATTCTTGTGTTTGGCTTCAAAGACTTCAACTTTGGAACAATGGCATTTAAACCAAGGGCAATTGAGCAAGAGGCCGTGACGGCCATGGAATAGTTGGTGATAATCTGCTGGGTAGTCAAAGGATGAGACTTGTTAGCATTAGCAGTATTGATGGCAACATTCAACGACTGGTTGGCGATTTGCCAGAACAAAGTACCAGCTGTACCTAGGTTAGGTGTTAACATACCAGCTGTAACAACCAAGTTAGATAACACACACGAACTCATTCTAAACGGCAAAAACACAGTTTCACCAGTATCAGGGTGAATAGCAGAATCCAATACCTTTTTAGCTCTCCACAACTCGGGAGTCATGGAAGGTATAACCCCATTCTTGTAATCCCAAATCATCGACTTAGCAGCAGCAATATCTTTAGAGGTATTCAACAACATGGTTGGATCTGAGATTTCAGCACAGTGCTTGACTCTCGACCAGTAGGTGGACAAGTCATATTTGGAGTCTGGTAAAGGAATAGGACCTGGGACAGCGGAAGCCATAGTGAGTAATAGTTGATAAGAAATTTCAGCCGTCGCACTCCGCTACAGGCTCCAATGATAAGAGACGATTTTTGTACAAAAGGTGGTCTGAAACTACATAGGAATGCATGTGTTAAGAATGTCTAAGTTTAAGGTTTTATGGTGTTTTTTCCTTCAAAAGAGTAGAATTTTAACTGTTAATATTTAAAAGCCACCAAAACTGAAATGCGGTGATAATTTCTGCAAAAACTACAATTATGAGGAAGATTACAGCCACTTTGGGAATTGGAATTGATGTTGTAAAGATATCTAGATTCGAAAACATGCTTAACAAGCAAGGAAGAGGAATCAAGTCGGAGTTTGCCAACAAATTAAGTTGCAGAATTTTGCATCCAGTGCATGAACTACCAGTGTTTAAATCAATTGTGGAAAACGAACAATTCCAAGCAATTCGTTATTTAGCAGGAAACTGGGCCATGAAAGAGGCCATTTACAAGACATTGGACGAAGAAGACCAGAAAGTGTTTCAGTTTAAACAATGGTTCAAATTTTATGACGAAAGAGGAAAGCCAAACATCTCCAATGAAGACTATGGTAAAGACGAGGAGTTTTTGCTTAGTATCAGCCACGACGAAGATGTATTGGTGGCTAGTGTTTTAAGACAGGAATACTACTATCCTGAGAGGGTAGAAAAGACTTAAATAATGACTGATGTCCAATATGAATGAAATGACTAAACAGTTTGTATCATGAAAATACACAATTCTACAAATGACAATAGTTAAAAAGAGTATCGTCTACAAAGCAAAGTAAAATCTAATAACATTTATTGAGTCTATTCCCATTCAACAGTGGCAGGAGGCTTGGAGGTAATATCGTAGGTAACTCTAGCAACACCATCAACTTCGTTGACAATTCTTGAAGCAACTCTCTTCAAGAAACTAGCTTCGAAAACATACCAATCAGCTGTCATGAAATCAACAGTCTCAATGGCTCTCAAAGCAATAACCTGTTCGTAGGTTCTTTGGTCTCCCATAACACCAACAGACTTAACAGGCAACAAAGCAGCAAAGGCCTGACTGATTTCCTTGTAGATTCCGGCGTTTTTGATTTCTTCAATGAAGATGTAATCAGCTTCTCTGGCAATCTTCAATTGAGCAGGAGTGATTTCACCCAAAACTCTGATGGCCAAACCTGGACCTGGGAATGGATGTCTCCAAACTAAGTCGTGTGGTACTCCCAACAATTCACCCAAGTGTCTGACTTCATCCTTGAACAATTCTCTTAAAGGTTCAATCAACTTCAACTTCATGTCTTCCAACAAACCACCGACGTTGTGGTGAGTCTTGATGGTTTGAGATGGACCCTTGAAAGAGATGGATTCAATGACATCTGGGTACAAGGTACCTTGCAACAAGTATTCGATTTCTTGACCATCCTTTGGCTTGATCTTTTCGGCTTCTTCTTCAAACACATGAATAAAAGTGTTACCAATGATCTTTCTCTTCTTTTCAGGATCAGTGACGCCCTTCAATCTACCCAAGAACTTTTCAGTGGCATCAACAACAGTCAAGTTGATTCCCAAACCTTCAGTCAAGGTCTTGTAGACGTTTTCGGTTTCGTTCTTTCTCATCAAACCGTTATCGACATAGATGGCATGGAATCTGTCACCAATGGCTTCATGCAAGATCTTAGCACCCACAGTGGAGTCGACACCACCAGAAACAGCACCAATAACCTCAGCAGTAGGACCGACGAGTTTCTTGATTCTCAAGATTTCAGTGTCAACAAAGTTTTCCATAGACCAGTTGGCATTGACGTTACAGATGTCAATAGCAAAGTTCTTCAACAAAACCTTACCCTTAGCAGTGTGGGTGACTTCTGGGTGGAATTGGATACCAAAGATCTTTTCGGTTTCGTGAGCAATGGCAGCGTATGGAGAGTTGTCGGAAGTAGCAACAATCTTGTAACCAGTTGGCAAAGCGTGCAACTTGTCACCGTGGGACATCCAGACTTGAGAGTGGTCAACACCCTTGAACAACTCACAGCTTGGGTCTTCGACGTTCAAAGTAGCAGGACCATATTCTCTCTTGTCACCTCTGGCAACACCCTTACCGTTGATCCAGGCCAATTCTTGCATACCGTAACAGATACCCAAGATTGGAACGTTCAACTTGAAGATATCGTGGTCGACGTGAGGGCTTCCTTCGGCGTAAACAGAGTAAGGACCTCCAGACAAAATTATACCCTTTGGAGTCCAGGACAATTCTGAAATCTTCTGAGTACATGGCAACATTTCAGCGTAAACGTTGAATTCTCTCAAACGACGGGTGATCAAGTGGGAGTATTGTGAACCGAAGTCCAACACCAAGATGGTGTCGAACACTTTAGAAACTTCAATAGGGACATCTTCTAAGCTAGACATTTTGACTATCCAAATTTTTCAATGCGATGAGATTATTTTTGACTCGGATTTTGTGCCGTTTTTATTTGTGCGTTTGGGTGCAAAAAACGTTTGCGAGATAAGAATTGTAGACATGAGATCACTTCCACCGCCTAGAATTACCAGGAAAAGACGATGGAGACGGTTCAAAAGAGCAGTGAAGTACTTTGTTAGGCATGGCCGGTTTTCCGATCCTGGAAGCTACAAATACAGAAACAAATCCCAGAGTATTTCTAAGGTGAACAAGAGTAGTTTGAGTTCCAGATTAGGTTGTTCCATCGGGACAAAATCAGAGCTGGTACTTCGAAATTCCACCTATGCTGGGTTGAAGACTGTAAGTTTGATGGGAAGGATGGTAACCAGGTCCATGCCGATAGTGAGACGGAAAAGTCTGATGCAAGTTCAGTTTACATTTTAAACTGGTCCAGCTGAGCATTTCATAGCTAGTTAATAAATGTTGGTTGTGGTGCAGGCGGATTCTTGGTTGTAAAGTTCGTGAAACTCCTATTCACGTTTCTAGGCAATTTATGACGTGTGCTGATAAGCAATTGACTCCACCAATTGAATGCAGTTTGTAGTATTCGGTTGTTTTCTACAAACAAATGTGATTTGCTTTCCGCTTGTGGCTTTACTAATTTCCGTTTCTTAAAGGTTCTTTTTGCATTTTAAGATACAATGATTACTTTCTATTACTAGCATATTGAATCTAATAGGAGAAGTGTGATTGCATGGGTAAACATCAAAGTACTATTCCAGAACTAATGTATGTTTACATAAGCACACTCAGAACCAATGTATGTTTACATAAGCACACTCGGGAAAAATGTATGTTTACATAAGCTGGAAAGGTTATGGAAACCAGTATTGAACATATTAATACCAAGGGAGTCTGGCTGGACAATAGAAGTTCAGACAACAATCAAGACTACGCCAGATATTACAGTAAAATCTATTCAGAGGCTTTATATGTGCAATCTTGGTAATAGCACCAGTACACAGCTTTCAGATAACCCAAGAACTAGAACCAAGAAACTATTCTCAAACCCAGCACCCATAGTTGTGCAGATTCCAGAAAATACCCAGGGATAACATTCAAACATTGTAATACTTCACAGAAAATAGTAAACTGGTTATAATTTACAGTAAGTTTAAAAATAGAAAACAGCATAACGTTGTATATGCTTGTTGTTACTCGATAGCAAACCCAGACTCATAGACGTACACGTCGGTACAGAAGAAATTACAATATTCATAAACTGAAGAGTCCAACTTGTCAACTAATATCCTTCTAGAGAACCAATTCCATTAAAGGCTTTTCATACCAGTTATCAGACTACTGCTACCAACAAGCTACTCTTTGACCCCATCCCACTTATTCTACACCAGACATCTACAACTCACACATTCTCATAGTTAACATTTTCAACTCATCTCATCGCATTTTTCATTTTTCATTTTTAAGTATGGACAAAAGTCAGGTTAAGATCAAGTTCTTCACCAAAGAAGAAGACACCAGCATCCAGGTAAGTGACACTCCCTTATATGTACCTGTGTCATTGAAGAGATATGGTTTGTCAGAAGTTGTGAACCATTTGTTGACCACAGATAACGAAGACCACAAAATTACACCATTTGACTTTTTGATCGATGGAAAGTTATTAAGAACATCATTGGACGATTACTTGGTGAAGAACGGGTTAAGTAACGAAACGTTTTTGACCTTGGAATACACCAAGGCTGTGTTACCACCATCATATTTAGCCTCGTTTAATAATAATGACTGGATCTCATCTATTGACAGTGTGAAGGTGGGCGGAGACTCCAAGATACTCAGTGGTTCATACGATGGTATAGTCAGGATATATGGTATGACTGGTACCATTGAAAAGCAATTCAGTGGTCACTCCAGCTCAATAAGAGATGTCAAGTGGATTTCTCCTTCGAGATTGGTCAGTAGTGGTAATGATAGACAAATCAGATTATGGAAAAACCAGCAAACCAACGATGAAAATAACGACGACGATGACGAAGAACCTGAAGAGGGAAAGACAATTGCATTATTAGAGGGTCACAAAGCTCCTGTGGTATCATTGGCAGTGAATCCCGAATCCAACAGAATATTATCTGCTTCTTACGATAACGACGTAGGTTTATGGTCTACCAACTACAAAGAAATGAACACCATTGAAGTGTTGGGATATGATGAGAACGTTCTTTCCACTTCTTCCAAGAAGAGAAGAAAAATGGCTGTCAAAGATGCTACATTGAGACGTAGGTCTCCATTATCGATATTGACAGGACACAGACAACCAGTTGAAGATATCTGTTTTGATGGTAATGATAACACTGTAAGCTACTCGGTGTCTCAGGATCACACCGTTAAAACTTGGGATTTAGTCACTGGAAAAGTCGTGGACACCAGAAGTACTGGATTTGCCTTGTTATCAGTCTTGCACAAAAATACTAAAAACTTGATTATAACCGGGTCTTCAGCTCGTCACATTAACCTTCACGATCCTAGAATGAATGCCAAAGAATTGATTAATACCAAGTTGGTTGGACACTCCAACTTTGTGGTAGGCTTATCTGACTGTGATTACAACGACAACATGTTTGCATCTGCATCCCACGATGGTTTGGTTAAGGTGTGGGATATTCGTTCTTTGAACCCATTGTATACTATTACCAGAGAAGAAGACAAAAACGTGAAAGTGTTTGAAGTTTGTTGGGATAGAGACATTGGTATCATAAGTGGAGGTTCGGATAAGAAGTTGCAGATTAACAAGAATATCTGATAGAAGAGTTTCATAGGAGTTAAGATAAAGAATATTGCTAATATATAGTATTAATATAATATCAGATGTCAAAGTTAAACTATCGAAATGGGTTCGTGTGCTACTTACGACTGCACCAGCCACTCAATCCGTAGTAACCTTGCCATAAGCTGTCCTTATCGGTTACATAACCAACCAACTCATTATTATCAAGACTATTGAATACATCCAAGTCTGTCCAACCCATTTTGTTTCTCACCAATGCCAACTCTTCTACGTTCAATTCCACCTGTGGAGCAGAACCATACTTTAAAGGACCGATGTTTATCCAGTAGCTATTGTCAAACCTGCTCACAAACTGGTTGATTGTGTCTATATATTCTATCAAGTTTTCAGCAGTGTCAAGGAAGAAAACCGTTATTACTACCACCTTATTACAATCAGGAACTTCAAAGTACTTAAAATCTTCAAGATTGATATTCAAACCCGCAGGCTTTTCGACGTTGGGAAGAATCACAGACCGACACTGAGATTTTAACGAGGTAAAGTTTGACAAGGTATGAATGTAGGGATATAGTTCAAGGTTGGGAGTTTTGTTCTGGTAAATGAAGTTATTGAATAAATACATGATTCCATTAAGTTCAATGGAACTGACATTGTAGCCTTGTTCCGAAAGCTCATGAGGAATTCGGCCCAAGCCAGATCCTGGCATAATCAATTGGTAATTGCGGCTGTCGTCAATTTTAGCCAAACTGCTGTTTATGTAGTTCAAAATCGGGTCCAACTCCGGAATAGTCGAGTCCCAGTCTCTATTAAAATGACTCAAACTTTCAATGACTCTGAAAGAGTTACTGTCTTTGAAATTCCTGATGAGATCAAAGTCACTGAACTTGATATCGTAGTAGCTGGTAGCATTAGTTATAACCAGGTTTAAAACCTTCTGGTTTTTATGAAGAAGCTTTTCTAACATATCCAATTTCTCCAAATACCCTACTTCGATACAGAGCTGCTGTTGTCGCCAGGTCATCATTCTGAATAACTTTCTTTTCTTATCGAGCAGCCGTTTTCCATTTGATGTGTATAATTGAAGCGATTTTATGGAGCAAAGGATCTCCGTTTTAGTGTCCAACAGAAGCGAATTGAAATCAACTACAGGTGGTGACACCAGGACATGGTCAGGGACATTTTCAAGGTACTTGGAGAAGCCAGAGTAGTTGAAGCTCTGGATTTTAGTTCTGATTCTCGGCAAATGCAGTCCGAGCAACTTCATGAAGGAATAGGTAATCAAAATCAATGGAATTCTCGAACCAGGAAGTAGTTTGCATAATAGAAAGTACACAATACAATTAACGACTACACCAGGAACTAAATCCATTGACACATCCGAACAAAGTAATTGCGCGGCCCAATTGTAACACCATCCGAAAGGTGATATTTTGAACCAGGGAATTTTACAGAAATAAACCAGTTGCAGATGGAATTTAACTATGATGACATTGAACCAGTGGTGTTAAACGAGGAACAACCACAATTGTGCCAAATACTTTACGATGACGAATACAAAAGTACCATGGGGATACTTTTGGCACTCATGCAAAAGAAGGAGTACAGTGAAAGAGCATTTGCCATGACTGAAGCAGGAATTGAGATCTTGGCATCCCACTACACCATCTGGTGTTATCGCTTCGACATCTTGGTGGCATTAAAAAAAGACTTTTTGGAAGAGCTAGAGTGGTTGGAGTCGATAGCACTTGAGAACGAAAAGAACTACCAAATCTGGAATTACAGGCAGTTGGTTATTGGAAAGATCCCCAACTACGATGCCGCGAGAGAGTTTCCTATACTTAACACCATGACCATGGAAGATCCGAAAAACCACCATGTTTGGACGTACAGGCACTGGTTGGTGAAGAAATTCAAATTGTTTCATCACCCTAAAGAAATTGAGTTTGTGACTGGGCTTTTGGATGCTGATGTCTACAACAACAGTGCATGGACCCACAGATTCTTCTTGAAGTTCGGAGACGAAACCACTGACGACGAAACCAGCATCGAAGTCGATGACGAGTTGAACTATGTCATGGACAAAATCAAGTTGAGTCCTCAAAATGAATCTTCCTGGAACTACTTATTAGGAATCTATTCTCGATTCAACATTCCCTTGAAGAAGTTAGAGCCGTTTTTGAACAGTTTTGTCAATATCGACCTTGCAAGCGAATCCCTTAGTGATGAATTAGAGCTCATCAAATCTTCGGTTGCTTTGGAGCTTTTAGCAAAAGTGTACAATAACCAGGTTTCTTTGAGAATCTACGATTTGTTGATCGAGAAGTACGATCCGATAAGAGAAAACTACTGGCGCTACTTGAAGAGCCGTGTAAGTGTGTAATCGGTAGAAAATATACTTGTTTGCGGTAGACACGATAAGAGTATAAGCAAAAATGCTTGGATACTAATTTGGATTTAGAGTGGAGGAACAATTGTGGAAATCTGGTATTGAGGGCTCCACATACCAAATCGCGTTTAGGAGTATAGGAGAATTAACATAGCTAATATCCGTTCGGCACATATTTCCATATAAAATATAAGCCCAAAATTCTAAATTAAAGTTGTAAAAGACACACAAAAAGTTTATAGAGAACCTTGAATTATGAGAATATGACCAGAGTCGGAATGTAATATGAGCCCAACTTCAACCATGCATTTACAGTGCGTCCACTGAGGAAAACCCGAGACTGGTCGGACCACGGTACGTCCCCTATTGCTCCATCAAGCAACATAATAGCACGGCGAGCCGAACGTACACAACCCGCGACATAACACGACATCGACTTGGTAACGGCACACCAGCGTAGGTGTTCTCAGATGTTGTAGTTCAGAGATGAGAGCTGGCATAACAACGTGGATTGAAGAAATGAGCTTATACGTTTGAGCCTTGTACACAATTGGCATCCCAAAGCGTAAATTACCTCTGACTACTTGAATTAAAACGTTAATTATCCCGATCACTTAATATTCCGTGAATCTAGAAACTGATGTCCAGCGGCTTAAAGCTTTTGCGACATGAGACATTTCCTGTGCCAGTATTGGTTGAATATAACTAGAGGGATAATTCTTTGTTTCCACGGTTTAATCAGTTGAATAAATTGGCTTTAGTTTTGCTTCATTTGTTCCTTTGATTGAGAGATTTTACATACGCCTTTTGGAGTATCAAAGCAGTTCCAGGTAATTTTTCACTACAGACTCTGCGATAATTCACTTCATATCTTACCCACCAAATAGAGTGAATAGATACATAAAGTATAGATATCACAGATATACTACACATCACGAATAAAATCCAAACCGCATTTAAACCAGTTTCATTTCAGATTCAATCCAGATCCAGACTAGATCGAATCCAGATCCAGAGCAGATCCAGACCAAAATTTCAAATAAACTACAAGAAAATAGATAGCGAAAAAATTTCACATTTTTCAAATGGATGACTACAACGGTTTGGGAATACTAATAGAGGAACGCAACAAAGACATATTGTTGCCTCCGTTGCCCAATGACGGTAACCTCAAATCATCACTTAAGTCCCGAGTCTCGCTTGTTTCAGTGGCGTCTTCAGTACCAGAGCTTAAAAACGATGTGATAGATATCTTCAACATGAATGAGTCTCCTAAAAGTGTGCTAATGACCAACTCTGCTAGTGTTGAAAGCGAAGAAGAAGTTAAAGACACCAGTGATAAGGAGCTTTATCTTACATGCAGTTCACTTTCTAACTACGAGTTGGATAGTCCTAGCATCAACTTGGATTCCAACCAGTTGTTTCCTAGTGTATCCAAGACTTTAACTAACAACTCAAACAACTCCGACAAAGATAAAGAAAGAAGTCCTTTGAAAAGATTGAAAAGCTTCAAAAAGACCATCAGAAAGTTGAGTTTGAGTAAAGTGAGTAACACCCCAACGCCACTATCGACTAATCCTTCTACCCCTAGCTTGGGCTCAGCATTAAACAGTTCTGGCAATCTTTTTGGTACTTCTTCCAGTAGTGTAGCAGAAGATATGTCTAACAGGCCAAGCTTGACTCCTATTCAAAACACCTATCATTTCAAAACCCTTTCACAGGACTCCAACAACTCCAAGAATTCCTTGGACTTGAAGTTGAAGTGCAGCACCCCAACAACACCCCCACCACCCATTTTTGCCTCGCCAGTCATTACAATTTCTGACAACTTGAAGAGCACTACCAGTATTGACAAGTTGGAGAAGAATTTCTTAGTTAACACCAATATTGATATTGAAGAGTTGAATAAAGATAGCAATAACTTGGTTAACTACTACAACTACTTGGTGAATGAGAAGATCCATATCAAAGATGGCTACAATATGACCAAGAGCAGGTTGGTCAAGTCAGGCTGGTGTTCCAATGATGACTTGAACAATTTGATTTTACAGAGAAACTTTCAGTTGAATCAAATCGATACTAAGTTGATTGAAATCAATGACAGACTTAGTAAGAATTAAGCTGTAGGCCAACACACCCCGATTTTAAAGGGTAAAGCGTTTGCTAGCTTGAATTAATGATTATAGAGGCATATGCCAACAGCGAAAGCTGTACCAAGTAGAGATACTTGTTTACGAATTACGATATATAGAAGGAATACACAAGTTTTGTAGAACCAAGAACCCAGCAACAGACCTTCGCTGGTATTTGTAGACTCCTATTGTTAAATGGCACTACAATTGAAAAATTCTAGACGCACGACATTTACGTGCCGCTACCAAATTACTGGTTCGATCAAATTAAACGGTTTTGACGTGCCTCCTTTATAAAAGAGCGCTTTGAAATACACTTCCCTCTAGGTCTCTATTTTCAGACAGGTGTATACAGAGAATATGCTGAGGTGTTAGGAAGCGTATTCCTCTTACGAGCAAAAGTTTTGGTGAAGAGGTCAATGTTCGGGACACTGAGCCCGATGGAATGTTTGACTAAAGATTACATAAGCAAGGAAATTTTCGGAAATATTCCGCTGAAATTGGTAACAAACCGCAACAAAGGAGCTATGCATTTTTTGGAAGGAACCTTCATATAAACATACATTACCCTGAAATACTCTTATCATAATCATACCATCTCCGATGCCAGATCTCATGCTGCAAGATCCATGTCTATATGAAATTTTCAGTTTCAATTTTAGACGTGGTTCCACGTAGTGTACCTTGAAAGATTTTCGTACAGCTTTTTGATCAACGACGTTTTCAGATGGGATCTTCAGCAAGATAGGTACATTGTTTCTTTTGAGGTTGTTTACTCCTTTCGTACTCAAGTCGCTTGCTCTGTTTACGTTGCCTCTCAATACCCCTTTTATGCCGCCTAGACTGCAAGTGCTCGTTCCACTTGTCTTCTCCTATGAAAACCAATTCGTTATCATGTACATCTCTACAGTCGCTGCACTTATAATGTTTCCAGTTGGCCTCACTTCCCAACAATTTATTGCTCTTGTTGCTGGCATTAGGGACAATAGTAACCCCTTCAGGAAATTGTGGTGCATCAATTGTCTCACCGGCAAGAAACTGACTGGTTATAGTATTTGCCCTGGTGTTCACGCAACTGTCCCAGTTGGTTAAATCCGTGGTGTCCAATACATACATCTTACCACCATATTTGTAATTAAACCGTTCCTCTTTTGCCAATTCTACTGAAAGTAACTTTTTAATCCATTTTATCTGGTATTTTGCATATTGCCTTGTTCGTATTTTCATCCTCTCAATCCCTTCTTCAAGCGCCTTGTTTTTGCTATTGTTATCTTCTGTTTGCTGCAAATACGGCAAAAACTCCTTAAATCCTATCACCTGCCACACTCCTTTTGTGAGATCCACATTTTGTTGTTGTTTGTAGAATTCATACATTTCGTTTATTTCCTTCAATGCTCCGTTTTCCATCATGCTATCAACTCGAGTGTCTAATCTCTGACTGAGCACCTCATAATCGCTGTAGACCCAAAAAAGTATAGTTCGGTACACCAAAGACAGCTCTTCAAGTTCCTGTACTTTCTGCGACTTATAAAGGTCACTGGGCTTCTGTCCCAAGGAGTAGAAGATTTCCAATGCTCTACGTAATTTCCGTTGATCTTGCGGATGGAATTTTCCACTAATGGTTTCATCGTATTTCCGTAATTCGGCGAAAATCCCTTCAACCGGTCCATCTAGAACTGCTAGCTGCTCTTCAGTAAGAGGCTTCTTATTGCTGTCATCAATGGTTTTATTCTTGAATAGTAGCTTCTGGAGATAGTAGTGAGTACCTCCTATTATTATGGGAACCTTTCCTCTATCGTGAATATCTTTGATAGCTTTTGTGGCTTCTTGATCAAATCTGTGGATGAAGTACTCCTCGTCCCATCCAACATGGTCCATTACATGGTGCGGTATTCCTTCACGTTCATTTATTGGGTGTTTATTGGTGATGTTCTCGAGCTTCTTGTACACTTGCATGGAGTCTGCATTGATGATTTCACCGTTGAATTTTTTAGCCAATTCTATGCTTAATTGAGACTTGCCCACTCCTGTGGTACCCACTATGGCTATGACCGGTGGCTTGGGCACACTCATGAGTTTATTTTTCCAATAATTGAAGTAGTTGATTTGGAAGATGTTTAATCTCATCGCACTTTTTTACAGTGGAGAATGATTATATACTGACACCAGGTACAACAAGTTGAAAATAGTAGAAATTCCTGAACTCTTTCGAGATGACCACCTGAGAAATTGAAACTAACAGAGAACTAGATGATAAAAAACGTCACTTACACGCATGTATCTAAACTTACACAACTATTTTCTGATCCGTGTCTGGCTAAAGTGCTTCTGCAATTCGTTCAACTCCTTTGTCAGCGGAGTGGAGTTATCGTTTCTGTCTATGGGTATAGGCGATGCAACGATTGGTATTGGGGTAACCACTCCAGGTCCGTCAAATACCATATCGTCATCGTCATCGTCATCGTCATCGCTGTCGTCGTTGGCTTTTGCTTTGTATGGATTTCTAGGCTCTGAAATGGGCTCCGTATTAGGCAGAAGCTTCAATTCTAGGTTTCTTGCTACCATTCTACGCTTGTTTACAAATTCATCACAGTCTTCGACCACTTTCAAACCCTTGTCTTTGAAGTCGGTGTAGAATTTAGCAGCATCGTTTAGGTTTGTGATCAATTGTAAGTACCGGGTGTAGATGTTTTCCAATAACTGTAAACAATCTCTTCTTTCGTTGGAAGAATTGCCATCACCATTTTCATTTTGCCTGGCCTCGTATGCTGCGATAAAACTATTGTTCAACTGGTCTATTCTAGTTTCCAAGTCTACCTGTGTGTTTTTCAGGTGTTCAACAAATTCCAAGTCTTCGTTAAACATCTTCATGTGCTGCTCGTACACATATTCAAAAGCGGTTTCGGTCACTGTAATGTTTTTGCCTGTGTTGTACGCCTGAATTAGTTTGGGTAAGATGTTATTATCCTTGCTTTTGTTTTCCAACTTCTTCAAAAAGAGCTTTCTTGCAGTCTCCAACTCCTGGCTGGAATTTAAGCATTCTCTGATATCACTCAAGGTAGCTACCACTTCTGGGTTCAATTTGATCAACTCGGAATTTGGAATAAATCTGCTCAAGGATTCATAGCCTCCGGAGTACAATTCCAAGTATTCTTTGATTTGATGGTAGTTGCTCAAGATGATATCGTCAGCCTTGTCAGCCTGGTTAAGATACTCATCCATGCTGTTGATTTTGAACCAGAGATTCTTTGCTGTGTCTTTGCTTTTGGGTCTGTCCCACATCTCATTGTACCTTTCTCTAAAGTAATTATCTTCTTCTTGTTCTATAACCAATCTCTGAGTACAACCTTCGTGGATATCTCTACACTGTGAAGAAAGATTCAAGATATTATCATACAAATCTTCAATGGTTTTAGTCCCACCATACCCAATAATATCCTGACTATGTTGTATGATCAGCTCTGGAATGTTTTCTGGCTTCTGCAACGAGTCGATTGAAGCTGGCAATTCACGTTCAGTCAAGAAATGGTTCATCATCCTATTCAATGCCTGCAACGGTTCCAACACCCTTTGCAATATGAAAGAGTCCTGTCTATCTCTGTAAGCAATAGAAATCTGGATTATCATGTAAGGCAAAAGATCCTTCAAGAACAATCTGTCACTTTCCAATGGTTGTCTCAACTCTTCAATCCGAATAGGATTCACTACAAAAGCACCTTGAGCCACCGGGGCCTCTGTAGGAACTGGTTTATGGTAGATTAGATCATTGTCTCTTTCAGCACTCTTTAAAGATAGCTCAATGATATCGTTTAAACCCTTCAAATCTTCAATTACAAAGTCCTTCACGTACCTTTGATACTTCAAGCCCTTTGTACTATTTTCCAAACTCTTGCGCAAGTGTGCTATTTGTTCACCATAGTTGGCACTTTCCAACAGAATTAGGGCTAACCTATAATGGGAAGCACTCAAAAAATGGTAGTGTTTCACAGTGCAATGATTTATGTACTCTAACTTTATGAAGTCGGACTTGTTTGCGTACTCTATGCACTTCAGATACAAGTTAGACGTCTCAATAGATAACTTCACAATGATACTGTTTTTCATTTCCGAGTTGATGGACTTCTGCCAGATAGTTTCCTGAGCCTGTGCCAACATGAGATACTTCAAAAATTGCAAGGCGTCGTTAGAAAATTCATCCATTTCAAACGAGTCTTGGTCAATAAGTTCATTCAAGGTCTCAAAACAGCCCGCAGACATCTGGAAGTAATTACAACTTCGCTTCAATCCTTCTTCAGTGTGCCTATTTTCCTTGACAGCCAACTGGGAGAAGAAACTTCCTAGCTGGTAGATGATATTGTATTGCTCAAACTTCATAGACCGAAGTTTATAAGGACCACTTGGACGATATCCAAGAGTCCCGTACCATTCAAAATTGGCCACCTCGTTATCGAATTTCTGGGTTAAATTGACTACTTGTACGTAGTAAAGTCTGATAAAGATTTCAACCAGTTTGTCTACCTCCTCGTCTTTAAGTTGTGAAACTCTTTTTCTGATCTTTGTCAATTGACTCAAGTCATTTTCAAATATCCCCGGACTCTGAAAGAACTCTTTTTTGATTATCCGTCTGAGTTCTTCGCCCAAAGGCACTTCCTTGGTCTTCCGAAACGGTATGTAAAGCAAGTTGTTCATGATGTTTTTCGCGAACTGATAATAAAATTGACATGATTGTGTTGATACAGAAAATGAAGGTTTTTGGATTCCAGTTGTTTTCGACCTTAAAATAGCACTTACAAGAGCAACAATTACATTAGACATTTCTCATTTACTTATACAATATAATACACTATAGACTTTTAGACTTGACGTAACCTCCCAAGTATGCTTCTTGCTGCGAAACAAAATCAACAAATCCATTGAGCTTATCGGTACGATTTCGGATGGCTATTTCCTCACAGTCTAGCATGTGCTGATAGACCTTGAGTTGGACCAGTGCATCCACAACCTCTTCAAACACATGTTCATGCTCAGGCTCACTAGGAAAATGATTACGTAACTTTGTGACATTTTGTTGTAAGTCCGAGATGGTAGAAGTGACTTCAGATTCCAGGTAATCAAGTGACACAGAAATCTCAGGAAGCTCGGGGTTCACAACAAGGACGTTGTTGATTTCGCTATGAACCTTGTCGTACGACTCTTCGTCCAAATCATCCACTTCGGGTGCGTTATAGGTGGGGTCCACGTGCTTCTTATAGTCAGACTTGATAAGGGTTTGAAACTCCTTCACAATAAGTCTATCTAATTCTGAAATCTGGGACAAATCTATATTCTTGAGTTTCAGAGGGTCTGGAATACTTAACCCTCTTTGAACTACCAGCGATCTTCTCAACTTGGCCTTCTCTTCTTCCACCTGTCTTAGAAGCTCCAAATTCTTCAACCTTTCCTTTTCTTCTTCCACCTGATCTATGTTCACAAGCTTGATGTCTTCTTCCTGATCATCAAACTTGGGAAGTATTTTGAACTGATTCTTTGGTTTGGGCAATCGTGCAAATGTGGATTGAAGGAGATTTCGGATGGTTTTGGCCTTGACTTTGGTTTTGGTTTCTACTCCTTCGCTTGTAGGGTCCAAAACAGACCTTAACGCCTGAGATCTCTTGATATCTTGCATGACTTCAGAAATTCTTTCGTCTATATCTTTGGTTTCCTGTTTGAAAACCCCAGTCAAGTCGTTTTCCTCATAAACCTCATTGTCATTTACACCTGGAAGCTCCAACTTGACCTTTTTCCTTTGTTCATACACTTCTTCCTGACCAGATAAACTCAGAGCCGTTCTTTTTTCATCTTTAGCTGGCTGCTTATTCTGTTCCTTATTCTTGTTATCGGTATTCTTCTTTTCAACATCAAGTCCATGGGCACTTACTTTGCCTTCAAACAGCCTGAAATCTTGCATGTTAGCTCTATTTTCTTCACTCACGTCATACAACCCTGCTCCTGGAGTGTGTTCAAAAGGAATATCTGCATTGTAATCGAACTCTTTCTTGTTTCTACTGGCCAAACTGACTTTTATACCTGCTGCCTTCAACTCTCTACGCTTCTGCAACACAGAAATCCTTTTTGTTTCTTCCAACATCCTTTCTCTTTCTCTTCTCTTTGCTTTCTTACCCTTCGTATTGGCAAGTCTGGCTTTGGCCTCGAAAAGCATCTCTCTGTCATCATCAGACAACTCTTCATCCGGTTTGGCAGGCTTGCTTTCCAAGCCCAATGCTTCAGATTCTATTCCTATGTTCTCAGATTCGAGTTCTTTGGCTTCCGATTCATCTTCCAATAGCTTGTGGTACCTCTCTATACAGTGGCCTGCGGTTCTACCCACAATCGGTGCTATGCTCCGCCACTGGTTCGGCAAGAGTCGCACCAACCTTAGCAACTTCTCGTCTTCTTCGCGGGTCCATTCCTGCTTGTTGATACGAGGATTCAACCACTCGTTCCATCGCGCTTTGGCCTGCGTAGCACTTTTCTTTGTCAAGAGTGACGCCACTCGGGACCACTGGTTGAGTCCATATTTTGAAACTGCTGCTTTTAGAATCTGGTCTTCGACATTGGTCCATACACCTCCTTTCACATACACTGGAGCCATTGCTATTGTATCTTTACCTCTTTTTTATAGGGTTTCGCCTACCTCCCGAAATCACCAGCGCTAAAAAATTATCACCAGAATTAATATTTCACGCTCGCGCACTCCACTCAACATTTGATCAGTGCTTTGATACCTACAATGCCGGCTCTATTCCTATCCAAGCACCAGAAATTGATCTTGCAGTGCTATCCGCCTGGAAAGGGCTTCGAGAAGAAACCCAATTCCTCAGAATTGTCGTATCTATTATACTATGCTTCCACACGGAGAGTCAAATTGGAGAAGGTGCTCAAGTTTTTGAACAAGAAAACCATTTCGGATGCTTCCAGAAACAAAACAGGCAACCTCCAGGTGACCTTGAGTATTGTTTCTGCTTTGATTGAAAAGTGTTCTGACAATTTGAATGTGTTTGCTTCCGATGCCATTTCCATTTTCAATTTGGCGTTGAAAAACAACGACTTGTCATTGGCCAAGGCTGTTTTAGATTCGTTTGGAACCTTGTGTAAGAACTTGAATAGCGACTTGTTTGCTGGTGATAAGTCTTTTATCACTGTGTTTACTGATTTTTCAAAGAAGATCTTTGACCTAGGCAACACACGTTGCAAAGAAAACACTCCCAATAGTATGGAATGGAAGATGATTTCCTTGATTAGTTGCAGACACATATCCAACTGTATAGGATACGATTCCACCTTGTGTCGCCAGTTTCTTTCCAAATCTATTCCGGTTTTGATCGAGACATTTCAAGAATACCAGCCTTCTGACAACGAGCTTAGTAAGATGAGAACCAATAGAACTGATATTGACTCTGAAACTGACAAGTTAACCAAGGTAACTCTGGCAAAAGCGATTGCTGTGCAACAGAAAATCGACGAAGATCTTGAAAATGACATCATTGATAGGCAGGATTTGTTCCAGGAGTCAGTCAATGGCTTGAAAAGCGTTTTCAATACCAGCTTGACCTCGCAAATTGCTGAGGTAACAATACAGGTGGCTAAGTATGACTACTCCAAACACGAAGAGAACAACTCGAAGCATTTCAACATCAAAAGTAGCTTCGTTCAGTTGTGTACATCCTGGATCCCAGTTCAGTTGAGATCCGTTGTTCTTACTACTTTGGTGTTACAGTTGAAACTGTTTTCAAACGATAAGTCAAAGCTCAGCTATCAGAAGCACATTGCTAGGTTTGTAACCGGGTTGGTTGCTTCCAAAGTCAATATGATTGGGTTATCCGTTTCAGATTTCATTCAGAGCATTTTGAACTTAAAAGACTTCTTGTACTTCGAACAACTGACGTACTTGTCTGCAGAGGATATGAACGAGTTGAACGAATACTATTCCAAATCAATTGTTAGTTTGTCAGGACACATCTACTATTCTAACCAAATTCCGGACTCTGTGAACGAAATATTTCTTAAGCTCGACTCAATCTTGCAATTACATGATGAAAAGCATGATGAGAAATCTGCAAAGTTATTCGAGTTCGTTTTATCTTTGTTGGAGGACATTTCACAGATCTTTGAAGATTTGACTGAAAACCAAAGTAACATTAACAGAAATAGAGTCGATTTGAGCCATTGGCAAGTCAGTTTGCCTTTGATCTCCCAGCCCAGGTTGACTTTCTTGTACAATGCTTTGTCACAACCACAAGTTGATCAAATCCAGAGCAAGTACTTAGAGTTATTCAAGTATTTCATCAGGTACGAATTGAGTGAAACTGATGACAGCGATGGAACTGAAATTCACGAAACCTTGAATTCAAATAGCAGTGTACATGCTAGCGCTTCTAGTTTGAATGGTGTTCCTCTTGATAAGGATAGCTTATTGGTTCCAGATTACAATAACTTTATTACCACAAAGACTAGTTTTCTTTCCAACTTTTTGGTTTACGTGGATAGATATGTCACCAATAATGACCACATGGATATTGGTAATACCAAGGATTTATTAGAAGTTACTCGAATGTTGATAGAGAAGTTTGGAATCAACTTCTTTAGTAACTACATTCCTTTTTTCTTTCATTGGCAAGTCAACGAAAATACTGTCAACGAACTGTTGAAAATAAAAGAGACCTTTAATGATAGTTGCTTGCAACACATTTTGAATTCTTTGGACTTACAATACGTGGATGCTTTGGGGTCTTATGCAACCAATTCCAGATTATTGAAGAAATTGAATAGCAACATCGACTTTAAATATAACAACAACAAATGGGTATCTGAGATAGCACCTTTGGATTCACTTAGCACCAATGGTAATTTTGAACCAATCACCAGCAAAGATCTCCTTGAATTTGCCAAAGGAAACAAGCTCTTATCAATGTGGATAAGTCCAGACAAACCATTGGTATTGAGCATAGGATACGAAGAGAGTCTAAGCAAAGAACTTAGTCAAGAACTTGAGTTCAAGGATGCACTTGAAAGTCATGGATCCTCATCACAAGATTTGAAGCAAAATTTACTGGCATACATCAATGGTAATGGAAAAGAGAATGGTTCAAGAAACGGAACTTTGAATGCAACCATGGGTACCGAAACCTCTGGAATTGATGAGCTTAAACCTAGTTTAGGCTTAGGAAAAGTTTTAGACATTGTTTCGATTCATTCAGGTTTGAAAAACAATGGAAACTTTAGCAGCTTCAACCACAATAGCAGCTTCAATACCACAAACAGTTGGACTGAATATAACGGGTCTCTTATGACTTCAGATAAAAATTCAAAGCATTTAAAGGTGAGCGACTTGAAGGAAATGATCAGTGACTATGGGCTGGCCAAGCCTAGGAGTATTGAAGATAGTGCCACTACACCAGGGTCAGTTTTGTCTAAGCAAATGGCCAGTAATGATGTTGAGTCTATACTAGATGGATTAGACTCCGATGACGATTCGATAATTATTTGAATCACAGCATGAATAAATGAAACCATTCACACCAAAACTGAATAAGAATCCAAACACTATGAATGTTCTGTAAGAGTAGAGATCAGAAAGACACAAGCAAATAAAAAAGTGGAACACAAAAAGCTACTCTTCAAGAAAGCCCCAAAAAGACAGTATACAAAGTAATATACATTAATTTGATTCACAATGAACCGGTCGTAATACTATCAGTATTTGCTTTATACATCGTTTATTCTTCATCATCTTCGTCATCGTCACCCAATGCTGCAAAAGCATTGAACTTGACAGTTTGTTTGTCAGCTACGGTATCTCTAGGATCAGCTGCTTTGGATTGACCCAATTTCTTGTTGTTTGGTTTGGCCTTGATGGTATCCTTCAAGCCTTCTCTGAATTTATCCTTTTCTTCAAGAGCAGTTTCCTCCGAAAACGACTTCTTGTGCTTGGTGGTTAAAGTTGCCCATCCATCATCGTCGACTTCGACCTCGGTGATCTTCTTCTTCAATGGCTTGGCTCCAGAACGGGATCCTCTTCTTCTGTTGAAGTGGTTGTATGACCTTTCGTTTCCGTGTTCATCAATGAAGGTGTCTCCGTTATGAGGAGTGTGGAATTTCTTCTTGTCAGCCTTGGCTAATTCAACGGAAACAGTGTCAACCAACTTGTTGAAGGCATCCAAAACTTCAGGACTAGAAACATGTGCTTCGCCTTGGATCTCAAATAATTGTTCTTCAGTGTATTTGGCCATTTTAAGTGTCTAACTACGTATAAAAATTTTCTCTTTGGTTGATGAAAAAATTTTAGATGGTGCGCGCACACAATACTACTGCGCACACGACACTAAAATTAGCGACGGCTGGTACTGGAGCTGGGGCGGTTCTTGATGCGGTTGCGGTGCCCAGTTTTGATACCAAAAAAAATGAGATGAGATGAGATCAAATTATCATCATGCCTATTGCACATAGTTTAGGAAAAGTCAGTAAGAAGGTTGCTAGCTCTAAAGCAGCTATTCACATCAAGGGTAGAAACTTCAAGAGACTTAACAGAGCCAGTTTGAGAGAAAAAAAGTTGGAAAACAAGAAAGCAGACCATGTTGAAAAGAAGCTGAATGAATTGCAGATAGTCAAGTACTTTCAGGATGAATTGTTAGCTGCTCCAGAAAAGGAGGTATTTATATTAGCTGATATGAAAGCCTTCATCGAAAACTTCCTTGCTAGACACAATGAAGAATTGGAACAGTTGAAATCTGAAAGAAGAAAGGGAAGACCTCCAAGCAGCAGACAGTTGTTGTTAGAGGAGAAAGTCAAATTTGATGCTGATGTCTATGCTTCAGGAATCAGGGTCCCAGATATCAGCGATGTTGAGAATGTTACTAGATTAAGAAACTGGAATGGAACAATTGGTGGAGTGAGTATGCTCAAGTATATTTTTGTGTCAAAAGAAATGCCTCAATTACCAGTACAAGATCAAGAAATGGCATAAACAAACATATATTCAGTAATAATTACTTCAAAGTGTCAGGATCATTTCCAGAACCATCCTGACAGCTTTGGTTCTTCAACCAACGGTTCCTTAAGCTCAATTGGAGTAGCTTCAGGCTTGTGAATTTCAGGCTTGGGAAGCTCTGGTGTAGAAATATCAGGTTTGACGACTTCTGGTTTAGGAAACTTTGGCTCATCTGCCTCTGGGGCCTGTGGAATTTTTGGCTCCACATCATCCAACCACCAATTTATACCAATGAGTAACATGAAAGTTGCGCCGCTGACTGCTAACAATGGCTGCAATCTATCTACAACTAACTTGAAAGCTGAGGTATCAGCTTTCGACTTCATGAACACCAAGAACTTTTCCTTTTCGTTGGATCCTCCAATCAATTTCCAGTTCTTACGATTTAATCTGTTGATGTTTTTAGCAAATCTGTTCAATTCACTTCTTGAGAATTGGTTGAAAATCGAAACCATGTCGTCGTACTGGTTCTCACTAAGTGGGTTTTCTTTGCTGATAATCTTGCTACCATCTATAGTCAATAATAAGTATTCAATGTCCTCCTTTGGCAAATTTGCATGTTCTTCGAAATCCAATGGATCAAAAAAGTCTCTATTTTCTATCTTACGGTTGCTTACACTCCAATCCAACGCATTCTGTTCTCTAAACTTCTCTTCACGTTTGATTTCACTCTGCTTGTTGACTTCTTTCAAATAGTTTTGTATTTTTTCTTGATCGATTTCCGTTGGCTTTTTAGCAGTAGGTTCGGATTTGGTCTTGTAGGTAGCTCTAATTTTCTCTACTGTTAAGTCTTCCGACTCGCCAACCAAAGGTTCTGGGAAACCGTGGAAAATTTGGTTTCTTGCAAAGAGTTCGTTATCTTCAGGCAGGGCCTCTGACTCTTTGACCACCTTAGGGTGTTGATTATAAGTACCCTTCAAGCTACTGTTCTTTGCCTTATCGAAATTAATAGTTGTCACTGGTTTTGGATCCTTGAATTCGTTAATATCAAACTTCAGAATTGGTGCTTCGAATCCTGGCTTGATGTTATCTACTTCAAACAAGTCCTTGTTTTCAGAAATCTTAGTAATAAAACCATTAATTTCACTCTTGATTTCTTCATACTTTTGTTTGGTAATACTACTTCCAGTGGAATCCAATGTTACCATTGCAACTATCAATGGTAAGAAAGATTCTTCCTTTTCAATTAAAGTACCCAACTTCTTAATACAAAAGACATAGTTAACATACTGGTAGTTATCTTCAACCTGAACATGTTCTAAAAACTTTGAACAGTTTGAATCAAACTCATCTTTTTTCATTTCATAGAAATTAACTTGATCATAACTCTGCAATCCACTGTACTTGAAAAAATGCTCTAAATTTTTGCCGTAGTTTGTGATAAATTCCTTCAAGTTAGAATACTCATTTGGTATTACATATTTCGGTTTGTTAGATTCAAAATGTTCAAAAATTTCACTGTTCAACAAAACATTATCCAAGATGAAAGTCTCGTTTCCGTTGTGCTTGAATAATTTGCTCAAGTTCCCGTATAACTTCGAAAGGTTGATTCTTTTAGCCAAGTTAAATCTTTTTTCATTAGAAGACATAGACTTCAATGTTTCCAAAACTTCTTTGCTAGTGAAGTCTTTAAAATTACTTCCTAGCTCGAATTTAAGATTATTCAACTCACTGTAGTACTCTTCTAAGTGGAAAGAATCTGGAATCTGATTGTAAACACGGCTTTCAGTAACAGATGGTTCTATTACGTCAGTTGAAGTGTGATTTTCGCTACTGATATTGTTGTTTTCTTTGATCTTTTCATCACGCTTCTTTTGTTCAAAGTTGTCAAAAACATTCTTACTGTTAATAACGGCATCCAACACACCAGTAACGTTTCCATTATGCTCAAACAATTTGACCAACAAAGTATGCAATCTGTCGAGTTTCAAATGAGTCGAACGATTGCTGGTATTCTGGCGTAGACTTTCAAGCTCAAATAAGACCTCCGAGCTTGATAATGACCCAATTGTTCCACACTTTTCTTGAATTGATATCAATTCTGGAACAAAATCATCCAAGTACACGTTATCAGGGATTTGCTTGTAGTCAGCCTTTCTCTGAAGATACGACTGAATATTATTCGAACTTTGAGCAAGCTCAGAGATTAAATCCTCAAACTTTGGCACTGTTTCGTAGATATTGATCAAGTCATTGATTAACAAATGGAATTGCCGTCTTTCGTAAAACGAATAATTCTTAGTATCAATTGACATCCTGACTGCCATCTCTATTGTTTCAAAAGATGAAAACTCAACCACATTTTCTTCACAAGCATGACAAGCGGCTTCTAATAAGAGCAATCTATTAATGAATAACGTTGGATTTATACCAGAAGGAAGCTGAGCCAATAAATTTTCAATTGACATGTCATTGCATGAAATTGCAGGATCGGGGTTCTCTTCTTCACCGACCATGACTGCATTTTGTCCAGAGTTCTTATTGATAATCAATAAATTGTCCAAAATTAAAGGATCCTCAATCAAGTCCAGGTAGTAGCCAAAATACCTGATCAACTCGTCCTTAGTAAAGTATTTGAAGTCTTTACCAACCTTACTTTTTATTTCTACCAAGTTATACCTTTGGAAATCGACATGAAGTTGATTGTAATCTTCTAACAATACATGCAAATTAGTCAAGTACACATCACCATGTTCTAATAGAATTTGTCTGAAGCCAGTTAAGTCAATATAGGAAAACTTGAATAACCCAATCAAGTAATCAACTGAAACATTAGACAAGTTGATGCAGTTATTTTTGGCAGAAAGGTCAGACAATACAGGCAAGTAATGAGCGAATTCTGTGCCTAACGAAATCTCGTTGAAGTCGTAGTTTGATAAGTTTGAGTAATCAATCAAATTTCTGAAAATCTTACTCTCTTGGTTTTCATGACACCAATCAAACCAATTCTTGTACACCGTCAAATTATCCAAAGATTTTGTTTCCCAATGTACTTTGGTAAAGAACCTTGTCAATTGGGTATATAACTTTTGGAAGTTCTCGTTTAAAACCTTATTTTCAAATTTCAAGTCTTCAATCAAAGACAACACAGAATTGTTGGACATATCAAAGTTCATACCCTTCAAGAGTTTCAACTCATTGACAAACTTGTAGATTTCGTACTTATAGATAGTGGAAAATTCAAAATTTTCAATGTAGTTTGAAGAAATGATAAAAGTAGTGGAAGCAGGCAAGTTCAATTTACTAGCATAGTTGATCGAACCATTACAACATGAATGAATTAACTTGTTGTAGACCGCCAAGATGTCTTGTTCGATCAAGCTAAAGCTTTTTTGAGTCTTCAAGTAATGCAACTTTTCAATAATCTGCAATACTGACATCTCATTCATCTTAGGAATCAAAAAGTTTAGCACTTCAAGATTCAACGATTGAAGCTTTTGTTCAACTAACTTTTGATTATTCTTTGCAAGGGCAGCAAGAATTGCGTGAAATGTAGTGCTTTTAACCAAAGTTTCAAGATCCACTGGCCTCAACTCAGAGAAAGTTGAACTAGAAAGAATGTTTTTCAAGTTTTTGTACTTTTGAATTTGAATAAATATCTTGAAAAACTCCTCATTATAGTTCAAGTTGTTGTTTTGGATCAAGAAGCTATTGAAATCATCTACAATAGTCTCAATGGAACTCAATATTTCCTTCATGCTGTCTAAGCTAGAAAATGTGAATTCCTTGGTTAATGATTTCATTTCAGCCATGTAGTTCCCGAAATAATTACCCAATAAAGCAGACCCGTACTTCTTGATGAAAATGTAATCATGCAAGTGTTGAGGAAAGTGTGGGTACTTTTCAATCAAATCCAAGACGGAGTCACACATGGTATCGAGCTTTATCAAGTCACAAGAGGCTGTTTCCGCAAGCTTTCCCTTGGAGTACAAGTCCTTGAAGATATAAACACAATTCAAAAGCTCAATTGAAGTCAACTGGTTGAAGTTTTTAATCTTGTAACTGTAGGATTTGGAAATGAAGTTCAACAAGACTTGCAATTCGAGATTGTAGAAATCAGAAAACGAGTCCAACTCCTCATTTGTTTCTTTCAATACGTTTGCAGTGGAACCATCAATAAGCTCCCGATCCATCAAATGATAATTGGTTTTGAAATCAATCCACTTTTTAGTATCACAGCTATTTCGGGGAGAAGTAGCAACCTTAGCAATAGATTTTGCTTTAGGAGTTTTGGTCATGGAGATCACATCGATATCATATTCCAGTTCTGAACTGGTAGCAAACAATCTGGAACCACACACACGGAGTGGCTTGGCGTGTTTGATTGATCTAACAGCAGCTCTCAATAACATCACGAACTGATAAGGGGTAATCAAACTAGATTAGACCAGAATTAGAACTAAATAAGAACCACAACAAAGTAACGATAACAAAGCGAGCCAATTCCTATACAATTTGCTTCGATGTAGTACAATTCTGTTCAGTATGATCTATCTAGAGTAACAACTGTGGAGACGCTATAAAGAAATATCCTTATCCCTGAACTAACCCCGATTTGGAGACGCGCATATGCAGGAACAAAGATGATGTCAAAAGAAAATGAAAAAGCTCAAAGAGAAATGGAGAAAAAGCACACAGGTTCTGTACAGTTATTGGACGACAAATCAAACCTCCTAAAGAGAGGCTAGTTTGTGTGGAGAAGACTGCACGACATCAGTCAAGACATGCGACAACCCCAATTGTGTGATGAGGAAAAAAGAGGTGCTTGGTTGAATGTACAGGACGGGTGGAACTAAGGTGCGGACTTCTAAAACCAGGGTACGATTTTCGTAAGATGAAAACCCGTCTTAGCGGAACGCAATCACGTACTTCATTTACTAGAATTAGGATGAACGGCGATTCTGGCCAACAAGTTCAGAGATCACTTAGATTGCGTAACCTAATAGATATTTTTAGAATGCAAGGTACTGTTGGGTAGAGATGCAACCTAAAAATTAGATTGACAGAAAAAAGCAACTATTTAGTGTCGAGACAAAGCAAGGGATTTTTGAACTAGACTCCAATTATGATCAGCGCTAATAGAGACCTATTAAGATGAAATCCCCTCCGATTGACGTCCGATCGTCGTCCTGTTGTGTCTTTCTAATCTTCATCTGGGTTTGCCTAATCTTTTGGCTGATCTTTTGCCGAAAAGTTTTAACTTTCAAATGGACATCTTCCTTTTTTTCATAAAACATTAGGGTTTGTTGCAATTTTCCTGCTCTTTGTAATGATATCATTAGTTGACTCTGTTCACTGCTCATCGCTCTCAAAATTTGCCTGGAAAGATTAATATAATTCCGATCAAATTTTGGCGTATGGAGTAAAGCACAATAGCTTACCGACCATCTAAACCTCAACATCCACATTGTTCCTGGTGAATTTATGTGGTGGTGCTTTTGGTACTGCATTTCAACTTGTGATGACCGGCTCGTGTTTCGCCAGACCTTTGTTTTCGGGCCAAAAAGCAACTTAAAAAAAACCGTTGAAGGAATTTTTTAAGTTTCGTACAGGCATCCTCAATTGCAAAAATTTTGACACCCTTGAAACACAGAAAAGTTTAAATATTCTGTAACTCCTTATTTTTGGTGAATAAAAACTACTCATTTCCTTCTTACTTCTCAATAGAGGATGAATGTTTCACTTGCATACTCCAATAACATAATAGACAATATTGATACTCAAAATGACACCCCTTCCTTTGACTCCTCAGTAGCTGCTGGCTTACATGACATGGCCACCGGCTTCAATCCCAATATCAAAGCCGACTTGAAAAACGATATAGAGCAAGAGTATCCTTCCATAGAAGAGTTTTTGAACGACTGTTTCTTGTATTCCATAGACAAGTTGAATGACTTAAGCAAAGTCCAACTAGTCAAGGACTTTGAAACGTATATTTGTTCTTTACATTGCCAGGAAAACTTGAAGTTTTTGATGCTGATTTACAATTACGAGTACCACTTCAATAAGATATTCAACAACTTGTCAAAGTTAAACACCAGGACTTCGGGAAGGCAGTCGCTTTCTACCTTGTTGAGTAACAGGCAATCAATAACAGAAGACTCACCATCAGAATACTTTGCATCTACCATAGAGGACTTAAACGAGGGGTGTTGGGACAACTTCAGGTCACAGAACCTTTCAGATGATGATATGAGTTCGGAATCGGATGCTTCTTCTATAATTTCTGATTTAGATATTGAAGACCAGATGGTCCTAACCAAAAAGTGGAGCCATATTCTTACAAACTACATTCATCCGCATTCCAAATATCAGATAAACGTTTCAGACACAGCACTGAAAGGAATAATTTCAAGCGATAAGTTCAGAGACCCTGCAGTGCTTCTAAAAGCAAAGACTGAGATTTTACAATTATTGAATGAAAATGTGTACCATCCTTTCATCAAGAAATTGAGGAGTTGTTCTAAGCCAAAAACAACCTCCCACATTTGTGAGGATTGTACCTGTTTGAGTCCAGCCATAAGTCCAAAATCAATGCATATCAATAAGTGTAGTTGTTCTGGATCACCAATTAGCATAAGCTCTCCTATGATAAGTCCTACCAATTCACTGGTGGCGCTTTCAAAGAGAAAAAAATTGAATATCTTCAGTCATTTGAAGAAACATAATAGTTCCACGCTGTCTTCTTTGAGTTCTACACCAGACGAAGAGAAATCAAAATTCAAATTGTGGAAACGAGGCGATGGAAAAAAGTAGCATTTGTATAGTATGTAATAATATAATCGGTTGGTTTACACATTTACTATTGTAGAACTTTATGATCTAGTATTATTTCGACTATCTGATACTTTTTTGCTCAAAATTATTGAAAAGTAACAGAATCTCTGTATTGGGTAAACTGTCAGTATACTTCTAGATTCATTGATTCCAATTCTTGTTCCATTTATCCACTAAGCCATTGCTTGGACATGCAATTCCGTTCCGTAACAGCATGGTATGCATGTAACTATCGTATGCTCCTGTTCTATTTTCTGTTGGTACTATGCAATTGCTCGCCTCATGAGGGTTTATATGGTTTGTAACCTATGTAAGAAGTTCGAGTTAGAAAAGGTTTCTAGTTGTTTTGGGTAAGGCAGTTCTCAACAAGTATTGCTTCCGAAAATCCGTATTGTTCGGTTAATACATAGTTACCATAGTTTCAGGGCTGCTATTAGCGAGCTACAAATAGGATCCAGACACTTCAGTGATCTGTAGTATATTGTGTTTTAGGTTACTAGCATGGATCCAAGGAAAGAGTACGAACACGTCTCTTGAAACTGGGAAACCTTAGCAACTCCAAAAGAAAAAATCAATGCTTATGAGCCCATAAAAATAGTAATCCAGATAAGAAGGTGCCAAAGAGCAATTCCAGGATGATCGGCCCACTTAGTTCTTGTTAATCGGACTAAAGTGACTTATTAGCTGATCGGAGATTTGGTTACGTTGCAATTCATGAAACTCTGAAATAATCAATGTTACTGCAACCATACAGTTAAAGAAGTCAGAGTCCCAGGACTGTTAAAGAAGTCAAAACCCCTATGTCTCAGGAAAATCTGATAACTTTAAAAGCTTAATTATAAATTGCTTTCTTGGAATAATTCCAGCTCTCGGAATCAAACCAAACCACATTAGGGTTTTCATGGCAGCATGACTTCGTATTTGTCTGTGATGGTGGAATGGGATTAGCAAAGGAAAAAGGTTCAGTACATGCAGCAAAGAAGGAACCTGAACAAAAGAAAAACATGAAATATTTGAGGAACTAAAAATAACTCTAGTAATAATTGAACTGTCAAAAAGACGTAAACACCCCACTCTAAACTTGCAAAAGAACTTGGTTTCTAATTTTGAAATTGGTCTTGTGCAAAAAGATCAACTGTTCACGTGGAATCCTTGATTAATACCTCGATCACGTGGAATCCTTTAATAGGTGGAATAAAATGTGACTTTAAAACATCTGGAAAAGACACAGAAAAAAAAAGGCCCACATAGCTCTACTTGAAAAAACACTAGAATATCAGAACAATCTCTTTTATATCCAACGCCGTACTCCCATAACCTCAACCACGCTAAACATGGGGTTACTGATTCTTCATCGCGGTAAACAAAAATTACTCATTCTGGTAGATAAACGTCCGTGAGTCAGAAAAATTTTTCATTAAACATGTTTAGAAGTGCTGGAAAGTTGGCCATTAGAGGGTTAGCTTCTCGTGTGTTGCCTAGCTTGAACACCCACTGGTATTCCAGAGGCTACTCTACCAGATCTACCGTTGTTCAGTTGTTGAACAACATCGGATCCAAGAGAGAAGTCGAACAGTACTTGAAGTACTTTACCTCAGTCAGCCAGCAACAGTTTGCGGTTATCAAGGTCGGCGGTGCCATTATCACTCAGCAGTTGCCAGAATTGGCGTCCTGCTTGGCATTCTTGTACCATGTTGGGTTGTATCCTATTGTTTTACACGGAACTGGACCTCAAATCAACGAGCTTTTGGAAAACGAAGGTGTCGAACCTGAGTACATTGATGGTATCAGAGTCACCGATCCAAAAACCATGGAGGTTGTCAGAGCATGCTTTTTGGAACAGAACTTGAAGTTGGTCACTGCCTTGGAAAAAATGGGTGTGCACGCCAGACCAATTACTGCTGGTGTGTTCAACGCTGATTACTTGGATAAGGATAAGTACCAGTTGGTTGGAAAAATCAACGGGGTTAACAAGTCTCCTATTGAAGCGTCCATCGAGGCGGGATATTTACCAATTTTGACGTCGTTGGCTGAAACCAGCTCTGGTCAAATGTTGAATGTGAATGCCGATGTTGCTGCTGGGGAATTAGCCAGAGAATTTGAACCTTTGAAGATCGTGTACTTGAACGAAAAGGGTGGAATCATCAATGGTGAAACCGGCGAAAAAATCAGTGTGATTAACTTGGATGAAGAATACGAAGATTTATTGAAACAAAGCTGGGTTAAGTATGGAACCAAATTGAAGATTACCGAGATCCACGACTTGTTGCAGCATTTGCCTAGATCTTCTTCGGTGGCTATTATTGACGTGGACGACTTGCAGAAGGAGTTGTTTACCGACTCCGGTGCCGGTACTTTGATCAGAAGAGGTTACAAGTTGATTAACAGAAACAGTTTGTCTGACTTCAGCAACCCAGACTTATTGAGAGCTGCATTGTTGAGAGACCCCGAAATCAAGTCTGGCAAGTTGTCTGTTGCTTCTTACTTGAAGATGTTGGAAAACAACAAGTTTAAGTCCTACGGAGACCAACCATTGGAAGTTTTGTCTATTGTTATGGAGTGTGGAGAAGTTGGTATTCCTAAGTTGGATAAGTTCTTATCGTCTAAAAATGGATGGTTGAACAACGTCACCGACAACATCTTCAGTGCCATCAAGAAGGATTTTGACCTGTTGTACTGGATTGTGAACGAAAACGATTCTAACTTGTCGTGGTACTTTTCCAAATCCGACGGTTCTTTTGCCAAAAACGGTGAAATTCTCTTCTGGTACGGACTCAAGGACATTGAAACCATCAGCAACTTGATCAAGAGCTTTGACCAAGGTGCCAGTTCGTCGTTGTCCAACAACAAGGAATCGGGAATCTTCAGCTCTCCTACTCAAAAGAGAGGTTTCCACACTTCAGCCAGAGCACACATGACCAAAAACCCCAACCCTCCTGTTAAGAAGGGAACCAATGAAAACAGATCCAAAATTGCTTTGATTGGTGCCAGAGGCTACACCGGCCAGAACTTGATCCAGTTGATTGACCGCCATCCCAAGTTGGATTTGGCGTACGTTTCGTCCAGAGAATTGAACGGCCAGAAGTTGGAGGGCTACAACAAGGACAACATTGTCTACACCAACTTGCAGGTCGAAGATATCAAGAGAATTGAAGAAAACAACGAGATCGATATGTGGGTCATGGCCTTGCCTAATGGGGTGTGCAAGCCGTTTGTTGAGGCCATCGAGAGCGTGCAAAACTCCAAATCCAAGATCATCGACTTGTCTGCTGACTACAGATTCGATGACACCGGCGAATGGGTCTATGGATTACCAGAATTGTCTCTGAGAGTCGACATTCAAAACGCCAGAAAGATTTCTAACCCAGGTTGTTATGCTACTGCCGGACAAGTTGCAATTGCTCCTATGCTTGAATACTTGACATCCACCCCCTCTATCTTTGGTGTGAGTGGATACTCGGGCGCTGGTACTAAACCTTCGCCAAAAAACGACACCAACTATTTGTCGAACAACTTGATTCCATACTCTTTAACTGATCATATTCATGAAAGAGAAATGAGCAGACACTTGGGTACCGACGTGGCATTCATGCCACACGTGGCCCAGTGGTTCCAGGGTATTTCCCACACCATCTCCATTCCAATCAAACCAAAGAGTTTGACTTCCAGAGATATCAGAAACATTTTCCAGGAAAGATACCAGGGCGAAAGCTTGATTACTATCAGTGGAGAGGCTCCAGTAGTCAAGGACATCAGCGGAAAGCACGGGGTTGTTATTGGAGGGTTTGCCGTGAACTCGAAGGAAGACAGATTGGTGATTGTGGCCACTATTGACAATTTATTGAAGGGAGCTGCCACCCAGTGTTTGCAGAATATCAACTTGGCTTTGAAGTACGGAGAGTATGACGGGATTCCTACTGATGTAGTTATTAGAGGTTAGATAGAGTGAATGCAGATTGTGAAGTAGGTGAGTAGGTGGTAGGTGAGTAGGTGGTAGGTGAGTAGGTGAGTAGGTGAAGTAGGTGAAGTAGGTGAAGTACGTGAGTAGGTGAAGTTTTAGGTACAACCTCGGTTAAATGTTGTAGGAACAGGATTAAACCTGATTTTGCTGATAAACCAGCCGTCTGTTGAATTATAGCCAGCTTTCTTCAGCGAAAAACCTCTAAAATCTACCTAAAATCTTCAAAAACCCACAGAAATCTTCAAAAACCCACAGAAATCTTTAAAAATCCACCGAAATCTTCAAAACCCTCAGAAAAACTTCAAAACCCTCAGAAAAACTTCAAAAAAGCTCTGGAACAATCCAAAACAACCATAAAATCACATACGCCTCATTAAAAACAACAACCCCCCACAAACACCAAAACTGTCCAACGTTCTTCACCAAAAACCCACCTTCAAACCTTTCGCGCTCTTGAATAAAACATGCTTGTTCCGCCAGAAAACTTTGGGCTCGTAGAACCAGGGTTATATCGATGCTCCAAGTTGGAATCAGACCACTTCCCGTTCCTTCAGACCCTTGGTCTCAAGACCATCTTACTATTGGACGCTGAAAACCCAGCCCGTCACCTTAAAAACTTCATCGCTGAGAACAATATCAAGCTTGTGAATCTAGGAGGACTCAAGGTATCGAATCACAATCACACAGGAGCAAACAATAACGTTCCTAGCAATACAGGCGAAGATGATGACCAGAAAAGTATCAACGAACCACAGTCACCGGCGTCCCAAGGCTCGCCGATGTCTTCCAAGGGCTCCAGCACCACCTTCACCCCCACAAGTACGTCTGGGAAGTTCCTCAGCTCGAATGCAAGTAGCCTGAGTTTCAAGGAACTCAATTTGCAGCTCATCAACTTGAATAATACCACCAAAAAGAATGACCAGTGGATGTTGATTGAAAAAAACTTGATCAAAAATGCATTTGAGCTCCTCTTGAACCGGTCCAAATACAACATACTCATAGTTGATAGCACGTCTACGTTGGTGAGTATTTTAAGACGAATTCAGAAGTGGAACTTTAACTCTATAGTAGGAGAATTCCGAACCTACACAGGAAACAGTGCTAAGAGTAATTACTTTGCAGAAAACTTTTTGGAATTGATAGAAATAGAGTTGATTCCATACGAAATAGACCAGTTGAATAGCTTCATAAAGACTCAACAGCAGTTGCAGCAGATGCAGATAAGCAGCGAAGAAGGCATGTCGCAATCTCCAGAAATGTTCAAGACTACTTCCTGGCACAAAAATTCTATCGACGACGAAAGTCTATGGGACAAAGAAATGTATGACGATGACTTTGACGAGGATATTTTATCGGCATCGCCACAAATTCCAGAAAACTTGTTGAAAATGGTAGAAAAGAAAAGAAACCTGGTGGACTTTGCCGATGACTTTACTCCAGGAAGCTCTCCAAGGTACATTGCTGGAAATAGGTATTCAATGGACAAGCGCAGAGCGTCGGATTCTAAATCCAGGTCATATCACAACAATATGTTCAGAAACTCGTTTTCTAATGGTAACATCAACTTGAACACAGTGGCATCCAGTCTAACATTTCTGCCGGGATTGTTGTCCAACCGGTCTTCTTTTGAAAGCCATCCTGCGTTGAGAAGGCTTTCTAAGACAGACAGAAGATCATCATTAGTACCAGAGGATTTGGGGGACTTTGATGAACGTAAGATAAGAGAAAAGTACGATTTTAAGTACTATAAAAACTTGAACAAGTATACCACCAGTTTCGAGAACATTGGAGTGATCAAGTTGAAGCTACCACCGAACGGGAAACTTCCCGAGTGGTTTGTTCGTGGAAGAGACTTTTGGGAAGAGAACTATAAGCTGATTCTCAATGTTTCAGTGAAGGGTATATAGGTCTATCGTTGCTAATAGAGGTAGGATTATATGAACTATAGATGGTAGAATGGAGTAGGAAGTGTAGGAGAATGGTTGCAGGAGAATTGTTAGGGAACAATACCAAAGAGAAATACAGAAAGAATAACACCAAACAGAAATAAAAATGATAAAGAGAAAGGTTGATAGAATCATAAAAGTGTAAATACACTAAAAAAGTACAAAACATTCCACAACTCAGACACACCAAAAAATACATTACCTCCTTCTGTCTTGTTCAAGAACGCTGCTCATGCCTGTCATGCTCACACTATTATTCATCATTCTCTCTCTGAGTCTCGTACCAGACGTAGAACTGTTTGACCTATTTGGACCTTGGTTGACTGTATTGTAACCACCCCCAGGAATATGTTGTTGACGTGACTTGTTGTACATGTCTTGAAGCCTACTGGCACTTCTGGGCTTGTATCCATTTTGGGTAGGGCTCACAAGAGGCCTATCTTGTTGAATAGGTTGCTGCTGGTGTTGGTGGTGTTGCTGCTGGTTTTGTTGTGGAGCTTGATTGTAGTTGGTATAAACTGGTCTATACTGAGAACTACTCTGGGTGCTACTCGCAGAATAGCTTACGCCATGTGCATTATTAGGCTTGTTGGGAATTCCCATCCACTCAGGATATGGCTGGTGCTTGGAATCAAAATAGCTCACAAACGCATTATGGATTAATGTATCGGTTTCTGAGTCTCCATCCTTATCAACATAGTTCGACAGCCTCTGTATGGTCGATGTCAATGCAAAGTTCCCGAAACGAGAGTTGTAGTTGTCTTTTAAACGAGACAAAAACGTCTTCTGGTCTTCATGTTGAGCCATTTTGAGTAATTGGGTTTGAGAATTCGCATTTATGGGCGACACCGGTACACCGGAACTAGGAGAGGCAGTTGAAGGGGGTATGATTGCAAGAAAGGTTAGGGTATTATGGGTTGGGGTTGTTGACGAGGATGGTCTTGAAAGGGATTTCGGGTTTTTTTGGCAATTCAAGGAGTTACACCGACGAAATTTGAAAAATGGTGTTAAAGCAACACTTGGGTTTGTAGTGTTGACATAAGTTTGTGGGTGAAATCCAGTTTTATCAGCTCTATTAACAGGGCTATTGTTCTAGTAGCAAGTGTGGTTCTATTAGCACCAGTCTAGTTCTTGTAGCAATGAAGAACAGGAATTGGCTGGCATAAAACTGTACTCAATTTGGATAGAGTGAGGATTTAATATGGTCAGACTAATATGGAATCTGAAGCATTTGAAAGTCGGTGTTTGGTGATTCAAGCGGTGGTATTCTTTTCAAGTGTATCTTTTGTTTTGGAAATCAAGGAATAATGATAGATTATGATTTGAGGTTACTGGAAGATAGATTTCAACTCTTTAATTTTGGTTCTATTAGTCTTGTGACTTTATTGTAATAGTTGTAATCTATAATGTTCATCAATGTAACCTATAGTTGTGAGCTATAATTTTGATAGCTGTGAGCTATAATTTTGATAGTTGTGATCTATAATTGCGATCTAGAATTGTGATCTATTGTCGACCAAAATTGCGATCTATTGTTTTGATAATTGCGATCTATTGTTGTGATTTATTATTGTGATTTATTATTGTGATCTATCATTGTAGGAATTGTAATCTATATTGCAACAATTGTAATCTATACTGCAACAATTGTAATCTAGAATTGTGATCTATCATTTTGATAATCGAGCCTACTATTTTGATAATTGTGATATATAATTGTGATACATTGAATTGTAATTCTACTCAAGTTTCTACCACTCCAATTCCACTCTAATTCCGATAAAAGTCTCTACTAACTCTATTCCAATTCCTTCAAACTCTCTACCAATTCCATTAATTCCTTTCAAACTCCACAATACAACTCCCAACTCCAACCGTCATAAAATCCTCAACTTCCACTCTTTTCTGTTTCTTCTCTTCCTCAAAATAAATTATCATCTGCAAGAAAATCCCCTCCACAATTATAATTCGCAATATGTCTGTGCCTGTTCCATATACACCCAAGAAACAGCCCAAGATAGATTACGTTCCGTTTGATGACTTGAAGTTTAAGACAGTGTTTTGGGAACACAGTCCAGAGTCTGATTACGTGGGTAGAATTCTCTATGTCCATGGTTTTGCAGAGGACTCATTCATCTATACCGAGTATTTTGACAACTTGAGTGATTTAGGATTTGATATCTTTTTCTTTGATCAAAGGGGTGCTGGTGAAACCTCATTAGAAAAGGACCACGGCAGAACTACCGAAACTTTGGTATACAAGGATTTGGAATTCATGGTGAAAAATAATTTGGAGACTCTTAAAACCAACAACTACATCAAAGACGAAAAGTTGATTTTGATGGGCAACTCAATGGGGGGTGGAATTGTGTTGAATTACGCTATCAAGGGTAAATTCAAGGAAAACATAAGAGCTATTGTGGCAACTGCGCCGGAAGTGTTGCTTCATCCTTCTACGGCACCCAACTTTGTATTGAAAGCATTTGCTAGTTTGGCCTACAGGTTTGCACCCAAATTTAGGTTGGATTCTGGCTTGAATATCGATTATGTGACTTCGAATGAAAAATGGAGAAAGTACATTGCGGCTCATACCAAAAAGTTCTGGATGGCGTCAAATTTGTACAACGGAATGATCACCAGAGGTGAAAACTTGACCAAACCGGATTTGGTTGCCAACTTTGACCCTGATATTCCTGTGTTGGTTTTCCATGGAACCGAGGACCAAATTAATTGGATTGAAGGCACTAAGAAGTTTTACAATCTTTTGAATGATAATGTTGATAAAGAGTTGGTTGTTGTTGACGGATCACGTCACAGCATCCCCTTGGAGGTTGATAAGTATAGAGACGTATTGATTTCGAAGATCCAGAGTTACTTCAAGCACCATTAATGCGACACCTGATGGTTTGGTTTTTAGTTTTAATTGAATAATGTTTAGTGCTCTACAGTAGTCTAGTGTTTCGGTATTAGAGGTGTTTCGGTATTAGTTTTTCGGAATTGCTATTTCGGTATTAGCAGTGTTACGAGTGTTGTCAGTATGATCAGTGATATCAGCATTTTCAGCATTAGCACCTTCAGTATTTATAGTATTAAACAGGCTTTAAAGTATGAAAAGAGGTAATATCATAGCCGGCATTTGACAGTATCTTACAGGAATTAAGGAATTTTAAAGGAATTTAGGATTTTGCAGTATTATGGCAGGTATTTTACAGGATTAGCAGTATTCTCGGTATTAAAGGTTTTCCATTATTAGAGAGGGTATTCACAATATTACAGCCGCTATTGCAGTTCAGGCACTTTACAGGTATCACAGCCACTGCGGTAAACCCGGTGCATACGGAAATATTCCGTAGTCCCCTATCCTGATTCTATAAACTCCTCCTAAGAGCACTTGCTGTATTTAAAGAATCTCCCCTCCAACTAGCTACAACTCAAACAAAACTGCGAAAAACCTTCAACTCTTATCAAATACAACTAGAATCCAAACTTAGATTTAGATTTCAAAAAGACTAAACAAAACTGCCAAAATTAACCAAAATCCAAACCCCCCAAAATAAAACTGTAAAAAATACTGCACTGCCGAAACTGCACTGCCAAAACACTGCCAAAACTGTAAAAACAAACCACAACCCAAACAAATAAACCCCCCAAAACAAAACCTCTAAAAACCTGCCAAAACTCAAACAGTTCATCATCTGCGCACCGGCTAAAGATCCCACCAAAATCTCCTAAACCCTGCTAACATCCCCAACCTCTCTAAATACGTGTAAAAAACCCTGTATCCTCGTTTATGGCCCTATTCCAACCCCCCCTACACCAGAAATCCTCGCTGCTATGGAAACGGCTGATGCCAGGACAATAAATTCCGTTCGCATTAGTCTGGTGATGGTGTATTATTACCAACAACTACATATATTAGGACCAAAAGCGCATTAAAAGCTAGGAAAAAGACATAAGCGTTTAATATGGGCTACACAATCAAGCAGAAGATCGAGATATGCTTGAAGTCCGAGTCCAACCCCCAGATGACCCAATCAGACCTCGCGAAGTGGGCCCAGCAACAGTACAAGCTGGAGAAGCAGCCGTCGCAAACCACAATTTCCCGGATCCTCAGCAACAAGAACGACTTGATTGCTTCCAAAGAAACCGATTTCCAGCTCGTCCGAAGAAGAAAGAAATTGAACCCCATTCTAAGACAAATCTTGACGGAATGGGTCACCCAGAGCACCTGGGAGAAGATTCCAGTAACCACGCCCATACTCCAGAGCACTGCCAATTCCATCTGGACCCGGCTTCCGCAGGACGTCAAGGACGGCAACGGGGTGTTCAATCAGAAATGGTGCAACCAGTTCATCAAGAAACTCAATATCAACCTCACGGGAACCCCCGAAGAAGTGGCGGATAACTTGGGGTATCCTTTGAACAAAATCTGGTTTTTGGACGAGAAACTCGAACTCAAGACGTATCTTCGGAACCTTGTGGCCCAAAAAGCCTACAAGCCCCAGGATATCTTCACCATCGACGAGTTCCAGCTTTTCTACTCTTTGCCTTTGGACCAGATCTTTGATATCAACTCCATTGATAAAGGCTTGAAGCAGTCGAGCTCTTCTACGGAAAACTCGCTAACGGTGATGCTAGGAGCCAATATGGACGGGCTGGAAAAACTCACCCCGTTGATAGTGGGAAAACACGATAAATTTGATGTCAGCCAGAGTTCGTTTGCTTCGTTGAAAAACTACCATTTCCACCACCATCCTCACACGAATCCCGCCACACAGGCCAACTACTACACCCATGAACAGCTTAACTTGATGAACAAGATCACAGAAATGTACCAGATCTTCTACAAAAGCAACATCAACAAGTGGATCACCTCCACCATGTTCCAGAAGTATCTTCTTACCTTGGACCACAAGCTTTCGAATAACCTGGTGCCCCGGAAAATCGTGGTTATTCTCGACGACTCTTCCAGCCACAGAATCCTAAACTTGAAGTTCAACAACATCAGATTGGTGTATTTGAAGAACAACACCGGCCACAAATCTCCGTTCAACTCGCTCCACAACGGCGTGAACTTCGACTACTGTCCCATGAACTTTGGCATCGTTCACGAGTTCAAGATTCTATACAGACTTCAGCAGTATTTGGAGATGATCAACCAACAAAGAAGCCCCAAGGAAACCAAAATCACCTTGAGTAATCTTAAAATGAACAATTCCAGTGCCGACGTGTTGTCCGAACTGGACTACACCGTTCCGTTGATCAAGGCCATCGAGTGGATTAAGAGAGCCTGGGATTCGATTTCCCTGGACAAGATCTTGGAATCGTGGAGAAGAACCCATCTAGTTAACATTTCTGTGTCGTGGCCCACAGATAAGCTCAATTTGGTGGTGCAGAACTTGGGCCACTTTGACTTGGATGCCAACTACAACAAGTTGAACCAAGTAATCAACTACTTGAACGTGGTTTTGCCGTGGCACATCGACGACCTTCTAGGACTCATCAACGAGCGAACAAAAGCCACCTTGAACTACATTTCCATCGAGGAAATCGTCACCAGCTGTTTATCAGACCAGCAGACCACCAACGCCAATGAAAACGAACCCAACGAAAGCTGGGCCATGAATAATATGCTCAATCCATCCATTGGTGATAACTTTTTATTTGAAAACCAGCAGTTGCAGTTGGAGCTTCCTAAAGACGTGCCGGATCCGTTAGTAGAGAAAGAGCCTAATCCTGTGGATAACATGTCAATCAGAGCGTTATTGGCGGCTGCAGACGAGGTGGACGAAGCAAAACTCACCCAGATGCCTACCGTGCCAGATATTACACAAAACCAAACTCTCAAAAGGAAGCTAACCTCGATTGAAGAGAACCCCAAGCGGTTTTTCTTGCTGAACAGCCCCGTGAATGAGTCTATGACGTCCTCGGCCACCAGTTCGCCGTTTGAAGTGGCCCCTAATACCACCACGCCACTTTATAAGCCTTATCCAGGTGTCGCATATAAACTGTTGTCGTATAGCACACTTACGAACTTGAAGTCTGGCGAACGGGAGTTGATCAAGCTGTTGGCACGATTGATAGAGGCATCAGACTTGGGTTTGATTACATTTAATGAGAGTACGATTCTTGAGTTACGAAATAACTTGAAGCTAATGAAGAGTAGATACGAGATAAGACGAGATTCATGATATGTACAAGATATTAGCTATTTTTGGATGGCCTATTTTTGGATGGCCTATTTTTGGATGGCAGGAGTTGGAAGCAGTGCTTGAAGGCAGATAACGTGAAAATGATTATAATGGGAACTCAGATAATGTGATAGATGAATTGTATAGATGAACCTAATAAATGAATTTGTAGACTCTTATACTGTTCAAATGACTTTGAAAGAACAAAATGAACTTAGTCACTATTGAAGAAAGTCTTTAGAATTTTAACTTGAATGGAATACGAGTTCGTTGCAGATAAAATCTTCCATTTCTAGAACCAAAAATCAACTTTAAGAACAAAAGCAACTTTAAGAATAAAATCAACCACTCAAACAAAATCAACTTTAAGAATAAAATCAACCACTCAAACAAAATCAACTTTAAGAACAAAATCAACTTTAAGAATAAAATCAACTTTAAGATCTTAAAATCACCCATTTTGACCCACAAAATCAACCACTCAAACAAAATCAACTTTAAGAACAAAATCAACTTTAAGAATAAAATCAACTTTAAGATCTTAAAATCACCCATTTTGACCCACAAAATCAACCACTCAAACAAAATCAACTTTAAGAACAAAATCAACTTTAAGAATAAAATCAACTTTAAGAATAAAATCAACTTTAAGAATAAAATCAACTTTAAGAATAAAATCAACTTTAAGAATAAAATCAACTTTAAGAATAAAATCAACTTTAAGAATAAAATCAACTTTAAGAATAAAATCAACCACTAAAACAAAATCAACTTTAAAACAAAATCAACCACTAAACAAAAACAACCAGCTTATTCATCCTTTACTACTCATCCACCGTGATCCCCAACTCCCTAGCCTTCTCCTCCAACCTCCGTCTCCTCTCCAAACGTTCTCTTCTGATCCTAGCAACCTCGGCCTGGATCTCGTGTCTCTCTTTAGGGATCTGGTTCAAGGTAGCCGGGTCTGGCCAAAACCCTGGCATGTTAAATTTCTCATCTGCATTAACCCCAACATACGTCATCACCGCAATAGGAGTCAAAAGATAAAACCCAAACTACATGTTAATACTAATACTTCACTATTCTCGCCTTATACTCACCTTTGCCGTCTCCAACTGTGTTCTGGTGATTCTACTGAAGAATCTACTCATGGTGGTTCGAGAAATATTTTCGCGCTCATGAGTTACACTATAGAGCCTGACGAACCACGGTATGGCCCCACTGTGGTGGGAAACATCCACAGCGACACTGCTAATACGGCCGGTGGTGCTGGCAATGTGTCGAATTCCTTGAATCCCAACGACTGGACACTCTACCAGCGTCTCAAACAATCGTCACATCCAGTGGCTCTATTCTTTTATATCTCGTTCAGGGTGTTGCCCATACTCGTGTATATGTTCGGCACATTGTTTATTGGGCTTGTGACCCAGAAAAACCAGTTTATTTTGCACTTCATTACGCTTATTCTTTTGAACGCTGGTGATTTCTGGAACCTTAAGAACATCAGTGGCAGGTTGCTAGTGGGATTAAGATGGTGGAATGAAATCAACCAGATTGACCAGTCGGGAAACTTTGAAAACGTGTGGGTGTTTGAGACAGCTGACCCCAACAGGTATATAAACCCTATTGATTCCAAGGTGTTTTGGCTCTTGTTGTATGTGCAGCCCATTTCCTGGGGAGTGTTGGGATTTTTGGCGTTATTGAAGTTTCAGTTCTTGTATTTGTTGTTGATAGCCATTACTATCAGTTTATCTTTGACCAATGCCATTGCATTTGCTAGATGTGATAAGTTTGGCAAGGCCAACGATGTAGCCAATGGGCTATTTTCCAGAGCACGCACCACCTTATTATCTAGGTTCAATCCTTTTGCATAAATATATGGTTGTCTCTATAAATGATTCTTTCTTTTATTCATTCATTCATATACACATTCATTCATAGTATACATCCATACACATTCATTCGTATACATTCATTCATATCGCATACATCCACATTCATATACATCCACATTCATTCGTATACATCCACATTCATATCGCATACATTCACACCATCAACTTCTTCCCATCACCTCGCCGCATCAATCTTGAAAGCCGCATCCTCTTATGTTTTCACCGTCGTCTGCTCCAAGTACAAAACATCATTGCTCTTGTTACTGTGGTTATATACCTTTCTATTCTTCACTACCCCTTTGGCCATCCTGTTTTCATAGTCTTCTTCCATTTGTTTGGCAAAAAAATACGACCATATCGCTCCATATAAATGTCTCTTTGGCACCTTCGGGATCTTGTGGGATGACTGTAATCTGAGGCTGAAGCGTCCCCAGGTTTGCCCAAAGTCTCCGTTGTTGCTGGTGGAACCACTGTAGAGGTTTCTGATCCCACTCCAGCCAGATCTAATGGTATTTGAGTGGCATTCGGACTTTTCATGTGTAGAGCCGGTTGACAATTTGGTGGCTGTCAGTCCACTAGAAATTAAGCTTGTTTTTGCTCCCGAAGATGGTTTTGCACCTGTGAGTACGTTTTCCATCCATGGTATGTGTTTGTGGATTGCTGGTACATTTTCAATTTCTTCTGTCCTGGTGATGGTACTGAACTTGTTCACAACATAGCTCTTGGTGTAGGGTTTCCAGGTCGGTTGTTCCAAGTAACTATCCACAATCTCCTCAAGAAGCTGGTCGAGCTCTCTGTCTGATTTTGACCTGAAGAGCTTACTTTTAAATGCTTCTACCGGACTTCTATGGCTGGTTTTTGAACCATGCTTGGTGGGATTTATGATCCTGTTGCTTGAATACCTAATGGAGTCTTCTTTTCCAACAGATAGTTCTGGCTCCCCGTTTTCTTCCCTTTTATCTACGTTTGCACTATCCTTGTATGTATTGTACATATGCATTTGTGGTTTGGCTGCAAAAAATTGCACTAGCGAAAGCACTCCTCAAGCAGCTTCAAATGTGCTAGTTTCGCTTGCAATCCGCTATAAGGTATAATGTGGTTCACATTCATGTTCTTGTTGACCTCAGACTCCATCAAGTATTTGAAATTCTCCGTCAAGGAGTCATTATACACCAATATCGTTTCAAACTTACTGGCGAGCTTTGAGAACAACGGGTCTTCATTATCTACTTCAAACCCTTCTAGGAGTTTTCTTTTGTACTCTTTCGACACCTTCTGGGACATGTTGGTGATAATCTTAAGAATCAACTGGTTTAAAAGTAGGTTCAAGTCGTTGTTTTCTGAGATTTTGGTGACTGAACTCTTTAATCCTTCAATCTTGATGTTATTGGGGATTCTTTTGATGATAGAGATCGGGTCATAAAATGGATTGGACTGGTCATCTGCTCCCTCTATCAATGCTTCTATGAATTTTGGTTTGGTCATCGAGTAGTCCAATAAGATATTCCATGCTTCTTTATCATTTTGGTGTTTAGCAAAGTTGATGGCTATTTCTGGGTTATCCAATTTGTCTATAATCAATAATAAGGCCTTTTTATTTTCTCCAATTTTTCCTAGTAAATAAACCAATTCCTCGTACAATTCGTGACTCTCGCATAATTCTATGGAATGGTCAATGTTATAGTTACTGTTCTTCATCAAGAAGGGTAACAACTTACTGCGGTTGTACTGGCTGTAAAGTTCCACGAGCTTGTCTCCAAAACTACTAAGCAAAAAATCATCGACGTTTCTCAATGCCTCCAAATATAGATAGTTCAAGTAGTTGAGCTTGTTATTATTCATGAGCTCTACAATCTGTTTAGGACTAAGTTCGTGTCTTTTATCCACCAAAATATCCACGATATCATTTAATCTATTGCTCAATTCCTCCATTGGCAATTCTTCAAACTCGTTGTTGCTAAACCTTAAAAGTATTATCTGAGGAAGTTCTTGAATATAGTTTATTAGGAGGTGATTGCTGGATAAAAATAATACCAAATTGTAGTCCTTTAAAATCATCAAATGCTTGACTGCTTTCTGAGGTTCGAATATCTTCACGTACAAGTCAACGAGACACCTTCGAAGCTGGTTGTTTTGTTCGCTGGTAGAATCAGCCAAATATGTCTCGATTAGATCCACGACTCCTTTTACTTCAAATAACTCAATGTCCCAGGTATTTATCAAGCATGTAAATTCAGAAACATCTTCGTATATCCACAGTTCCAAGATTTTGTTATATATGGAACTAGGCAACGACAACTTAGGGCTATCAGGCAAAATCTTACTGAGCAATTTAAAATGACCAGAATTGATAAATATTGTTGACCATGATTCCCACTGGCGTACGATATTGGTAACAAACTCGTCCTCGTACTGGTCGCTGTTGCCAGTATTGGATCTGGTGGTCTTGATGGTACTTTTTGTATCTCCTTCGGGTAACAACTTGTAATCAATAGTCAAGATTTTACTCAAAAAATCAGCAGCTTCTTGCCAGTTGTCATCGTTCTTTACCAAATCATCTACATGCATAATTCCCAAGTTTAACCTTTTCAATGGTGAAAGCAAATGTTCACTTATTTCCCAGGCATCATAGTACTTCTGATGCTCCACATACCAGTTCAACCGGTCTTGCAACTTAGTCTCTTGTGCAATGACACCATCTTTGGCACTGATAACAAAGTACCTGGCAGCAGCTTCACCGATGTGGGTACCCAAATGATAGTCGTTCAAACCCAAGTTTTCTATGCTTTTCAAGCCAATTTCCTCTTCAAAATCAACTTCCCCAGTAACAGAGTTAATCAACTGTAGTTCGGGATAATTGAAAGATATGGTATTGTTAGTGCCATCAGCATCGTTTGAAGGGGGTTCGTACGACAAAACCATCCAGAAGTCGTCCTTGAAACTGGAAATACCTGCTATCAAGCTATCTAGTTTGAAAACATGTTCGATTTCTACTTTCTTCTCCTGGACTGCTCTGAACGAAATACTAGCTGCGCTTGGTAAGATTCTCGACATGTTGGTACTTCCAGACTCCTCTTTCTCGTCGTTTGTTCTGATGGCTATTCTCAATGACCATATATAGTTTCCCCAACCTATCAAAACTCTGTCGGTTTCAGGGAAATGCACACTTGGCCAGTACAAATCGCTTCTGGGGGAGTCCTGGGGTTTTTCTATGACTTTGATAACCTGTCTGTGTGGAATATGGTAGATAGAGATGCCCTTGTCGTTCATCCAAAGCACAATATCGTCGATTTTAGCAATGGACACTATAGGACCGTTGTTGTCTTCAAGTACAACATCGGTTCTCTGACCAAGCCAATTCTTGCTGGAATAGATGACCTGGCCACTCATTCCACCACTCATGAAACTACGGGTCTTGTTATAGTTCTTATCTAGCACCACCGCATGGATCGGACGCTTGAAGTCGTAGGCTATGATATCTTTCTCGTCTAGAATGGACCCTATAACTATAGTTCCGTCCATGGAACCGGTAGCAAAAAACACCCCATCGGTATAAATAGCAAGCACAGAAGCTCTATGGGCCTTGAATGTTCGCACCGCCTGCAATTGTGGGTCTGTGATGTGAATGAACCCTGAATGGGTAGCAAATATAAAGTAGTTCTCGAACATCGTAACTGCTGAAACGGGATCTTTGTGGAAAAAGTTGCCAGGAAGTTGTGTCAATCGGGAATATTTCAATTTGGGAGGCTCTTCTACTTCATCTTCCAAGTCTTCAAGGAGATCTATGTCTATGTGATGTATCAGATCCTCAGAATCTGTACCGTACGTTGTTTCGAACGTGGTATTTCCCACGGTTTCGTCGTCGGTAATTTCAGTTTCTTCCTCATCGTCTTTGCCTGTACTTGTGGCTATGATTACTTGCGACGTGGGTGTGTGTTGTGAAAGTTGTGACTCGATTTGAGTATCGGTATCCATGATTGAGAATTCGCGTTTTTTGTTGAGGTCACAGTGAGTGTTGTGTCAAATATTGTGTGAGTGTTGTGTCAAATATTGTGTGAGTGTCGTGGTGGCAACTGTTGTATAGAGATTGCCTTAGTAGCTGGGTCAAGATTGTTGGAAAGAATTTTCTGATAAAATCATTTTAGAAAATCATTTTAGAAAATCATTTCAGAAAAACATTTCAGAAAAAGTCATTTCAGATAAAGTCATTTCAGATAAAATCATTTTAGAAAAGGCTGAAAACTTCAAAAGCCTGAAAACTCAAAAGCCTGAAAACTTCAAAAGCTGAATAATTACTAACCACACTTGAAAAAGCCTTACAATCCCTGAAAACCTGAAACACAGCTCAAATGGCCGTCGCTAGTAAAGGTATATTGGTCCAATGTGATCCTTCAATACGTGCCTTGATATTACAAATGGATATGGAACGTCATGATATCGTCATAGAAGAGTTGGATGATAACCATCTTCTTGTTCATCCTGATAGAGTTGCATACATAAAACGTGAACTAAATGTGATGTTGTCGAAAAACATCTATAATCCATTTGAGGAGGACGAAATGCCCTAATCTGTGTGACATGTGGTTTATACTTAATTTGATATTTTAATGATTTATTTTATACTTGCAACTAACTTTTATACACGCATGTACTTCTGGCTTCAAAACTTCATCTTTTCAATGGTTTTGTTAATAGTGGATTCTCTTGGATAAGCCGCCATCTTCCATACAACTTTCTACTAATCTTTAACCTTTATGTTTCTCTTTGAATGCTATAATGATATTGTTTGATTTAACCTTTGGGTTCCGGGGTAGAATTTGCTTTGATTTGTTCTGGTTCCTCTGTTTTTACTTCGACTTCTTTTGCTTCCATTTCTTCAGATTCCTCTGATTTTGCTTCTTCTGTCCCTTCTTTGGCTTCCACTTCTTTTTCTTCCATTTCTTTTGCTTCCACTTCTTTTGTCACTTCCCCTGGCCCTTCCTTTGTTCCCACTTTTTCTGATACCACTTCTTCCGTCCCTTGACCCACCTCCAACTCCTCGTCAAACTTCAACAACGGCTTGATATCCATCAAATTGTTCTGTAAACTGTCATCATCAATCAAGTCTTCCACCGTGTCAGAGAAAAACCTGGTAAACACGTCTGGTTCCATAAAATCAACCAACTTATCCTCTGTCAACTTTCCATAATAGTCAATATAGTAGTTTATCAATAGTTCTGACAAGTTGTTGAATATTATCTTCAAGAAATTCAAGTCATTCAAATAGTTGATGATTTGGGTTTTGAAAGTTTGCAAGTTCTTCAGAAGATTCAATTTGAACTCCTGAAAGTTAGGCAAGTCTTTGATTAATATGTTCAAAAAGTCCGATAACAATTCATTGATCAAGTTATTCAACTCTACTTCTATTTCAAGCTTAGCATCTATCATGTTATTGATAATCTTCGGTAAAGACCTCTTGATCAAATTAAACACCCCTTGATTCAATGTCACCAAGATTTCTCCATTTCTTATGGTGTTGTACAACTCGTTCAATCCACTGGTAAAGTCTATGGAGTAATCGTTTCTGATGAATCTGATATCAAAGTTAGTCAACTGGTACTTCAATATAACCAAGTTCTTCAAGTAGTACAACTTCGAGCTTATCTTTCCCAAATTTGCTTCTGATACCTTCAATGCATTCTGCAAAATCTGAATGCAACTGTGAACTATGTAGTGGGCCAAGTCGTCGAAAACTACTGAGTTGATGAGCTCATAAATGTTGGATAATATCGTCAATGCTTTGCCCAAAGGTAAGTACAACTCAGGGAAAAAGTTATCTTCAAACTCATCGTTCAAATTACTCAATTTCTTTGAATGGCCAATTTTCAAGTCATCTGGTGTAGGCTTATATGGAATCAATTTGTTGTCAATGTACAATTGGATCTTGAAGATTAATCTTGACTGCACCTCAAACAAAATAGGATCCAAAATCTCTTGGAAATTTACAGAATCTCCAACATCTTCGTACTCGTAGTAGTTTTGTAGCAATGTTGTCAATTGGCATAAAGAGCCAATGTTTGATTCCTTCAAAATTTTGAGCCTAATAGTTTCGTAGAAGGGCTCGGTCAACTCTTTGAGGTATTGGTAAAGTACCTGGTTTATGAATGCAGGCAATTCCCCAGCAACTAAACTATTTTTATCCAATCCAAAAAAAGATTTGAACTGGTTGAACTCTTTTACCAATAGTTTCTTGATAATCAACAAGTTGTCTTGTGTGAACTGGATCAAATCTATAGTCTCAAATTTCCACTCAGCATCTAACTTGATCAAATTCTTTCTTATATAAAAGTAGTTCCTCAATATCTCCAAGAATAAACCTTGATATTCATCTTCGCCATTTTCAATGATTCTGATTAAAAAGATGTTGATCAAATTCGGAAAGTTGTAAAACACTTCTTCGTAGTTGTTGGAATAGCTTTCGAAATCGGTGTAAATTGCTATGTTAATCAATTCCTGGTCATTCTTAGTACTGTTTCTGATACCATTATCTAACTTCTTGAGCTCCACATTCAAGTAATCCTTTATTAATGTTAAACATCTGGTCATACACTGTCTGAACTTGATTTTGTACAAATCGATATTTTTGAAGTTCTTGAAGTTGTCATCATTAATAAAGTTCAATGAACTGTTGAGATCGTTCAATATCTTATTGAAGGTTTTGGATTTGATGATTTTGGAGTTGTTGGGTGCACTCAACTTCTTGGTTACTTCGTTCAAATTCTCAAAGTTCTTTAAAATCATGTTGATGGACTCGTACTTGGAGTTCAAATCACGCTCCTTTTCCATGAGTTCGGTGGATTCCTTGTTGAAATCACTGGTAGATTGACTAATTTTGTGGTAGTTTGCTTCGATAGCTGACAACTCATTGTTGAGATCATTCAACTGCGATTTGTATTGGCTCAATTGTGCAATATTGATATCCAAAATGGCTAGGAAGTTTCTAGCAACCACATTCTCAGTAATGGCCACGTTGTCTTCGATGTTTATAGTTTCAATGCTGAAATGTTTGTGAAATAGATGTTCATTAGTGACGTGCGATTCTACTTTCTTTTCGGAATCACTTGTGATGTCTGCTATGGACACGGAGTTGGATGTTTCGAGTACACCATTTGATTCCTCAGTTCCTTCCAATTCCAGAAGAGTTGGTTCAAAGAGTTTGGGTACTTCCAGTGCTATGGATTGCACCAACGACTTACTTCTGGTTCTCATGGATGAAAAAGCGCGATATCTGAGGTGTTGTTTTTATGATGTTCTTTGGAAAGGTAAGTGGATTGTAGGATTGTTGGGGATATGAAGGTAATAAGGAGTGCTTTGGAGATGAAAAGGAAAAGGTGATATTCAACGTTTTTTAGCAAGACTTCTGGTTATTTGTTTTCAATGCATATTGAGAGAAGTTATGAAGTACCGACCTATTGAATTCAGTTGATTTTGTGTTCTTTTAGAGTGTCTTGATGAATTCTGGGGGTATATTTCTTGTAGACCGCCATATTGAAGAATTTTTCATCAGTTTGTGTTTTAGCGATGCTGTTCCAGCCCTCTCTTGATTTTTGTCTTTTTGCATTCCTCCAACATCAAATACGTTCGATCAAATACGTTCGATCTAATACGTTTGATCTAATACGATCAAATACTCTTGAATCAAATACTGTTCGATCAAATACTCTTCAATCAAATACTCTTCAATCAAATACTCTTCAATCAAATACTCTTCAATCAAATACTCTTCAATCAAATACTCTTCAATCAAATACTCTTCAATCAAATACTCTTCAATCAAATACGTTCGATCAAATTGCTTTCGTTCAAATTCTATTCTAATCTTACTAAAATCTGATACCAGTTTCTTCACAACCCTGGCAACATTAAGTCCCAGTTTTAGATCTCGTACTACAATAACATAAACCTCAATCAAATTCATTAGCGTTTTCAGACATCTACACCACACTTATCCGGTGTCTCAAGTTACATAATTACCTGTTATTATTGATAAACCTTCACTATCAACGATACAACTACAGTTGGCGCTTAAATCATTTTTTTGCAATCAAAAAAACGCGTATTAAAGAACAAATCAGGAAACCTCATCTGAAACCTCATCTGAAACTTCCTGAAACCTCATCTGAAACCTCCATCAAGATACAACTGATCCCTTCAACGGCTTCTTGCTATAACTATCTACTTGTATATAAGTTGATTCACAAATGGAAGACCCACGCGATACCGTATCACAAGATGAACTCACAGACGATGAGGCCTTACTTCAGCTAGAAAAGGAATACGAACTTAAGAAGCAGCAGCTTCTAAACAAGTCTAAATCAACTTTCCACCAAAACCTCAATACCAAGCCTGTGTCCAAAATAGACTACGATAAACGTATCTTTGAATTCCACATACCCCAGCAAAATACGGTGGTCTGTACCGAAGATATTGAACCTTACACTCAACAAGAGCTTCATTCCAGAAACTTTCCCCAGAAAACCATCGAGGAACTCACAAAGGAAGTCAAGGTGATGAATATTACCAAAATCTTTGCTAGAATTCTGAAACCAGACTATAAGGAACCGAACTACAACAATTGGGCTTTGATTGGATTTGTAGTTGCAAAGTCCGATATCTTAAAAACTAAGAAGAACGAAAAGTTTCTTAAGTTGAAAATAGGAAACTTCCAGCATTCAGTAAGCGTTAACTTGTTTGGAGAAGGTTACACCAAGTACTGGAATTTGAGAATAGGTGAATTGGTGATACTTTTAAACCCGAATATGCACAAGAATCCCAAGGGGTTTGACTTCTTCCTCAGTGAACCTCTAGACAACGTGCTTAGAGTAGGCATGATCAAGCACATTGGCAAGTGTAAGGAAGAAAAATGCACCACCTACATCAACCCCAAGAACAAGTATTGCGAATACCATGAATCTAAACAGGAGAAGAAATTTTTGAAGAATCAACGAATGGAGTTGAATGGATCAGTGAAGCTTTACAATCCAATGCAGAAACAACAGCAGTATCTTAAGGAGCTTAATGAGGAAAGTAGGGTTTATGCCATGAAATCCAATTTTCTGAATAGATATGACAGCTCAAACGTATTGAACAAGCAAGGTACCAAAAGAAAGCTACAGGACGAAAAGAGTAATCTGAACTTAGAAAACAAGTTGCTTAAGTTGGCAGACAAGTCGAAGTATGAAAATCTAGGTTTGATTAAAAAGTCTTCTAAACCCAAGGTGGCACAAGCAACCGAATCAAATAACTCTAATCTCAAGAATGAATTAAGAGCATTGACTGAAGGTAAAACCATTCGTTTGGGTATGAGCAAAACTGATAAACTCAAAAAGAAACAGAAGTGGGATGAAACTTTGAACATAATCAAGCCCAGCAAAGTCCAGACTAGCAAAGTCCAGACAACTAAAAAGCCTCCATCTCAAAGCCTAATTACATTGTCAGACGAAGACGACCTTGATATTGTTGTGAACAAGTCCAATTACGAACTTATGAAAAGCTATGAAAAGTACAAACAGGCCACTAGCAAAATCGAACCATAATAGCCCCTCCTTTAGCACTCACATGCTAGTGTTTTGGTTTCAAGTTTGCAATTAGGTGTTGCAATTTTGAAGGTGTACCTGTCATCAAGTCCGCAACTTAAGTCCTCGACTTGCATGATGTACTGTGCAGGGGGACTAACCACGCGAATCTTATGATGTCGTGCAAGTCATCTCCACAACATTTTATTACCCAGTGAGGAAATTTTGAGTGACTAGGTAATTGACATCCACTAAAAAAATATGAGCAAGCATTGGTTCTTGATGGGTTGCAGCAGTTCTTTCACCGACCGAGATCTGTCGATTTTGCTTCAAACTGAGTAGTAATCATGATTGGCAAGGCTGAACTTTAATCTACCTACTTGATCGTTTTGTTTCCTCCGAATCGTACATATGCGACATTCGACGCTTTCCACTTTGGGTACCTTCTTTTCACATGGGGTAATATAAATACTACAAATACCCAGTCAGGTTACTTGGATTTCATTCAACTTAATCACACACTTACTATGGACGTTGTTAAATTTATCGAGAGCTATAAGTTGCTTTTGCTAGCGGCTGTGGTCATATTAGCAGGTGTGGGTAGGAGGTTCTACCAAGTGCAAAAATTCAAGAAGCAACACAATTGTAAAGAAGCAAGACAGATCTCAACTGGATTCATGTCATATAACTTGCTTTCCAACGCCTTACGCAACAAAAGTGAAGGAACTTTAGCTGAATATGCTTCAGCTCAATTGGGTGAAAACAACACCATTATGTTGAAATTGGCAGGTATCGTGCCAGTTTACCTCACTAAAGACCCTGAAAACATCAAAGCACTTTTAGGAACCCAGTTCAATGACTTTGCTTTGGGAACAAGACATGCTCACTTCAAGCCTTTGTTGGGTGATGGTATCTTTACCTTGGATGGTAAGGGTTGGAAAGATAGCAGGGCTTTGTTGAGGCCACAATTTTCAAGAGAACAGATTGCTCATGTTAAATCATTGGAACCTCATGTCAGACTTTTGGAAAAGCATATCAAGAAGTATAACGGTACGACTTTTGATATCCAAGACTACTTTTTCAAGTTTACCATGGATACTGCAACTGAGTTTTTGTTTGGTGAAAGTGTTGATGTTTTGAGAGATGAAAGTATTGGTGAGGTTGCTGGGGTCAACTTTGAAGGTAGAACCAGCTTTGCAGACGGGTTCAATATCAGTCAAACCTACTTATCATCTAGAGCATACTCCCAAATCTTCTACTTTTTGATCAACAACAAAGAGTTTAGAGATAGCAATAAGATTGTTCACAAGTTTACCGAGTTCTTTGTCCATAAAGTATTGGCCACAGACCCAGAAAAGTTGGAAGAAATGTCTAAAGGTGGTTACACCTTTTTGTACGAGCTTGCTAAACAAACCAGGGATCCAAAGGTGTTGAGAGATCAATCTTTGAATATTTTGTTGGCTGGAAGAGACACCACAGCTGGTTTGTTGAGTTTTACCTTTTTTGAATTATCCAGAAACCCTAGAATTTGGAAGAAGTTGAGAGAAGAAATATTGAACGACTTTGGAACCGGTACCCCAGATGATTTAGAAGCTATTTCTTTTGAAACACTTAAAAAGTGTGAATACTTGAAGTGGGTTATAAACGAAGCATTAAGAATGTATCCATCAGTCCCACACAACTTCAGAGTGTCTACTAAGGAAACAACTTTACCAAGGGGAGGTGGAAAGGACGAACAGAGTCCTTTGTACGTTCCTAAGGGAACTACCGTTGCATATTCCATCTACGCTACCCAAAGAAATGAAGAATATTACGGCAAAGATGCTGCAGAATTCAAACCTGAAAGATGGGCTGACTTGAACAAGTTAGGATGGGCCTACTTGCCATTTAATGGAGGTCCTAGAATCTGTCTTGGACAACAATTTGCATTGACAGAAGCCAGTTATGTGATTGTGAGATTGTGTCAATTGTTCAGTAATATTAGCACTGAAGATACTGTGTATCCACCTAAAAAGAACATTCAATTGACCATGAACCACAGAGATGGTGTTTTTGTGACCTTGTCATGATGTATGATTAGTATACGAATAATTTCTTTAGCACTGTATCCTCACTAAATTACCGGTAAGTTATCGCTAAATTACCGCCAAATTGTCGCTAAATTTCCACTAAAATACCGCCAAAGTCCACTAAAATACCGCCAAAATCCACCTAATTATCACTAGTCACCACAAATTTTCTTCACTGCTTTTCTTCACTGCAAAAGAACAGTAAACTCTTCTCACAACAGTCTGGTAATACTTCAATACTTCAACTACCAGTGCAGCTAAATTCTTCCAAAACTACTCACCTCAAGTCAGTTCAGTAAAAGCTATCGCATCGCAAAATTTTCAATGTCTATTAAACGTAAAATGCCTAAAATCTGTACCCATTCTGGAACTTTCCATGCTGATGAGAGTCTTGCTGTCTACATGTTGAGATTGTTGCCTAAATATAGCGACTACGAGTTAGTTCGTTCAAGAAACCCAAAGGACTGGGAAGAAAGTGAGATCGTTGTCGATGTTAGTGGTAAGTACGACGGTGTGAAGTATTTTGACCACCATCAAAGAGAATTCGATGAAACGTTTCCAGGCTACAAGACCAAGTTGAGTAGTGCTGGTTTGATCTATAAACACTTTGGAAAAGATATCATCCAACACAAATTGCAAATTTCAGATGATTCTTTGACTGAGGTTATTTACCAAAAGATCTATAAGGAGTTCATAGAATCGCTTGATGCTAACGATAACGGTATTAGCAAGATTGATAAGGACGTTGAAACTAATCTCAAATACAAGTTCAATGACAAGAGCTTGCTGTTGCCTTCTATTATCTCGAACTTGAATCCCATCTGGTACGAAAACCCAACAGATGCAGACTTTGATGCTAATTTCTTGAAGAGCAGTGAAATGATGGGATCTGTGTTTGAAAACATCTTGAACTACTACGGTAAGTCGTGGTTGAAGTCTAAGGAAATCGTTAAAGATGCGCTTACTGAGAGATTCGACATTGACAGCTCAGGTAAAATCTTGAAGTTAGGTAACTTCTGTCCCTGGAAGGACCAATTATACACATTGGAGGACGAAATGAAGGTGGAGAACAAGATTGAGTTTGTTTTGTTCAAGGACAGCTCTGACAAATGGAGAATCAGCACTGTCCCAGTTAACTCTGGAAGCTTTGAATTCAGAAAGGGAATCAAGGAAGAATGGAGAGGAATCAGAGACGAGGAGTTGAGTAAGCTTGTTGGAATTGAAGATGGGATTTTTGTCCACGCCAACGGATTTATTGGAGGTGCTGGAAGTTATGAGAGTGTTTTGAAGATGGCACAAGCTTCTTTGTAGGAATGTTCTATAGTGGTGTATTTCAGATATTACAGAATCTACTGTTGTCTAGTCTTGGTCCTATAACTCTTCTGGAATCTCATATGTGATCTGATATTACGTAATAAATTAAGTAATCTGTGGTTATTCAATCTTTGTACGAAGAAATACCTTTAGTATAGTATTATGAAATCTGTCTGAAGAAGTCTTAGTAAACATAGTACTATGAACTTTCGCTTATTATCTGATGTACTAGTTGAAATGTAATAAGAATTATTACCTGAATATACAACGTGTGGAGTTTATACATTTTGTAGAGTTTATACATTTTGTAGAGTTTATACATTTTGTAGAGTTTATACAATTCATTGAGTTTATACAATTCATTGAAATATACAATTCATTGAGTTTATACAATTTGTAGAGTTTTATTCCCTGAGTTTATACAATTTGTAGAGTTTATACAATTTGTAGAGTTTATACAATTTATAGCATCTTCTCGCATTATAGCTTGGTCTGCTTAACATATAACAATACTTATTTTTGATTGTATGTAGGTTGAAGAGAAGACTTGATGGCTTTTGAATATTTCAGTTGAGGTGTGTTGCATTTTCAAGTAAAGTACAAGAAATGAATTATGTGAAAATCACAATTTGGATGTGACATTTTAACTCAACATTCCAATGAAGCATTATGTGCAAACAATAAGCGTATACCTTCAATAAGCGCATACCTTCAATAAGCGCAGACCTTCAATAGTACACATACCTTACCCACATGCACAACATACTTTGACCCCTTTCATAGTTCTTCATATTAAAACTAAACTCTTGTGACGACAATGTCCCATTCTCAATATTTATTATCGGCATATCCTCAGTAAATTTGTCGTTGTTCCACAGAGACCACATGGCTTCAATTAATTTGCCAAGAACCGAAGCAGGTTCAAATGTAGTGGTTCTAAACCATGCCAACTCCAATAGCTTCGTTCTCTGTTTATCTGTGCAAATAGCTTCCAGATACTCCTTCCAGATACTCCTGGCAACAGTTCATGCTTAACATAACCCATGTCGCAGCTGTGGTCGGTGTACGGGTCTGAAAATGACTATCAACGGCAATTTTGTCGATAACCGATTCTGTGCGGCGAGTAAAAAATTTTCTATATAAGCTTATTCAGTTCATACCAGATATTATATCTCCAAGTCTGTGGTACTTTGTCACACACTTTACTTGACTTTTTAGTTTGTTCTGCAATAGTAGAACCCCCTAGCCTTTTAAATTGTATTCAAGATAACCTTCACTACCAATTCTGAGATTAGTGGTGCTAATCTCAACTCCTCTGGAGTGAAGCAAGATGATAAAATCCTTGTCAACAATAGCAGTTTGGATGAAGGATTAGAAAAGTCTGATTTCGGCAGTGAATACTACCAGAAAACCTACGAGGTCGTGTTGGACCAGTTTGGGGTTGACATCGACGATGGTTTGGATGATGCTAGAGCAAAAGCTGCTTTGGACAAATATGGTCCCAACAACTTGGGTGACGAGACCACCGTCAGCTACTCCAGGATTTTAGCCCATCAGGTTTTTAATGCCATGATTTTGGTTTTGATCATTTCCATGATCATTGCTTTGGCTATCAAAGATTGGATTTCGGGTGGAGTCATTGCTGGAGTTGTTGGTATCAACGTTGTTGTTGGATTCATCCAGGAAGTCCAGGCTGAAAAAACCATGGGTTCTTTGAAATCCTTGAGCTCTCCTACCGCTAGAGTCTTGAGAAATGGTACTGAGACTAACATCTCCAGTGATGAGGTAGTTCCAGGTGATATAGTTCTCATTTCTGTTGGTGATACTATCCCTGCTGACTTGAGGTTGGTCCTGGCTACTAACTTGGAATCCGACGAAGCCTTGTTGACCGGAGAATCCTTACCTGTAGCTAAAAATCCTCACCAAGTTTTTAGTATTGAATGTCCTGTTGGTGACAGAGTCAACATGGCGTACTCTTCTTCGGTGGTTGCAAAGGGTAGAGGAGTTGGAATTGCAGTTGAAACTGGCTTGAACACTGAAATCGGTAGAATAGCCGCTTCTTTGAAGGATTCCGAGAACAAGTTGATCGTGAAGCCAGTCCCAGGTTCTGGAGTGTCTGGTTTGTTGTCTGCGTTCGGAAAATCAATTCTTAACATTGTTTTGAATGTGTTGGGAACCAATGTCGGTACCCCATTGCAGAGAAAGTTGTCATGGTTGGCAATTATTTTGTTTTGGGTGGCTGTTGTGTTTGCTATTGTGGTGATGGGATCCCAGAAATTTGTCGTGAACAAGTCTGTGGCTATATATGCTATTTGTGTGGCCTTATCGATGATTCCATCCTCATTGGTTGTTGTTTTGACCATAACAATGGCCATTGGTGCTCAAGTGATGGTGACAAAAAACGTCATTGTACGTAAACTTGATTCCTTAGAAGCCTTGGGTGGCATCAACGATATCTGCTCAGATAAAACTGGTACCTTGACCTTAGGTAAAATGGTCGCTAGAAAGGTTTGGATTCCTACTGTCGGTACCTATTTAGTTAGTAATTCCAACGATGTGTTAGATCCAACAGATGGTGAAGTTTCTTTCAACCAAAACTCACCTGATTTCATCAAAGAAACCGATGAAGAATGTGATTTCACTCCTGCATTGCCTAAAGAACACCTGAACTTCACTATGTGGTTGGAAATTGCTACTTTAGCCAATATAGCAAAGGTTTTCAAAGTAGAAGATTGCTGGGAAGCAAATGGTGATGCAACTGAAATTGCTATTAACGTGTTCACTCAAAGATTGGGTTATGTTCGTGATGAGTTTATTCTGGCGAATAACTTGGCTCACGTTGCCGAGTTTCCATTCGATTCCAGTATCAAGCGTATGTCTGCTATTTATAAAAACACTTTGAGTGAAACTGCTACTGTGTACTCTAAAGGTGCTGTTGAAAGATTATTGGCAATTTGTACCCATTGGTTTGGAGAAGAGCAAGACAACTCACAACCAATTGCTTTAACAGAACAAGATAAACTCTTAATTGAAAGGAACATGAATGCCTTGTCTTCTGAAGGGTTGAGAGTTTTGGCTTTTGCTTCAAGAACCATAGACTTGAAGTCAGAAGCATTCGAATCCAGGGAAGTTGCTGAAACTAACTTGATTTTCCAGGGCTTGGTTGGTATTTATGATCCTCCAAGGCCCGAGACAGCTGGAAGTGTTAAAGCTTGTCATAAAGCTGGTATCAATGTTCATATGTTGACTGGTGACCACCCTGGAACGGCCAGAGCCATTGCACAGGAAGTAGGTATCATTCCTAGCAATTTGTACTACTATTCGGAAGAGGTGGTGAAAATTATGGTGATGACCGCCAGTGAATTTGACAAGTTGTCTGACGATGAAATCGACAACTTGCCTGTATTGCCATTGGTTATCGCTAGATGTGCTCCTCAAACAAAGGTTAGAATGATCGATGCCTTGCATCGTAGAGGTAAGTACTGTGCCATGACGGGTGATGGAGTAAATGATTCACCTTCGTTGAAAAAGGCCGACGTGGGTATTGCCATGGGATTGAATGGATCTGACGTGGCCAAAGATGCCTCTGATATTGTTCTTACTGATGATAACTTTGCATCTATCTTGAATGCCATTGAGGAGGGTAGAAGAATGAGCTCCAATATTCAAAAGTTTGTATTGCAATTATTGGCTGAAAATGTTGCACAAGCATTCTACTTGATGATTGGGTTGGCTTTCATCGATGATGCCGGATTTTCTGTATTCCCGTTGTCTCCCGTTCAGTGCTTGTGGATTATTGTTGTGACATCGTGCTTCCCAGCAATGGGGTTGGGTCAAGAAAAGGCTGACGAAGAAATTTTATTGGTACCTCCTATCAAAACCATTTTCACCAGGGAAATCATCGTGGACATGATGGTATATGGTGTGTGGATGGCAGCTTGTTGTTTAGCGTGCTACTCATTGGTTGTGTTCAAAATTGGTGATGGTGACTTGGGTTATCAATGCAACACTGAAGATGGTATCAACTGTAACTTGGTTTTCCGAGGCAGAGCTGCTGCCTTTGCCGGATTTACTTGGTGTGCTGTGATTTTAGCATGGGAATGTGTTCATTTGCGTAATTCCTTCTTCTTAATGAGGCCAGAATCTGAATTAGCGTGGTATAGTTCGTTGTGGAAAGACTTGTGGGGGAACAAGTTTTTGTTCTACTCGATTATTTTTGCAGTTGTGTCTGTATTTCCAGTTGTTTACATTCCTGTTATCAACACTAAGGTGTTCTTGCACGCTCCGATTGGGTACGAATGGGGATTGGCAGTGGCATTTACTGTACTTTTTGTCATTGGCTGTGAAGCATGGAAGATGTATAAGCGATACCATTACACTCGAGCTGCGGTGAAGAATCCGGAATATGAATTGGAAAGAAAGGATCCATTCCATCGGTATGCTAGTTTTTCAAGACAGAATACTATGACTGTGGTGTGAGTGGTTTGAAGTTTAAGTGGTTTGAAGTTTAAGTGATTAGTTCAAGTGATTAGTGTAAGTGATTTGAATTCTGTTGGCTTAATACTTTGGACTTTGTTTTGTTTAGTTTTGCTTTAGGACTTTGTTAGTTTATAAATGCTTTTTTCATCTTCTATTTGTAGCTTAATCAGAGAGACAACAGTGATTAGCTTGATTATTAATTTGACGGTTGGAATAGTTTGTTTACAGCCATTTATGTCAGTAGCCATTGCAGTAGAAATTTATGTACCATTTGAGGTAACCTTAGTACAATCATTTGTGCCATAGCCTTAGTACAATCATTTGTGCCATAGCCTTAGAATCTTTTGTAGTGCCATTTTTGTAGCATATTATTTTGTAATGGCAGTAAAACCAAGTTTTATCCTTTCAAACCCTAGTGACCATGTTAAATAATGCTAAATAGTTTTAAATAATGTTCAATAATGTTCAATAATGTTCAATAATGTTCAATAACCATGTTAATAGTAATAAAAAATGTTAAATGACGTTATATAACCCTAATAACCATGTTAAAGTACCATGTTAAATAATGTTTAATAACCATGTTAAAGTAACATGTTAAAGTACCATGTTAAATAATGTTTAATAACCATGTTAACTAACCATGCTTTAATAACTATGTTAAATAATGTTTAATAACCATGTTTAATAATGATAAATAATGATAAATAATGATAAATAATGTTAAAGTACCATGTTAAATAATGTTAAGTTATGTTAAAGTACCATGTTAAATAATGATAAATAATGTTAAACAATGATAAATAATGTTAAATAATGTTAAATAATGTTAAATAATGTTAAATAATGTTAAATAATGTTAAATAATGTTAAATAATGTTAAATAATGTTAAATAATGTTGAACAATGTTGAACAATGTTAACATCTCTGTACGATAATTTCTGCAAATTCAGACTTATTCAAAACAGCTTCATCGATCTAGTGCCATTAAGTAAACCCTTCTGGTTCATAATGAAGCAATTAAACCCCTTTCGTGAGATACATCATGTTTTAAAATCCACAAAAACGCGATGATTGAAGTATCAGTAAACGACCGTGTGGGAAAGAAAATCAAGGTCAAGTGCATGGCTTCAGATACGGTGGAGGACTTCAAGAAGATCCTCTCGCTTCAGATCGGAACCAACTGGGATAAAATCGTGTTGAAGAAAGGAAACCAGGTCTACAAAAACCATATCACCTTGGACGACTACGAGGTCGATGAAGGCTTCAACTTTGAATTGTACTACAGTTGATTATGTAGTTATTATAATATAGCAATTATACTATAAGTTATACAAATTATTCAAATTATACTACCAATTATACTACAAATTATACAAATTATACAAATTATACTACCAATTATACTACAAATTATACAAATTATACAAATTATACTGCAAATCATACTACAAATTAAACTACAGTTAAACTACAGTTAAACTACAGTTGATTATGCTATAGTTGGTTATAATATAGTTAATTAGACTGCAGTTGATTATAATATAGTTATTTATACTACAATTAATTATAATATAGTGAATTATACTACAGTTAATTATGCTACAAATTATACCACAAATTATGCTTCGATAATTGTATAAGTCGTTAGTTAATTGTATTATTCTACAGTTAATTGTACTACAGTTAATTGTAATGTAGTTAATTGTAATGTAGTTATTATAATATAGTTAATTACAATATAGTTGATTATACTACAGTTAAGTATACTATAGTTAATTGTAATATAGTTATTATAATATAGTTAACTATACTACAAATTATACTACAGTTAATATACTACAAATTGTACTACAGTTAATATACTACAAATTATAATATGGTTAATTATACTATAGTTAATTGTAATATAGTTATTATACTACAGTTAAGTATACTATAGTTAATTGTAATATAGTTATTATAATATAGTTAACTATACTACAAATTATACTACAGTTAATATACTACAAATTATACTACAAATTATAAGACCCAGTTGGTCGTATCATGAATAGATTCTCTAAGGATATTGAAGCTGTGGATCAAGAATTAACTCCATTTAGTATGTTTTTGCTCGTCTTGTTCAATGTGCTTCTACTTCTTTTTCATTACTGCGATTACTCCAGGATTTTTGTTCTGGATTGTACTAAGTCAATTGTGTTATAGTTGATTATAGTTGATTATATAGGTAATGATACTATAAGTTATACAAATTATACTACAAATTATACTACAAATTATCCTACAGTTAAAAGAAATTATACTACAAATTATACTACAGTTAAGCTACAGTTAAACTACAAATTATACTACAAATTATACTACAGTTAACTACAAATTATACAAATTAAACTACAAATTATACTACCAATTATCCTACAGTTAAAACAAATTATACTACAATCATCCTACAGTCAAAACAAATCATCCTACAGTAAAACAAATCATACCAATTCTAGTCGTATCTATTATAAAAAATAATCAATTGTTCCCATTTTATAAAACTCATTAACATTACTATTTCCATTCACAGACTTTCCGTTGGCGGTGTCTTGATTATTCTCGGGCGACGCTTCAAACACATTGAAGTGCTGGCCGTCTACTCCGTCTTTATGAAAGCTTGACTTCCCGTAGTTTGTGTGCAAGATTTCCAACACACTGGCCTTATTCCCACATCGGTAGCAATAGTTGGGTGCCGACCACACGGTAATGCACTTTCCCTGCCAGTAATTGACATAACCCTCGTTGCAAAGCTGGTGCGCTCTGATAAGCTGCACCACGTTATTTTCATGACAGAACTTGTTCATGATTTCACACCCAAATAGGTACCCAGCACCTCTGGGCGAGAGCTTGAAGTCCTGGATTTCAGGATCAGGGTCCGACCACACCAAATCTGCCATAATTCCGTCGTGCGGGATCTCTCTGAACCGATCCAAGGTTCTTATCTGGTCTAGAATCTGACAGCTAGGTGACAAGCCTCCATGAGTAGCAAAGATCTTGTTGTCTATGATTGCACCCAACGGTAAGTAGTCAAACAAGTCGGTTATGTATTGCCATACCAACAGACTACCGTTGTACTTGTTTAAGACCTCTGAGTAGAACCCATAGTTGGTGGTGATCGTTCTGGACTCGTGGTTTCCTCGAATCAAATATACTCGTTCAGGAAACCGTAACTTCAAAAGTATTAGCAAGCTGATGGTTTCGATCGAGTAGTAGCCTCTATCCACATAGTCTCCTAGAAAAAGGTAGTTTGTGTGGGGCGGAGACCCACCTATTTTGAAGATTTCAAGCAAGTCGTGATACTGGCCGTGAATGTCTCCCACCAAAGTTATGGGACTTGGAATATTCATGATATTGGGGGTATTAAGAAGTAGGAGCTTAAGATCATGGCAGATGCTTTGGATTGTGTCTTCCGGTAGAAGCCTCGGCGGCTTATAGTCTAGCAATTGTTCTAGACAGTAGTCTAGGTTAGTTGAGACTGTCATGAAATGAGAATTTTGAGAATGGAGAGTTGGAGGTTTCAACATTTTGGGTATCAAGGAGGTTTTGGTTGGCAGGAGTTGGATTTGGGGTTGGGTTTGGGTTGTTTGGGGATTTGGCTGGTTTTTGGTTTTTTCCCGACTTTTTTGCCCGACTGCTGGGTTCTGACTGCGTTTCTACTGTGAACTTCGGCTACTATGGACTTCAGTTCTACTATGGACTTCAGTTCTACCATTACCTTCGTTTCTACAAGTTTGTAAGAATAAGTTGTAAGAATAAGCTTGTAAGAATAAGTTTTGAAGAATAAGTTGTAAGAATAAGTTTGTAAGAATAAGTTGTAAGAATTCACCAAATTTCAAATAATAGTTTCTAAGAATGTACAAATTTCAATGAACTTTTCACTCTTAAAATCGTCTGGAACCTAAAATTTTATAAATTCAATACCTAAAATTTTATAAATTCAATACCTAAAATTTTATAAATTCAATACCTAAAATTTTATAAATTCAATACCTAAAATTTTATAAATTCAATACCTAAAATTTTATAAATTCAATACCTAAAATTTTATAAATCTAATACCTAAAATCTTTAAATTCTAATCAAAAGCCACTCTAATCAAAAGCCACTCTAATTAAAAGTCACTCTAATCAAAAGTCTAATCAAAAGCCATAAATTCCTACAATCCATTCTTTGACTCAATATCTACTTTGTCTTAACCAAGTCCTTAACAACACCTGCAATGATGTCCACACCCTGGTCAATCAAGTTTTCCGGAATGTTCAACGCCGGAATGATTCTCACAACATTCATCCCAGCTCCTACCACCAATAATCCTCTGCTTCTACATTCTTCGACTATCTTGCCATTATCAATACTTTCGTCAAATTGTAATCCCAACAACAATCCCTGTCCCTTGAGCTTCACTGGATATCCTTCAAGTTGCTTGCTCAAAGATTCCTTGAACCTGTCAGACTTCTGGTTCACGCCAGCCAAAAATTCAGAGTCACTCAATTTGTCCAAAACATAGCTTCCAATTCTCGAACCTAACGGGTTACCACCATATGTGGTACCGTGGTCGCCTACCTCCAAAACGTTCTGGATCTTTTCATTGATCATGGTGGCTCCAATTGGGAATCCATTGCCCAAGGCTTTGGCACTGGTAACAATATCTGGGTGTGCTTCTTGTGGGAAGTGAGAGTGGGTCCATAACTTACCAGATCTTCCTAAACCACACTGGATTTCGTCGTAGATCAAAACTACGTTATGTTCGTCACACAACTTTCTCAATTCAACCAAAAACTCAGGTTCTACGCTACTAACACCTCCTTCACCTTGAATTGGTTCAATTATAACTCCACAGGTGTTTTCCCCGATTTGTGCCTTCACACTTTCAATGTCGTTGATCTTACACACCTTTACTCCTGGAATCAATGGTGCAAATGGTTCCTGGTACTTGGGATTGGGTGTAACCGACAATGCACCCATGGATCTTCCATGGAATGAGTTTTCAAACGTAATCAACTCGATCTTATCCTTGGAAAATGACTTCCCATGCTTTCTGGCGAATTTCAACCCTGCTTCGTTTGCCTCGGTGCCAGAATTGCAAATAAACACTTTGGAAGCATTGTGCATCCCTCCTGAGTTTTTGGTTTTGTCTATCAACTTAGCACTCAATTCTCCAGCGTACAAGTTGTGGTACAAGTTGGAGCAGTGCATTAAAGTGGACGCCTGAGATGCTATAATCTCTGTGATTGGTTCATGAGAATGGCCAAGTCCTGTCACAGCAATCCCACCAGTAAAGTCAATATACTCGTTGTTTTCTAAGTCGTAGAGTAATGATCCCTTACCATGAGTGAAAATCAAGTTAGGTCTGGCATAAGTAGTAGCGGAATATGGTTTAATGATAGTATTGACATATTTTCCGGTCTGGGAGTCTTCTGAAGCTTCTTTTATGGTGCTGTAACTCTTGGAAAGGGCCTTGACACCCTGGGCTCTAAGTCCCTTGACACCCTGGACTCTAAGTCCCTGGCTAAATCTGGTTCTAAGCATTGGTGGTGAAAAAACATTTCGCATCGCGCTTGTTGAGTCATTATCCTTTTTGGGAATCATTACTTGCACGACCTTTGACTATTATTATTACTAATGACATGTTCAAACCACTAATGACATGTTCAAAACCACTAATATCATGTTCAAACCACTAATATCATGTTCAAATTGTGCTACCGTCCCTAACGATCTATATCCATCGTCAACTCCAACTTGAATTTTTTCTGCCGTCTTGATATCTTACTCTTTATCAATTTCATCACCTCATGCTTGACCAAAGCTTCTTCGTCTAAGGACCTGCCTAGCATAATAACCTTAAGTCCCACAACAAATACTTCATGGTTGAACTTGCTGACGAATAAGTCCTCTATTTTGTAGCCGGGGCTAAAATGCTCCAAGTTTTGAATATCAGACAAAATCGAGATTCTAAGATTATTATACTGGTAGTCCGAACTAGGATATGATAATAATAACATATTTCCAAGTGCCTGGACCATTTTCCAGCCGGTTAGACAAAACAACAACGATATAATCAACGAGGCCGTTTCGTTAATGTCTATTTCGAAACGGGTCAGTATAAGATCAGAAATCACCGGTGACACCATTAGAAACGTAGCGTATACCAAGGTCAAGATGTAAGTAGGGTTTTTGGTAACAATATTAGCAAACTTGTTGAAGGTTTCAAATCTGTTCTCTTTTGGAATGTTGTCCTGATCTAATAGTCCTATGTTGCTGATACCTCTATGATGGCCCTTTATAATTTTGTTGATTTTTTCGGCTGCCAAAATGTAGTTGGATGTGATTAGTGTGATGATGATAGTTAAGGCCAATGTCAAAAAGTACCCCAAACTACTTGGTGGAACTTCCAGAGAGTGTATATGGTGGGAATGGCTAGTTTCCTCATGTTCCATCTCGAAAATAAACACTATGAATTCTTCAAAAATGTGACTGAGCAAATCAAATCCTACCATGATCAAAGACGCTGCCAATGCAAAGCCTATCAAGACCTCGAGTCTACTGAGTCCAAAAGGGAACATCAACGATGAGTAGTTCCACACTTCGAAGTTCCCCATGATGTCTACAAACACAGTAACCAAACCTCCCAAGGAGTCGTAGAATATCAAGTGTGCTAGGGTTCCAAGTTCGGCAACATTGATTTTGTTTCCTACTATAAATACACCCAAAGAAAGAATCGAATGGATTAAAGACCATCCAAGCTTAAGTTTCTGTTTGGAATTTACTGATGCCAACCATTCTCTAAATGTAGGAATAGGATACTGGTCGGGTATTATCAGCTGCTGTTGCGAATATGCCGCTGATGGTGTGGATAGAAACAGCAGTTCTGGCTCCTGGAAGTAATTCATCGACACAGAAGAGTGCTTATATTTGTGACCCTTACGGTGTGCTGGTTTGATATTCAAATGGCCCGTGGTCCCGTTATTCATTGCTACTTCTTCAGAAGTGAAATTGAACGGCTGATACTTCGTAGGCGACTGTCTTCGCACCGGTGACTTGGATCTGAAGTGTCTATTCATTCTCACAGGTGATGTTGACCGTGTTGGAGAAGACGACCTGGAAGCGTTTGGAGGGGCAATTATTGCTGGTGGAATATAACTATTGGGCCTTCTTCCAGTTCTATACTGACTGGGTGACTTCATAGGATTTTCCAAGTCTTCTGCAAATATTATAGCTGATTTGGGTCTGGGCTTAGTACCATTGGGTCTTAGAATTGACGTAGGCGAGCCTAGTGATAGTCTTCTACCGTGATTGGTACTCAAAATGGAAACAGGCGTTCCTGTTTCAGAGTTGATACTATCAGATTGTCCAAGACCCTGGTTGCCGAAGCTATATGTTTTGTTATAATTGTAATCGTCTTCATCAATTTCTGCTATTGAGTCTGTCGAAAAATTGGCTGACGATAAAAGCCCAAGGTCTTTCTTTTCGAAAATTTTCACCTTCAGCACCAACGGCGACTCTTCAAATGAGTCGTCTGAGTCATACTCTTCTTTAGGTTGGTAGAAATAAGGGTCCCCCAATGGCTTTGACATTTGTTAAAGGTGGTTATTTCACAAACATTCATCACCGCGCCATGCTTATGTAATTTTTGCTTACACAATTTGCTTACGTCATGGTGAAATTCTGATTATATAATCAATATATACTTTGCGTATATAATCATGGTCCGTTCTGCTTGCTGATATATGCATCAAACAACAGGAGATTGACACGTCCATTGTTGATAGTGTGGGTGACATCTTCCACAATCTCAAAGCTCTTAATTTTGAACCGACTGGCGACGTTTTTGCCGGAATTTTCCCCGAGAAGATTGAAGGAGAATTCGTCGTAGAACTTGTTGACAAGCATCAAGCTGTCGGTGTTGAAACTCTGGAAATCTCCTCCACGACTTAGCTCATCTTCAGTAAGCATTATGGAAGATTTGATTTGCGAATCGTCAAGAAATGCCCGCAATGAGCTGCTTCCGGTGTTGAAGGTTTCGGGTAAATCAAAGGCTGATATGACCTTACTATATTTTGTGTAGTCAGATATTCCCGAATCTTCTGGTTTATTGAAGGCTGTACGATCGTTCTTGGTCTTGTTGGGTTCATTTTCCTTCGAATGCTCTCTGCTGTCCTCGGTTTCTCTGGTTTTGATTTTGGCCACCTTTGAAATCTGCTGCAATAACAGCTTTTTGAAAATGAGTAACAAGTCATACAACAAAACCTTTAATCTCTGTTTCAGTGGTCCGCTCAACAGATGCGAATTAAATAACCGCTTCAAGCCCGTGGAAAACTCCAATCCAACAACCTCGTCGTTGATGATAAAATTGATGATGGAATTTCTATGAATAATCAATATTCTTAACAACGTCGATAATGCATAATCAAATGACTGTGATTCAGTCTCGCCGGTGAAGTTGTTTAAGTTATTCAAATAGACGAGGAGGCTATTGAACACCTCCTCGTTTATCTCAGTGTCAATTGAAGATACTGAAAACTTCCTGAAGTAATCAAAGTAAACTGGCAAGTAGTCTATTTCACTATTGATGTTGCCAAACTTTTCGGAAAATTTACAAGAAAATGCATTATTTTCATAAGTAAATGTCTTGAACAATATAGATTCAATGATCTTTGAGATGATTGACTTTTCATTGACGGGTAGCAAGTTGAACAACTCCCCAAAGTATGAATTACTATACGAGAACTTGATGTGTAAGTTGCTCAAAATACCCAATACAAGGCTCTCAAGGCTGCTGAATTTTTCCTCTTTGGTTAAGTATTTGAAGTCCTTTTGGATCATAAGCCTTAGCAAAATCTGGTATAATGGTAGGTTAAACTCATTTATGCTGATTTTATCGTTGTTAACAAAGTCTTGGAAATGTTCCACTTTGGTTTCAATCAACTTGTTCAATATATCAATTATCTGTGACTCACTGAATTTCATAAGATTTTCAAATAAGTTTCTAGAACCTTTGAATACCAAACTTTTAAAGAACAGAAATACTCTAGGGGTGTAGTTTTCAAATGGTTCTTTGCTGATAATTTCAAAAATTACGTTATTTTTCAAGAAATTGTCCCTGTTGAGTTCTAGAAACAAGTGCATGTTCGAGCTAATGTCCTCATTTACCGATCCAAATGCTAAATCCATAAGAATTGCTTCAAAATTAATCGGAATTTCAATATTGTTGGCAACTGAATGAAAAATAGTATAGACGATATTCAAATCGATAATCTCAAAGCTTGCTAGTTTCTTTAACAAAATTTTCAAGTTAACAATCGTAATACTCTCATCTGGTTTCTCCTCTTCCTTTTGGAGCTGCTGTTGTTCATGTTGTACTTGTGATTGCACTCTGGACTGAAGCAAATGGGAGTGAGACTGTAATTGAGGCTGCTCTGGGAGCAGTTGCAGTCTTGATTGTTGAATTGTCTGTTGCAACTTCCTTAATATCTTTGTGATAAAATAGTTCAAGCATTCTACGAACGCAAACTGGCCCTCGTTCTGTACTAACACATTTTTTGTATTGATCAATAATTTCATTAATTGCACTTCCTGGTTGTCATCCAATTTGTTGTAGTATTTATGATAGTAGTCCAATAGAATCAAAATGATCTTTTTCGAATTGCTGTTGTAGTCATGTATCAAATCATCACTTAACTTCAAGTCACTTAAAATATCATTGATTTCACTATCCTTCAAAAAAATGGTGGGTTTATTTACGTACTGGCTTAACTCATTGATGAACTCATCAATTGCTTCCGATTTGTCGATAACATTATTATCAGTGCTATTCAAAGAATTCAACTTCATTGGCGAGTCGACTGTATTCTTCGAATAAATATATTGTGGCATTGGTGTCTTAATTTTCGCCAACTTGTTGGAATTGGGAGACTGTTTTGTCTGTGAAGTTATATCAATTGACTTATTGAAAAATTCCCAAACATTCTTGAAATTAAAGTAATCGAATTCATGAACCACCAAGTCTTTGTAGTTGCTCAAGATCAACTTGAAGATTTCATAACCAACTAAATTAGACTCGCTGTTGGACAAAGTTTTGATTAGTTTGAAATGTTTAATATTCAACTTCGAGATCAAGTAAAGAACATCCAAGTCTAATACTATGATTTTACTCTCGTTTTTCAAAACATTTTTTATAATGTTCCTGAAAAATACTGTCAAATTATCACAAATCGAATAAAACTTGTATAGTTGGTTCAAAGTTGGTAGTTTAATATGAATTAACCTCGAAGAATTGATCATGACTGATTTTAACTCGTCAGTTAGCCAGTTTACGAGCAAATACTTCACACCAACTTCCAAGTCTTTTAGAAACTCAAAGTTATAGGTAATGGAGTTGTTTCTCTCGAAGTTTTCCAAAACTTCACGTTTCAATATCATCTTTCCGTGTTCGAAACGCTCATTGTAGCTAAAGTCATCATTTTCGCTCCATTTCTTAAGTATATCCTCACATTGCTTGTTCTTCAAAACAGGTAAATTCTTGAGAATTAACAAATGGAAGTTAATCTGAGAGTTATTTGCCATTCGAACATCGCTAATGTTTTCTCCTGGAGGTAAATAAAAGATCCCTGATGCCATGAGTTTTCTCAAATAAGCAGAAATCGTAATCACCTTCAACTGATATAGTTCGTTAATCAAGACAAAAAAGCTGTTTAAATTGATGTCCTCGAGTTCTTGACTTGAGTAGGAAAAGATGATGTCTAATAGGATACTTTCGATGGAATATTTTATCTTGGATAATGCTTTTGGGTTACTTGCCTTCAATAACTTGTTTCTGAACACACCACAAATCATTAAAATGTTTTCATTTGAACTTCCAGGGTCTCTGTATTTCGTAACACACCACATGATAACAACAGACAAGTTTAACTGCCAGTCAGTGATGGTTTCCTCATTTCCATTTTTGGAGACATTGGGCTTTATTAATCTTACCAACTCATCATTCAATTTGCATTTGTCTAAGTAATCAATAATTCTTAATATGTCATCTTTCTTTCTGTTGATGAAAATCTCGCTTTCGATCGATTCCAAGTTTGTGGAATCTGTGCTATTGGTCGCTGATGATATCACTGGATCTGAGGGTGAAGTGAAGGTGTTTTCAAACGCCAAAAAAGTATTGGGAAATGAACCTGTTCTTCTGTGACTATTTACAAATGGCAGCTGCATGCTGCTAGGTTCTTCTTTTGGATTCGTCAACTTTCCATGCTTCATGTTCAACATTAAGCTTTCATTACGATATTGAATTAGTTGGAGTTGCTTTTCAAGTTCGTCTATTTGGATTTCATCTGCTTTTTGCTTTGGATCTTTGTCTTTAAAATCACTCAAGATAATTTTGTGCAACACTTCGCCTATCAAAATCCAGTAAGTTGGTACTATAAATATATTGGAGTTTAGCTTGAACAAATACTTGATTAAGGATGATATCTGTTCAAGTATGCTTTCTTTCAATTTGGTAGGTAACATATGTTCAGCAATCGAATTAAATTTTAAGTGTTTTGGATTAAATACAGGTGACCTGGCAATGAAGAAATAGTTTAGTAACAATGCTTCAGATAAATCTTTGCATAAAAACTCCAACTTTATTATATCCAACCAGAATATTCTTATTAAAGTCAAAGCTATTAACCTTTGGCCATAATTCAAGTCCAAATCTCTAGTTTGTCTATCATTTTCATCGCTATTGGAGTTGTCCTCATTGGAGTCGGTTTTTGATCGTATTATGAGCTGAATGATATTACTGGAATCAAGCAATAATCCGTCCTTCAAGAACCTGACTATCAATGACAAAAACAAGTCCTTGTCGATCAAGCTTTCAATATACAAAGTCTGGATATACTTTAAAAGATAGTTCAACTTGTTCATAGCTTCTTGTTTTCGGTCGGTTGTTGAAACATGACTAAATTCGCTGGAAAACCTGTATAAGTAGTCCACGACTTGTTGAGTCCACTCTTGTAGCCACTGTACTTCTTGACTTTCTATCAAAGACGCTTCATTGCCTACTTTGAGCTGGCCCTTCTTTCTTATCAATTGAACATCCCCGTACAAAACACACTTGGTGAACCAAAGTGCTCTGTTATTTGGAACATTCTTGGAGCACAAAATGTCAAGTAGGACTTTGTTCTTAATACCATGGGGAAGTCGATTGGAAATCTTCAGAATTGGGACATTGGCGTCAGCCAAATCCTTGATCCAAGCTTCTCTCTTCAATGTCGTCAATGTGACTTTCGGTGGAAGCTTGAAGGTATTGGACTCATATTTGATTTTATTGATTATGTCGTTTCTAGACTTATATGCGCTTGCCAAATGCAGACTGAGCTCCTTCAAGACCTCTGCACAGTTTTCACTACTGGAAAATATGGTTGCCTGGATCAAGTTCCTTGCTGAATAGTATTCGTTTGAAACCTGAGGCGCTTCAAAGAGCCCTTTATTCAAGTAGATGGAGTTATCCATTTTCTCTTCCTCGTCCTTGGACTCCTCGGGTGCCATTTGTGTGTGATCCTTCCATGGCTGGAAGTCGGGAAACGTCAATTCTCCTGCTTTCACACCTCTTTCTGCTTCTAATTGGCGTTTGGTCTTTGTGTCATATGCATAGAGCACACTGTCGGGATGGTCCAACACATATTTCATTGCTATCAATTCGTCTTTGATGCCTGAAGTGGCCGATAAACGGTTGCCAGGCGTCAATAGACTGTTTCTGCTCTTATTTTTCGACATGACTTGTTGCTTCCAACCACTTATATGATATATCACCTGTGTTCCAGACCTACTTAAATGTGATAGAGCGCGAAATTCAAATCTATATTTTTACTACCAGTCGTCGTCGTCGTCATCTTCGTCGTCACTGTCTCTGGTGACCTGTCTTTTCTTGAGGGCGTCGGCAATGGAGCCTGCGAGGGTTACCTCCTCAGTTTTTTTAGCTAGCAAAGCATCTGCGAGGCCGTTGCTCAAGGCACCGTTGGTTGAAACCGGTTCTGTGCTAGAGTAGGCGGGTTCTGCGTTGGAAGCAGTACTGGAAAAATTAGAAGGGTTAGGAGGAGGTGGTGGTGGTACCTTTCCTCCAAAGACATTGGCTGGCGGCTCACACTTCTCAATAAATGACAATGGAGCCCAACCTTCTTTTGTCTCATCCAAATCTTTAACTAATCCCCATTGTCCGTTTTCTTGTGCAACATACACGATATCTCCTTTTGTGAGTGGAATGGAACCAGCCACTGAGCCGTCGTAGTCAAAGTTGACTTTGTAGGTAGGAAATTTGGGTTTTCTACTGGACAACGCCGGTGGTGGAGGGGGTGGGGCAGTCTTTTTCTGGGGAGGTGGAGCAGGTTTCTTAGCTGCTTTCACAGGTACAGGTTTAGCACCAACAGCTGCTCTTGCACCACTAACGGCCTGTGAATGATCTACTTGAGGTTCTGGAGGTGGTATTCTACGGACCTTGACTGGTTTTTGAGCCGCACCAGCATTATTTGCAACCAGGTGTACGTTATTTTGAACTGGGTTGTGAACTGGTTGATAAGATTGGTGGGCTGGTTGAGACTGTTGAGGTTGATAGGTTTGTTGAGGATAAGACTGTTGAGCTGGCTGATAAGACTGGTTAGCTTGCACATTATTTCTAACTGGAACCGGGAATCCACCAGATCTGTTCCCCCTGTTATAATATTTGCTATAGTCAACTTTTCCTGCCACTCCTCTTGGTCTCTTTGGATTACTACTGGTTCCTGGTAATCCCTGGTCAATAGTCACCGTTCCCGACTTATAGACATCGCTGTTCTTAGGGCACTGGCCAATCACAAACTTGATAGTATGGAACTTACCTGGTTTCTTGTGATACTGAATGGTTTCTCCTATTTGGATAGTCAAACCTGGGTTGGCTTTCTTTAATGTAGCAACCAATTCGGTCTTGAAGTCCAAGTTGATGAAAAGATCTGGGGTAGTAGGTGTAGGACTATGGAGCGATAATGCCACCCAGTTATCTTGGTAACTGGACAATCCCACATAGTTCAAACCACCCACAGGAACGGTGAACTCCTTGTGGATTTGAAGTTTCTTTTCAACAATTGCTTCGGCCACAACATAAAACGAGTTCTTGGTCAAAATGAAAACCCTAGCAAGTCTCTTTGAAGATCTACCGAACTTTGAAGTAAGAATTTCACCTTTTGCCGAAAATAATACACTTTCATTGATACCTGCTTGGTTCATAATAAACTTCCCATATCCAGTAGAATCATTACAGCCGAGATAATCACCCATAAAAGCCCTTGAGCCCAACATGGAAAACCTACGACGTTGTTTTCTGTTCTGGTATAAGCTATTACCGTAATCCCTAAATTGTTCAAACTTATTACCATGAGTTTTGTTCCTCCATGCCCTTTGCATGACAATTGCAGCGTCTTCTTTACGTTTCAAGTATCTTCTCCATGCTCTTTGGATTCTGGTAGCCATATTGTGCCAGTATTTGTCTCTCATATCCTCCAATGCAAACAAAGTTTCTGGGGTTTTGATGAATACTTTGGTAGTACCCAATTGGAACTCCGAATCTGGGATGTAACATGATTTCAATATTTCCTTAACAGCTGAAATATCGTCTCCCCTCCAGATGTAGTCTCCAGCATAACCAGTCCTGGGTGACAACAAGTAGAATCTTTGCACGAATTTTTCAAAGGTTGTACGGTATGCAAAACCAGCTCTACGGATCCTGACATTCTCTTTCAAACCCAAATACTTAATTTGATGCAAAACTTGAGAATTATCGTATTCTTTTGGTCTTTTGGTTTGATTTGGTTTGATAGTTCTAATATATGAAGGCTGGCATTGAGATAAGGTGTCAACCAACAAATTGGCAGATTTTTTGATCTTGTCAGACGCAGTTTCGGGTTTCTTCTTGTTGTCTAAGACAGCATTCAAAATTTCGGGAGGAAACAACACAGATGTAACAAAAGAATTCTTGGATGTAGATAATAACTCCAACAAATCTCTCAACATAGCGTCCTTGTTCTTATCGGTCATACCACCAACTTCGTAGGTAACATCACCAGCATAATGTTTGATGACGAACTTACCCTTACGGTCCTCAAAATGTCTGTTACTAGAACCCACCATGGCCAATCTTTGGGCAAACACCTGGTCAGCAGCATCAGAGTCGGCATGAGCAGTCTTGACAGAATCGTTCAAGGCAGCAAATAAACCAGGCTGCGGTCTGATGGCCTCAATCAAGTCACAAACAACCTTATTGTTAAAATACTGGATTGGAGTCCATTGGATTTGTTCTTGAACGTACTCATCTTGTTCGGCCTTCAAAGTCAACTGGATAAAGATTTGTTGCAACTTTTCATTCACATAATTGATGCAGATTTGTTCAAAGGAATTGTGTTCAAAGATCTCAAACCCATAGATATCCAAGATACCAATGGACTTCTTTTCGAATGCAGCAGACTCGCCTCTCAAAGAAACATTGACTCTCTCCACAATCCATTCAAACAAGTTGTTATAAATACCTTTAGCTAAGGCATCACGAACTGCAGTGGCTTGCACAATGTTCAAAGGGGAGTGATAGGTGGAACCTCTTCTCATACCATGACTGGTCTGCACAACCTTTTCTATAATCGATTTCTTCAAGATTTCGGCATCAACTTCTAATAAATAAGCTACAAAATTGGTGACACTTTCGTCTCTGATAGCAGCATTTCCCTTTTCGTCTTCGACAAAGGAAATGTTACCCACCCAAAGAATAGTAGCCAACATTCTGAAAATGTGATCTTGCTCGGAAGCATTCAAGCCAATAATGTTCATGGCTTGCAAGGTGTCACTGAAGTCCTTGCTATCGTTTACCCCATCCACCGTGACACAACCTGCTGCTGAGGTATAGACATAAGTCTCAGGACCCTGGATGCCGTATTTTTGTTGGTATTCCGGTGGGCAATGCTTGGTGAATTGATAAAATATATGGAAATTACGCTCATTTGCAATCTGACTAACCACCCTTTGTTTTTCCAATAAATAGTTGGTGATGTGGGCAGATTTCGGAACAAAAGTGGATGGATCAAAGAATATCTCTAAATACTTCCCATGTCTGGAAGAATTGTTATTTCTCAAGGTTTTAGCGCAACCAAAACTTTCCAATAATGGATTTGTAGCTAAGACCATCTCCTTAATTTTCAGAATACCACCGGTTTTATTATCGTCAACCGAAACATTCGCTATGTATTGCATGATCTGCTTAGCAGCCTCGGTTTTGCCGGCACCAGACTCACCAGAAATAATCACACACTGGTTTTCACCATACGACTTCAAATGGTAGTACATGGCTTCAGCAATTGCAAATACGTGTGGAGGCACTTCCAATCTATTTTTGCCCTTGTACATGTTCAATGCACTCTGAGTATAGATCCCCAAGTCCTGGAACGGGTTGACAGAAATCAACACATGGCCAATGTAGGTGTAGATAGTGTTGTTGAGGAACCGCTTGTGGAGGTTATCATTGATGGCTTCATCGGTAATTTTAGAAAGCAACGTTAAATCAGAAACACCCACTTCTTTCTTCTTGGTGATATCAAACTCGGCTTTCTGGATACCGGTTTTGGCGGGCGCTGGTTGTTTATCCTTGGTTCTTCCTCTTCTTTTCACGACGTTCATTGTCCTTTATCATTAATTTTCGCACTTTTGGGGCTGGTGTGTTACGTAAGCTGGTGCGACTTTTGGTGGCAACTTTGGCGGCAAAGTCTTTGAACTTTTGGCGGCAAAGTCTTTGAACTTTTGGCGGCAAAGTCTTTGAACTTTTGGCGGTTAAGTCTTTGAACTTTTGGCGGCAAAGTCTTTGACTAGGTTTAACTATTTGTGAAGTCTTTGAACTAGTGAAGTCTTTGAACTATTTGTGAAGTCTTTTAGCTATTTGTGAAGTCTTTTAGCTATTTGTAAGTGCTGGTGCTGACTAGTGTTTAGGCAAGTATTTAGGCAAGTATTTAGGCAAGTATTTAGGCAAGTGTTAAGGGGTAGTGATTTTTAGGCAAGTGTTTAGGCAAGTGTTTAAGCAGGTATTTAATGGCTATTAACTTTTAGACAAGTAACTTTTAGGCTAGTAACTTTTAGGCTAGTAACTTTTGACTAGTGATTCTTAGGCTAGTATTTAGGCTAGTAGTTTTTGACTAGTATTCAAAGGCTAGTAACTTTTAGACTAGTGATTGCTATTAACTTTTAGGCTACTGTCTAAAGGCTAGTAACTTTTAGACTAGTGATTGCTATTAACTTTTAGGCTAGTATTTAAAGACTAGTAACTTTTTGACTAGTAATTCTATTAACTGTAATTTAAACAACCTATCTTCAGCAAGTTCTATATCATGAAAATATAGATACAAAGTGGAATAATGCCTTGTTAAATAGTTGTAGTTGGTTTTTAAGGGAATTGAAGCATTGGAATGGGTTTGAACTGGTCTGACGGTAAGTCTGAGACCGTCCTGAGAGTCCTAAGTCCGCTAAAACATGGTCAATAACCACTACAAAGATGTTTCATATACACATTATTGAAAGAACTCCATGTTTCATATACACATTATTGAAAGAACTCCATTTTTCATATACACTAATTATTGAAAGAACTCCAGGACATAGCAATGACAAAATTAACAATAATTATTGAAACAGAACCCCAGGAACGACAAAATAATACACCCAAAACACCTAATGCGACCAGATTCTAACCATCTTATCCTTTCCTCCACTGGCAACCTTCTTTCCGTCCAAACTCCAATCAACTGCAAATACTTCATCTGCGTGTCCCGGCAAATCTACCGTCAACTTCTTGGTTCTAATATCCCACACCTTCAAGGTAGTATCTTTGGAACAACTCACCAAAAGCCTGTTATCTGCAGACCACGCTGTCTGGTAGACTGGCGCAACATGTCCTCTCAAAGTGCCTATAAATGTCCCTTTCAACCCATCCCAGATCTTGATGGAGTTATCAAACGAACTGGAAACAACGTACCTACCATCGGGAGAAAATGAAACATGATTCACAAGCTTTTGGTGTCCTGTCATTCTGCAAATAGGCTTTCCACTCTTTAAAGGTTCCCATAAGTACATAGTAAAGTCATCACTGGCAGTCACCATTCTTTCACTTACCGATCCACCAAGTTTGGCTACCTTTTCATACTCCTTCAAGGCCCTGGTTCTCATTTCTTCAGGACTTATCGACTTCAAGGAGCTCTTGCTGCTGGTATGGTCAAACCCACCTTTTCTCATAGCATAGTCGGTGGATAACGACAAGTGATTCACCCAGTGAGCATGGCTCTTCAAGGTTTGAATACACTTTCCTTGGGCAGAAATGTCCCATGCCTTGATGGTTTTATCGTGAGAGCCACTGTACACGATATTAGAACCAGACCACTTGACACACGAAACAGAGTTGGTGTGGCCACTCATACTCATCTGACATACTCTTGAGGTGGTATCCCAGACCTTAATAGTGGAATCTTTCGAGCCACTGACTAATCTGGGGCTTTCGCCTACTTTAACCAAATGCAACGGCTCCCATGACAAGCTGGTGATCCATTTAACATGTCCAGTCAAGCTCTTTCCAAGTGGTTTCCCAGTTTCAGCTTCCCATAATCTGATGGTGTTATCCATAGATCCAGTAGCAATCATGGTACCACATGGTGAATAAGATACACACAACACCCAGTTTGTGTGGCCCGATAACGTAGCAACAGGAGTATGGGTGTTGCAATCCCAGATTCTGGCAGTCGAGTCTCCGGCTCCAGAACACATTCTGCTGGAGTTATTAGGAGCAAACTGGCAGCACAATATTGTGGAACCGTGTCCGGAAATGGCATTACTGGATCTGATCACTGGTTTCACCTTGAAAATGGCTCTTGGTGTATACACCAACGTCATGAAATCTTCGGTGGTCTTGATTTTAGGCTTCAACACCGAGGCGTAGATGTTATCCTTAATATCCACCAACTCTGATTTGTCGTCGTCTTTTTTGTTCAATAATGCAAATGTATAAGGCACTGGATCATCTGGGGTTCCTTGCAAGTTATTCAAGAGTTCTTCCAACTGTTTTTCGGTGATGCCTCCCGGAACTCGGATGGACCCTCCAATCGATTCTCCCGTATCTGAAGCCTCAAATTTGATCAAGATGTTTGGCAAGTCTTTAGGGATCAAGTCCACTTCTTGGACCTCCTGGGCCTGTCTCTTTTGCTTTTTGGAGGGGGGTGGAATGAGTGTAGCCATGTTTGAGAAATATAAAATGCGATGAGAATGAGATGAGATGAGATGTGAAGAAATGAGATGAGGCTTTCATTTTTTAGTTACCAAAAGGCTGCAAGGTGTAATGGCTGCAAGTTGTAATGGCTGCAAGTTGTAATGGCTGCAAGTTGCGCCAAAGAGTATTATTCCACAACTTCTTACACAACTTCTTTCTTATAAGGTTCCTTTATTTCGGCTCATAAATTTGGTGGCTGCGCTTCAAATGGGCGACCCTACATACTGTGAGTCCTCTACTTCGTCAGTCTGCTTGCTTATATCTTTTTCTGTGGTTGCTGTTCTGGTGTAGTCATCGCTTCCTTTTTCCTCGGTCAACTCGTCTCTGGTCTCGTCTATTGTATTTATGTTCCTCCTGGTGGGCAGTCTATTGTAGTCATCTTCAGAAACAAACTGTGACAGGGGAAAGATTCTTCCTATTTGGCTGACAGGTATGTTGGGTGAAGAAGGGAACTCTAGCACGTTTTCATTGAGGGTAGTATTTGCAGCCAAAGGGCCCTGAGTGCTGTTGAGGTCAGAAACCGTTTCTTGTACAGGCTCTATTTCCTGTAGTCCCTGGGGTGTATTTTCGAAATAAATCAACACATCTTGCACTTTGGCACAGAAAATAAGCTTGTCGTGGTTTAGAGCTGGTTTAAATGGAATTTTGTTGTACCAGTCCCGATAAAAAACCACTCGCTGAGTTATAAGCTGTGTTTCTGGAGTCACAGACGCCCCGGAAGTGTCTGTAGAAAAACTTCCAGTATACAAATAAGGAGTAAGTACCATAAGACCTTTTTTCCTTTCGGTTTGTGACGTTCTGGATCCTTTAGAACTACTCAATCTCTGGCTGCCCTCGGCTTCAAATGAAGTCTCACCATCAAGAGGGTCTGCGTCCAGTCTAGCAACAAAGTAGCGGAATTTACTATCTAGATTGCCTGTCAAAAACACCAACAGCTCGTTGTTGAAGCTGATATCACACATCAATTTCATTAATTGGCCTACATGGTTGTGAAACTTTTTCATAGGTCTTTGGGTTTTCAATTTGGATCCTGGAGCAATTTGCGTAAACTGCGGCTCTACTCCTTCTATGGCCTCTCTTTCTAACTGGCTCTTGATAGAAGCTATGTTTTCTATGTAGTTTCGAAGTAGTACTTCCTGATATGTAGCAGGTAATTGCAACTTGTATAGTTCTAGCAAGTCATAGATATTCTCAAACACTAGTAGACTACCTTTGATTGTATTTTGTTTTAGATTCTGGAGTAAAATTACAAGTTTACACATGGTATCAGCCTCGTAGAACCGTAAGGCCCCGGTTTCCACCCATTTTTGGTAGTTTCCGTGGTTCTGAAGCCATTGCTTTGGAAACTTTCTAGACAAACTGATTATTTTTACCTCTCCATTCCGACTCAAATGGTTCGTTATTACCTCTGTCAACACCATATACATTCCATCACAGCCAGGAACCGTCTGGAAGTCATAAATGCCATATTTTTCTCCTCGGAACTGTTGGTTGAGGGTGTGTAGCGGTGTTACAACATAGTTCCCAGTTTCTTCTGCTCTCAAATCGTACAACGATGTCATTTTTGTCTTAGCTGCTATTTTATCTCTTCAATCGCTTCAACATCAAGAACCCACATCAGTACACCCGTCCAGGCCCAAATCTCAAACTCAAAAACTCGCATTTTCTACTCCTTATAAAACACAGCGGCTAATGCCAACCAACACTACTAGTAAGCACGGAACGGTAGGAAGTACCGGTGCCAATGGAACTATAGCATCCAATGCTAATAGCACACGAGACCACCAGAATAGAGCAATTGCAAGCCACGCCGCCACACCCAGAAAACCATCGCTATTGAGAAACCATTCAGGCTTCAGGGGAGTAGCCACACAAGGTACTTCCAACAGCAGCAGCACTTCACATAACACAGGAACTGTTTCTCCGTCATCAGGATCATATCACAATTTACGAAACAATAGCAATTCCAGCTCGGATGGCGAAACTTCCAATACAAACTCTCCCACTGTTTATGCCAATGCTAGTCTGAAGTCTAAAAGCAGCAGCAACAGCAGTTCCAGTTCGAAATCAGGTACCTCGAAGTCTCTAAGTTCCATGTTGGCATATAATTTACAGCATCAAACCTCGTCATTTGTGGCTCAGGAAAGAGCATACATCAAGAAACTTAGAAACCAGACAAACAATGATTATTATACCAAAGGTATCACGGGTGCTGCTGATGACGACGAAGGCGATTACAGAGAACACGACGATGAAGATTATGAAGATGAAGCTAATGATGACGACGATGACAATGCGTCTTTATTAGTTGACATGGATGACGGCAACTATCAGTTGGATTCAGTGTCTGCAAACTCCGTGCTTGAGAAAGGCGTCAATACCTTAAATCTTAACCCAAATAAGAATATCACACAATTGAGCAGAGATGCAACAGATGATCCTACAGTTTTGGAAAGATTAGAATGGCAAGCAATGTTGACGTCTGTGTTAACTGGTGATGTGGTGCGTTCTGAAAAGACAAAAATCACTAATAATCACAACTTGGATGACCAGGAGTCATATTTGCATGCTACATATAAGGAAAGCTTGTGGTTTGGAATCCGGGCTAAGTTGTTGGGCCGTACAGATGACGATCAGAGAAAAATCATTGCATATCGTCGTACTTTGGTGGACAGTCTAATCGAAGAGATACTGAATTTCGAGGTAGATTATGATAGCCCTTCCATAAACCCTCCCAGAGACCAGGTTGCTAGTATATTAGGAAGATGGGAAAAGGCATGTGACTGCTGGAGAACTTTAGATGAAATGAAAAGTGACAAGCCCTTAATCAGAAGCGAAGAATTCCAAAACAGAATTGATTCCTTAACAGCTTGGTTTTCCATTACTGAAGCAATTCAAAGAGAAACCCAGTCTTTAAAAGTATGGATAGGAAACGATGAACTTGATATCACGAAGGGCTCGTCTGAGAATGCTACTCCTGCTAGCACCCCATCCTCGGAGACACCAGTAAAGAAGATATTTGAAGAAGACAACAGGTCTTTGGCTGAAAGATTAATGAAGGAAAAGGATGTCAATAATATTTTCAGGAAGAGAATTTTCCTTCCGTTGGCACCTTGGATGATAAAGTCAAAGGATACCTACATCAGATTGGGTTATATGTTTGAAACTTTGAAATTGCCTGATTATTTGCATGATTTGATTCAACTATGTCTTATACCTATGAAATTGATTAAAGAAATCATCAATGTTCGTCTTAAGTATGCTTTGAAACTTCAAAATCCAACCTTGATGATGATTGATCAAATGATCGATGACTTCAAGACATATTTGAAAATTGCTTTAGAAGTCAAGCTGGGTATTCAGGACTACTGTAAATCTGATATAGGCAAAACATGGGTTATCCAGGATTTCTTTGAAGATGAAAATATCGACTTTAACAAAGCTGTGTTGGAATGTTTGAAGTATTCATTGGTATTATTAAATATGAAGTTGTTGGATAGTGCAAGGTCACAAAACAACTTCAGAACGTTTAAAGAACCAGAAGAGTTGGAGGAGACATATAATTACATCAGATTCTCTGGATACTTTATTGAAGGCGGTTCGACTTTGGTTGCTGAGCAAATTACATTGTTGACACTGAAGTTGATTCAAAGGTTATTGGCTTATTTCAACAATCAAGTAAGGTCTCTCCCATCACAACATCCCACCGAAGCTGATTTGGTACGGTGGTATAGTTCTACCACTGAAAACTTTGGGCAATTGCGTCGTAAATTGGCTAGATTTACGGGTGAAATTTCTAGTGACTTCACAAACTCGTTAGTTTTTGATATCACAGCAACGCCTAACTATAAGGTGAAGAACCTTCTTGAAGTTTTGAAAGCAACAGACCATTTCTTGGTCTATACTGGAACTGTGGAAACACAGGGTACCTACTTTTTTGCCAGTTCCGAGTTGCTAGGCAATGAACAAGAAATCTTGCAAATCATCAATGGTTCTTATGTGGGATTAGATCCAAATATAGCCCCTTCACAATTTTCAGATTTATTGCATTTATTACAGCGTCATGAAGACGGGGAAAACTTCCAAATGCAGAGTTCAATTCAGCATGCCTTACCCTCCCATTCTAAGGATTTTGCCTACGTATTAGCAATTTGTCCTCCTAAACCTATTGTTTGGGAAGGTGAGGTTGTTAATATTAGTATCGAAACAGTTCCAATTACAGATGTCAAGGTTGGTCAGATGCTCCTTATTTCCAAGTTACCTACTTACAGTTTGCACATTATCAGAGAAAAGTTCTTGGACTTGGTGGGTGATGTATTGTATTCTAGTAGTGGCAGACTTAAACCGATCGAGCAGAGATGTTCCTTAGCGAAAGTTCACCATGAACTTACCCGAATTAATAGAATATTCTTCAGAATGTCATTAGCAGTATTGGATTCGGTGAAGATAGTGAGAGACCAATGCAACAAAGAGATTCCTCAAGGTGGTTGTCAGGAAATTATCCACAGTTACTTTGTTTATGCCAGAGATTACAGTAAGAACTCCATAAAGAATTTGGACTCGGGTAGAAAGTCTACTGTGATCATGAAATTGATTTCTTTATGTATCGAATGGGTCAGTTTTATATGCGATGATTGTATTCCAACTGATCCTAAGACGTTCAGGTGGTGTGTTTTGGCCCTTGAATTTGCTATGTACATGACTAGAGGTTTTAATGTGTTGGTTTTGAAGGATGAACAGTTTGCAAAGTTGAAATTGAAAGTTGCAAGGTGTATGTCGTTATTGATATCCCACTTTGACGTTATGGGAGAGAGATCAAGTGAGGCTGAAAAGAGAAAGTTGTTGAGATGGACCTCTACTAAAACCAAGATTGAAAACACTGCCGATGATGAGTTCATTATGAATGCATATAAAGAAGATATGATGAGTCAGTTGGATGAAATTGAAAAATATAGAGGTGAATTGCAAGGTGAATTGCATTCTGTTGGACGAGTTCTTGATGTTTCCGACCTGGAATATCAATTCGTCACTTTATTAGCTTCGTCGTTTTCTTCAGTATCTATCAGATGGCAAAAAGGTAGATACATCGGAGGTGGAACTTTTGGAGATGTGTATGCATCTGTCAACTTGGATACCGGAGGAGTCATGGCTGTTAAAGAAATCAGATTTCATGACAGTCAATCTATAAAGAACATTGTCCCTTCTATCAGAGACGAAATGACAGTCTTGGAAATGTTGAATCATCCAAATGTTGTGCAATACTTTGGAGTGGAAGTCCACCGTGATAAAGTCTACATATTCATGGAATTCTGTGAGGGAGGGTCTTTGGCAGCGTTATTGTTGCATGGTAGGATTGAGGATGAGATGGTTATTCAAGTATACACCTTACAGATGTTAGAAGGTTTAGCCTATTTGCACCAATCTGGGGTTGTTCATCGTGATATCAAGCCTGAAAACATACTATTGGATCATAATGGTGTTATCAAATTTGTTGATTTTGGAGCTGCCAAAGTGATTGCAACTTCTGGTAGAACCAGAGCTCCTGCTCCTAGTAACCAACCTTTAAGTGGAAACCATAATAACTTGAACTCTATGACGGGTACTCCAATGTATATGTCACCAGAAGTGATAACAGGTGGAGCTACCTGTAAAAGTGGAGTTGTGGATATTTGGTCTTTGGGTTGTTGTGTTTTAGAGATGGCTACTGGTAAGAGACCTTGGGCCAATTTGGATAACGAATGGGCTATCATGTATCATATTGCTGCTGGGCACAAGCCGCAATTGCCATCTTCAGATCAGTTGAGTGAAGCAGGGATCAAATTCATTGCCAGATGTCTTGAGCATGATCCAAAGAAGAGACCAGAAGCAATAGAGTTGTTGAATGATCCTTGGATGGTGTGTATCCGTCAAGCTGCTTTTGGAGGCAGTGATTCTTTCAGTACTCCAAGTTCTGAAACTTCAGACCAGTCATTTATGATGGCAACACTGGCTTCTTTAACGTCGAATTCGGGGTTGTAGAAACCATTATATTAGCTGTAAAGGATATTCTTAATTATTTGGATCACGAAGTTTATATATTATGTTCCATACATCTTGATACATCTTCCTATGTCTTCGTACTTCTTCATAAATCTCATACATCTCATACATCTCATACATCTCATACATCTTCATAAATCACATCTGATCCAGAGATCACTAAATATGTATATTATATCACCAAGTATATATTCTATGTACAAAATCTCTTAAATCGTCTCATCAGTCAAGATTTGCAAGCTTTTGATCAAATAAGTCCTTGATCTTAGCCACAACATCTCCTTTAACATTAACATAACCAGCGGTCTGGTTGGCAACCACATTCTTAGGACTTAATTTGGCCATTTTTATCAAATCGTTCTTGAATGCAACCACGTCTCCTTTTATTTGTGTGATTTCAGTAGTTATTTTGGTGTTCTGGACTTTTTTGTAGACTCTCCAGTGACCAAACTTGGACTTGGAAATATGGTAGTTACCCTTACCAAAAGCTTCACTGGGTAATTCCTTCGCAGATACACTGGCTAATTCGGGTATTTTGAAAAGGTTAGCCGGTTGTCTAGGCAAGGCAGCCTTGAATGTTTGCAGAGAAACTAACGTAGGTCTCATAGTTAACTGAAAAATTTTTATGGGAAGTGCGAAGTATTTTTGGTGATGTTCTGTGCAGGATTTTGTATGGAAACCACAGAATTGACCAGTTCAAACAGTTCATGTGACGAAGTTCTGTGTATTTGAAGTGACAGCTGAACAAGAACTCAAAGAACAAGTTGCGGACGGAAAATTACAACTGTGGAACGATCAGAGACAAAAAAAGCATTGGTAATCAGAAAAGGTCTAAAGGTTTATAAAGTACTTAAAAACTCAGCTAGAGGTTCTGTGAAGTTCTGGGACTTATGTGATACTTGATAACTTCCAAAGTCATCATTGCTCAGTTTACCCAGGTGGGTTTTCATATGTTTGTTCAAGTTGGACGACTCACTAAACCGCTTTCCACAGCCAGGAAACTTACACACAAGCGGTTTATAACCAGTATGAACTCTGTTGTGGATAGATAAAGAAGAAGAAGTGGCAAATTTTTTGCCACAGATTGAACACTCAAAAGGCTTTTCCCCAGAATGGGTTCTTATGTGTTGCACCAACATCGATTCTACAGCAAAAGTAGCTCCACAGATGTCACACTTGCATGGTTTGAAATTGGTGTGGATATGTATATGCCTCAAGACCTTCTGTCTTTGGGTGAATATCTTTCCACGATGTCTGTCACAACCAACCCAATTACAAGTATACTTGGATTTACCTGATCCAATATGGTCTTCTATTAAATGCTGCTGTAAATCACCGGCGCTTTCGTGGGTTCTGTTACACTTGATAGGGTTTCCCGAACCGTCTGTTCCTACATCCCATAAACAGGTAAAGTTTGGATCGATTATTTTCTTTGGCTTGAACTTGACATTGGAAATATTAACATCGCTTTCAAAGTCTTCGGTTTTGATTGTTCCCTGGATCTGGTTATTGTGGAGATTGTACATACTGGAAGATTCCACGGTGTAGTTCTGGGTGGGAGAAATGGTAGTTGATGCCAACGAGTATGTTGAAGCAGGCGTTAGGGTTTCGTTATTGAGCTTGTTAACCTTGTGGGAGTTCAAGTGGTTCAACAACGAGTACAAGTTGCTGTGGGAGTAACCACAATCGCTCCATTCACAATGATAATCTGGTATTTTAGGATCCGGTACCTTAGGCACCTCCATCAGGTCATTGTTCTTCTTTAAGTGGTCCTCATATAGATGCTGTAAGAAATCGTTGTTGCTGATGTTCTTGTAACAGCTATCCCATTCACAGGTGATGTTTTCTGAAGGTTTGTTGGAAAAGTCAAAATGGAAATCATAATCTCTCAACTGTGGAGAGCCGTCGCTGGACGACTCTAGATTATCCCCTGGGTTCTCGTCCTTAAACTTCGGATCCGGGATATTTGTGTGGAAAAAAGCCTTGTGAATGTTGTTTATAGGGTGTATTTCGTGTGGATAGTGTATTTCTGTGTTGAGCTTGATCTTCTTGTTTGAAGGACCGGCGTCGGGTTTGGTATTGGTGTAGATATCAAAGTCCTTATGCAACTCTTGAAAAATCTTTTCAAACATTTCTTTATCGTTGTTTTGAACTTTGCACAAGTTGTTTTGGTGGTTTTTGACATGAGACTCGTCATAGCAGCATAAAGTAGCTTCGTTTTCAAGGCATTTTGCATTCTTGCATACCTCGTGCTTCTTGGTTTCTTGTTTAGGAGCGGCATGGCAGTTTGTAGCGGCATGGCAGTTTGTATCGGCATGGCAGTTTGTATCAGCATGCCGTTTGGTATCAGCATGGCAGTTTGTATCAGCATGGCAGCTTGCTTCGTTGCAAATACCCTCGTCGGTGTGACACAAGTCAACAGAAGTGTCATTGCAATTCAAATAAAAGCAGTCATCGAGATCGTTACAGAAGATTTCGTCACATTCTGGTAGGGTATCAAGCGGACAGTCGTCAGCGGATTTAAGCAACTTCAGCTCATCTAGTCTTATTAAGTCTTCGGTGTTATCATCTTTACTAAAACTGCAAGAGTCATATACTTCCTGGATCCTTTCATCATTCTGTGGTATGTCTACCTTGACAGATTTATTCTTGCTGTCGTGGCTGTGAATATGTCCATGGATGTGGGTGTGGTCATGATGTCTGTGGATGTGGCCATGTACGTATCCGTGTATGGTGTTGGGAACCTGGTGATCTGGCATTGAAAACGTAACTCTACCCCAGTTTAAGAATAGACGCTGTGTGGATAATTACAGCTGCAGCAAACTTGTGTGAATTCGCGATGTTCCTGGTTTTGCCGGTGGTGACTACGTGATTCAACTGAGTAATAGCCACGAAATATGACCTCTGTACAATAATTTTTGACTCCTTGAGTTAATAATGATGTTGAATGTACCCTGGTAGTTTTGGAGTTCGGCTGCGACATCACATCGCATGTCGTGATTATGTAAGAATGTGACTTGGAGTTCGGCTGCGACATCACATCGCATGTCGTGGTTTACGTAAGAATGTGACTTTTTGTCGTGATTACGTGAGAAAGTGACTTGGGTTGTCATGATTACGTGAGAACGTGACTTGGGTTGTCATGATTACGTGACTTGGTGTCTTTGTTAAACAAAGAATGGCGTCACCTCTTGAAATGGCGTCACACCTGAAATGTCATAGTGAATAGGAGAAGAATGTGTACTTTTGATTCTTCTAGGATTCAAGAGGAATATGTCTTGTTTATAAAGAATAACAGATTGGTGGAGTTCATTTAGGTAGAAACAGTCACTTATTACACACGGACTATAATATGCAAACCACCTTTCAAAATAACATGTGTATCTACATAAAGAAGCCATCAAACCACTTGTTGTGTTTGTTGTTAACAATCGTAACGACATCCTTCTCGGCGACATCCTACTCAGCGACATCCTGATCAGCGACAATTCGCCTATTTACCTCCACAAATTCTCCAAACCAGAACTTTTACGGATTTCCAGTATATTTCAGGAGTATATGATTTCAAAGAGCTCTAACAATGTGGCATGTCCTGACACGTTTTTGCATCGCTTATGTTCAACATCAACAATCGCAACTTAATACTTCTTTGGCGTAGCGAATTACGAAAATAACCGCTGTGCTAAAAGCCTCGCTTCTTGTATATGAAAGTACCACGGCTAATCTCAAGTGATCTTCAGCCGTAATCTAATTAGCTGATCCTCATCGCCAAAAGAACCAAAACATTTTTCGTTTTGGGTTGGTGATCGTATCATCGTCCCATTAAGGAAATGTGCAGTTCCCCAAATAGGAAGGTAGCTATTAGGCAATTTCAGTTACGTTAGGTCCGAAGCAGCCGTAATCGAAGACAATAAATATATACACGGGTAATCAAAACAAACCGTAAATGTTCAAATTTTACCTTTCGTTTCCATCACTTCCTTACGCTTTACTGTATCTACCCAGCTATATTTTCTACAACCTTGTTGTTTTGATCTCCGAATATGTAAAGTAGATCTCAAATGCATGTCATAATCCGCGATTATTACCGCTTTTGATCACATCCAAAACAATCAACCTCTTTAGTTCTGCAAGTGTAGTTCATAATCGCTGTTGTTAAATTGTCTTCGTTATGAATTTTGAATAAATATCTTATGTTTGATTCCATATTGCTCAGTCATGACGTTCACTTTCTTTCTGAAGAAGCACAAGCATAGGCTGCGGCTTGCCAGCACCAAGACCATACTGTGGAAGTTCCCGCTATTGACTGCCAAGCACAGCCAAGGGGTTGAAATCGTTTCTAATCTGCTGGAAAACCCTAGTTTAAAGAAGAATGGGTTCATGAACCGTTTTGGACTCAAAAAGAGTGTGGTAATAGACTTGGGTCCAGAAGATGAAGAAGGAGTCACTGATATATTATCTTGCTATGAAGAAACCATCAGAGGAAAAGAACTCCTGAAAGATGTGTTTGATGACAAAATTAAGAATGCCTTGAAGCAGCTTGCTGAATCGCATAAGCTCCTGGCATGTGCTAGAAGGGACACCGGGGTTGTATTAAGGACCCAAGAGGTTCTGAAACATGATTCCTTTTTACATAACATCTCAGTTCTTCAATCTTATGTTAATTTGATTGCAGACAAACCTGTCCCCGAAGACATCAAAGAGAACGCAATAATATCCAGTTCAAATTGCCCAGCAGGTCCATTGACTCCTGTCAACGAAAGAAATGCTTCCAAAGGTGCTAAATTTTTGAACAACTCCTCAGAATCTTTGGCCACTTACCCTCCTGCACCGTATCAGGAAGATCCGGTTGCAGATATAGAGCTGCTTATGACCGCCGTGGACTCCCATAATATTGATCCCATCTCATTTGACGACGTCATCTCACATAGCACCTCCCACAGAGCTTCTGGTTATGAAGACGATAATCTCCTCTCAAGCACTGACAGATCCAACTTTTATACTGAGTTTGTAACACTCAAGAAAGTCAACGTGCAAGTCATCACAAACATCAAAGAAAACACCTCGAAGTTAAAGGTTGTATCTTCATCTGCAGCTGAATCAGTGCCGGCCAAATCAGTGCCGGCCAAATCAGTGCCGGCCAAATCAAAAGTTTCTGAGGAAGAAAAGCCACCCACATCATCTGCTGAACCCAGTTCACCTTCTAATCCTCCTAACCTGGTTCCAGTTGACGTTTACAGAGAAGAAATGTTGTCGTTGGTTGAAACCCATTCATTTATGGTTGCAAAAAAGCAAGAGGAAATAAACCATCTCAAGCAATTATTGGAGCAAGAGAGAAAGTTGAATTGCTACTTATCCTCGTCTAAGCAGCGTATAAACCTGTCTACCCCAAGGTTTTCTCCTAGCATATCACATTCCCCCAAATTTCCAATTTCTGATGAGCTCGTCATTAAAGATGATAACAAAGTGGCTGAAAAAAAGTCAGTCAGGAAACAATTCATTCCAATTGATATTTCTGTTACTAGAGAGCCTAAGCCAAGTAATTATATACCATACAATGGCAAAACTAGTTTGTTACCGCCTTTTGAGTGGCTGGTCCACTTACCAGAGTTTCTGGAAATTTCAAATACAAAAACAGAATCCTTGGATGACAATTCCCCAACTAGCCTCCTTGAAGGAGAGTACAGATTAAAACCATTTCATAAGGTTAAAGTTATTACACCAAAGGTTAATGCCATGTTAAATGGTGGAAGAAATACTGAAGAAAATACCCCATCAGGTAAGATCTCGCTGCCTTCACCAATTGAGGTATCTTCAGAGGACCACACGGTTGAAAAAAGTCCTGGCTCCGGTTCTAGTGGATTCAATAGTCTAGTTTCACCTGCTAATGGTTTGAAGTACTATCCTGAACTTGATAGTGAGCCTAACTCAAAGTTGAAGACCAAGGGTCACTCAGACAACCACTACAATAGGGACGTTTCAAATTCAACCATTTCTTCAGTTATGACTAAGCTTCAAAATCTTTCTAGCGATTCAATTTTACATTTCAGTCCGTACTCAAGAGCTACTACTCCTGATTCCACGCAATTCAAATTCAAAGGACGTTAATTACTTATAGATATTTCCATTTCAATATAATCACAATTTCAGTTTCTTTATTTCTTAATTTCAATTTCAATTTCTTCGTTTCTTAATTACAATTTCATAATCACAATTTCATAATCACAATTTCATAATCACAATGTCATAATCACAATGTCATAATCACAATGTCATGATCACATTGATAATAAAATGTGAAAGTTGCAAATACCAAAACACAAAAATGGTGCTACATGAAGATACAAAAAAATATATTACTACAGTTGTAAAGATACAGTCCTTAAGAAAGAGCTTACTAACGTAAAATACAAATTGCTCAAGCTTGTATTTACGATTGTAATTCTCTAATCTCATTTTCATCAGCAACCAATCCCATAACAACCAAAAACATGTTCAAGTTGTTCAAAAGGTTCTGCTTCTTGTAGAAATTGTTAATATCGGTACCATCCAAAGACTTTGCTTTGTTCATCACCGAGAAAATTTCGTCTCTAACTTCGTCAACAATAATTCTTTGGTGATTCAACTTACCACCCAAAGCCAAGGTAGCCAAAAACTGCCACACATAACTTTCGTTTGAGTCTTCATTTGGTGGAAATATCAAATTGATACGTGATTCCAAGGATGTGAATAATTCATCATAACAAGAGGTCCACTCCGACAAGTCAGTAGCAGATATGGTACCTTCTCCTCTAATCAATTCAGCAATCGACAACAATGTAGTCAACACCGACAAACCAACCTTAGTGGTTGAAACATAGGAAACGTTGGTGTGTTCAATCAAGATAACCAATAATCCAATAATTTCATTGAATTTAAACTCTTGAACTGAATTCATGAAAGCTTTGGTAAATGTCAAGGAGTAGGTTTCAACCAACTTCAAATACTTGGCTGAAACCTTCTTATCTTCGTATTTGGTATAGGATCCATACTTCACAACATCCAAATTTTCCAAATTAGACATGATCAAAGTAGCAATAGTCAAGATTTGTTCCCTAGACAAGAACTTGAACAACCTAGAAATAATCTTCAAAGCTTTCTCATGATTTAAACACTGGATGAATGGGTTAACCTCGGATGGGCTGTTGACTTTAGGAGATGTTTGTTCCAAAATCTTTAATGATTCCCACAAATTACTGGTGTCAACTTCACTTGACAATCTTGATTCACTTTCGACCTTCATCAAATTAGTTATAATGTTTTCTAATATACCCATAATGTCCTTCTTACTGTATTGTTTGACAGCATTACCGTTATTGCTATTAACAGCAGAGTTACTGATAGTAGCGTTGTTGTACTTTCTCACCCCGGTATTTTCCTTGTTAGAATCATCTTCATTGGACTCCTCGAGGCCTTTTTGCACTTCCTTGCTGAAAATTTCCAACTGTTGTCTTGGTTTTTTACCTGAACCAATGGAAATTTTACCTAAAGCACCTTCTCTGACAAATTGGGTTAACTTTGGTCTTTCTTTAGCAACAGTAACAGCTCTTTGCACTTGTTGTTGCATTCTTTGCAAAGCAACGTCGGCTCTTTTATAACGACCACCCAATCTGTGGCCACTTTGATCAAGATAAGCCTGAGCGATGGAGTTGTTTTGTTCTTGAGTCTGACCTGTTTGGTTTGCCTTTGGATGAATAACCTTGAACACTTGAGCATAAAAATCTTCATTGTATGGATCATCAGTGACAATCTGCGACAACTGGAATCTGGTGACAAAGTCCTTATCTTTTGGATTCATGATACCGGAGTATTTCATGATTCTCAGGACCTTTTCTTGTCTTCTAGCTGCTTTGGCTTGTTGTTCGGGGGTGAGTAACAGTTCGTCGATTTGGTTGTGTTGTTGACGGTGTGAGAACGATTGTCTGTTGTTGAAGTGGGTAGCACGATGTTGATGTGGAGCATTTGGATTAGCACCATCTTTGGAGCCAAGTACTGGAAACTGGGAATAGTTCACTGACTTGTTGGACTTCTTCATTGCAACTTGAGCAATTTCCTCACGACTAGATGGAGAAATGATTTCAGATATTGGAACTGCTTGTTTAGGAGCTTGTTCTTCGAGAGCTGGGATTTGCTGTTGGGAAACAGCGGCTTGAGCTGGCTTTTGAGCTGGTTGTTGGGCAGGAGGTTGGGCAGGATGTGGTGCTTCCTGTTGTTGAGGAGGGATCTGTGGAGCGATTTGAGGTGCAAATTGTTGAGGAATCTGACCTGGAACCTGACCTGGAACCTGACCTGGAACCTGACCTGGAACCTGACCTGGAACCTGGCCTGGAATCTGGCCTGGAATCTGACCATAGTATCCTGGCTGACCCATCATTTGTGGTGGCATGGGATATTGACCTCCATACATGGGCATAAATCCATTTGCTGGTGGAGGAACCATGCCATTCGGAGGAACCATTCCATATTGCATAGGCATCATGCCTGGCATTCCAAAGGGAGGCTGTTGAAACTGCTGCATTGGTTGTGCTTGACGACTTGGGTCAATAGCAGTGAGCTGGGCTTCAATTTCTTCCAAAGATAAAACCTTTTTACCACCATTGTCTGGGGTTGGCTCACTTTTAACAGGATTAGAACTACCCCAAAGATCGTTCATGAAATCTTCGTCATTGGATGAGCTGACGGCAGCTTTAGCGTAACTAACAGTTTGTGCGGGCGGTTGTGGTTGTTTACCGGTGGTAGCGCTAAAGTCAAAGTGTTTACCAACCTCACCAGAACCGAAAGTATCGGTGTTGAAAGCATCATCAGCGTCATCGATTTGCTCGCCTAAGCCATCGTAGGTGTTTTCAAAGTCATACAGCTCTGATTGGGCGCCGCCTCTTCCTTGAGGAGGAGCACTAGGATCAAAACCAAAGAATGACATTTGTGACTTGAAGGATTTTTGAGTTGTCGAAAAAAGTGCGAACTTCAGACACGACTTTTGATTTTTTTTGATTTTGTGGATTTTGTTTTGTGGATTTTGTTTGTGGATTTTGTTTTTGTGGACTTTTGAACTTTTTGTCTTTGGGATTACTTATCAGAGACAACACCAACGGTACGTATGAAGGTGCAATGTGATATAAACATTGTATCTTTAGATATTCATCTGCGAGTACTTGGGTAGCATACTTAAGTTACTTTTGTGCTATTATAGAGTAGTAGGTTATTGAGTATGGTTTATTGGTTGGATTCTAATTCAAGATGGCTGTAAGTTTATACGGTACTTATTCACTTTATTACTTTATTCAGTACTTATTCACTTTATTACTTTATTCAGTACTTATTCACTTTATTACTTTATTCAGTACTTATTCACTTTATTACTTTATTCAGTACTTATTCACTTTATTACTTTATTCAGTACTTATTCACTTTATTACTTTATTCAGTACTTATTCACTTTATTACTTTATTCAGTACTTTATTACTTTATTCAGTACTTTATTACTTTATTCAGTACTTTATTACTTTATTCAGTACTTTATTACTTTATTCAGTACTTTATTCACCTTATTCATGTAAGATTATTCATGGAAGATTATTCAGTACTGTATTCACTGTATTAACTTTATTCACTGTGTTAGCTTTATTCAGTACTTTATTCAGTACTTGATTTGTGTAAGTTTATTCAGTACTTTATTCACCTTATTCAGTACTTTATTCACTTTATTCAGTACTTGATTTGTGTAAGTTTATTCAGTACTTTATTCACCTTATT
>JAJMLL010000028.1:0-119879 GCA_030569655.1 Yamadazyma tallmaniae | reverse complement strand
AGTTTTTAAATGATTTACCCAAATGTTTCAAAGCTTCCCACATTGGTTTCCAGTTATTGTAGACTTCATAAATGATGGCAAATGGATAAATGGCAAAGAATGCTCCATAAACCAATAAATTAGCTGCAGCATAGTATGGAGGGCCAACTTGATTGTATTTTTCAATATCAAATAACGAGTTCTCGTCAACAATTTCCTTTACATCGTAACGTTTACCACGTTGGGTGAACAACGAAGAGGAATTGATGGGAAGGTAAGCAGACCAATTGTTATTAGTCCAATAGATTCCAACAATAATGAAAAATCCGATAAAAGTACCCAAATATTGGTTAACTTGGGAGTAGAAAGGAATGGTCAAAGCACCGTTGAAATTAAGAATGTTCCAGTCAAAAGTTGGCACTGGGTTCAAACCTAACCCGTAATTTGAACCGGTAATAGCAGCTAAGTTGAAGTTATCTGGAGCAATCCAGGTCATCCAGTTGAAAACAGACAAGGCTTGAAATAAGTAGTACGGCACCCAATTATAAACGAATGAAAAAGCAAAAAAGATGAAAAAGAAGTAGTATCTTGAAATTTTCCAGCCATTAATGTTTTCCTTCCTTTCTGGCTTCAATAAAGCGGCATTTAATGCCAAGGTAGGTAAAATAGAAGGCCACAATGATTTGATAGGATATATTGTGAACTTTCTCATGATACCTGCAAAACCAAAACCCATGAAGTTTGTAGCTAAAATTAATAATGTTTGATACCCAAAGTCAGCCCATTGATTGTTATAAAACCTTTCCAACTTTTGAACATGGATATTGTAAGAAACATAAGGAGTTCCTGCAGAAACGGAATAGAAAATAGTGGTCAACATTTGTTCTTTGTGGTTCCATGGACCTGGATTCAAGTCAAAAGTGTACTTCCAAATTTTGAATTTCCATTTTGGCATAATTGCAGCCATCATCATACCCGAAGGATATAACAATAATTGAACGACCGAAGCAGGCAAGCTAATAGAAGGTTGTCTTTCAGCGAAGAACTGGTTAATGAATGCACCAACTGCAGTCCAAATCAAACCTAAAATATACACTCTTAGTGTCTCAACATACATGTTAGGATCATCGTAACAATCAGTCACTGCTCTAATTTCAGGATATGGAGAATGGTATGTCGACAAACAAGCTTCGATTCTGCATTGTAATCCCCAATCAACAATGGAGTAGTAGTTGGCATTATCAGCTTCCAAAGAAGTCAGGTCTGAAAGCTCTCTGACATTATCATAGTCTGTCTTCTTTTCATCAGACAGTTCCGTCATCAATTTCTCCTTGATATTGCTTTGACTATCTAAAATTGGGGGAGCTGTGGCAATCAACTTCTCAATCAACTCGAAGTCTTGTGCTGGGAAGTTGACGTCTTCAGCGTGTTCAACCAACAATTCTTTAAGAATTTCTAACGCTTCGTCTTCTGTCATTTCTTCAATTCTTTCAATCATGAAGGCAGCTCCTATAGGTAAGTCTGTTAAAGAAACCAAACTCTCATAATTCAATCTCTTCAATATAAAAAATTTTTGTTCTGCAGACAAAGAAGTTCCTATCTCTCCTATAGACAAAGGATGTGACTCTATTGCTTGAATGTCCACGTCGCTTACATATTGTGTAGTATTAGAAACTCTTGCTTCAATCTGATTAGTCTTTTCGGCCATATTCACTTATTTAGCTGTGAAAAATGGTAACTTGTACTTTATAGATGTGACATTATTGAAATGTAAGAAGTATTTATATTGGGTCAATGTTGAACCCATAGAGATAAGATGTGGCTTCGATAGGTGGTAGTTTGTTGCACTTGAGTCTTATCTAGACCAAGAAAATTCAGAACTTCTATCACATTGCTGGGATACCAAGAAAACTAATGTCTCTAGATAGTTACCACAACGAAATTTTGACAAAGAAACTTCTCGAATAGCCTAATGCCGCCATTTATTCCAGATTCAACCATTAACTTAAAAAGTTCTGTGTGGTCGTCATTAAGCTAAATAATGATAGGAATGAATAATTGATGGCTGCGAAATCAATTAAAGATGTAAAAGAGATAATCACTTTGAATTAGTTGTGCAAGTACCAAATAATCTTGGAGTATTCAATATCACCGCAGCTTGGGCTTGAAGTTTAAATTTCAGAGTTAATTGAATTGTGAATTAAATTGCGCAATAGTTCCTTTTGGAAGCACGGCACCAAATGTCCAATTTTGGAAATTTGATTGATAAGGCACCCTTGATCAACTTTAATTCTTGAGCCAACTGTTGTTGTATAGCTGATTCTCAGGTTACTATCAAGGGTCTTATTGTAGACTAGAAGTTACAAAGAAGAGAACGCAGTTAGAGCTCTGAAACTCTCAAAAAAAAAAAAAGTCTGCTGCAGAAGCGACGATCACAATAAAAAATGACACAAGATAAAAATGCATAAAAATGTAAAGGGGAAGAAGAAATATGATATGATCTAAAGAAAAAGAAACTCACGTGTAACCGGTAACAAACATCAAAAGCTTGGATTTGCCAACCAGCTTTTAAGATTACTAAACTTTTTAAAATCTTTGTTAGGAATAATTAATGCTACACGAGAGTTGTTTTGAAGCTTTCATCAGATTTCACTGTTCTTCGTTGTCTGTTGTAGGTATATTACTTGAATGTTATCTAAATAATTTTTTCTTGTGCATGATGCGTCAAACTTAAGACAGGTTTTCTTTTATCTCCGCAGCTCTTTGTTCAACAAGGCCACACCAAGTTTTAAATCGTCATGGCCTTGATGCTGATTCTTGTTTGAGCCGTATATTTGAATGGAATGACGGTAGCTAGAGGTTCTTTTCTTTAATCAAGAGAAGATAAGATAACCTACCATACCTCAAATGGCAAAATGCTAGTCGCATAGTTTGTAGTTGCAATTCAGAAATAGTAATTATGTGTTAATCGCAAATAATCTATGTAAAATGTAAAATTAGTAACTCGCATGCTGCAATAACTCCGTTTCAAATTCTACCAGTCATCCGAACCACCCCAGGAATCGTTATTATCTACTCCTAAGTTCAATTGTAGAGTTGACCCTGGCGTCTTCTTATCTTTGCCAAGTCTTAACCCCCCAGCTTTCCTAGAGTGGACCTTACGAGCAACTGGCGCTTTTTTAGTCTTAAAAGTCTTTGCCACACTGCTGGCTGTGCTTGGTTTCGGCATGTTTTCCTCCTCCCCATCCAATCCCCATCCATCATCAACATCGAAATCATCAAAATCTTTATTGCTTCCCCAACCATCTGAATCATCGCCAATATCTTCTGTGGTTTTGCTTTCTTTCTTGTTATTTTGATTGCTGTTTGCAGCATTTATCGAAGCGTTCGAGTTGTTATGCAAAGATAGTCTTTCCAAACCCAATTTTTGTGTGGGCAAATCAGTCGCTGAATTGTTAAAGTCATTATTCAATTGACCTTCAATTACTGACGATGAAACCAACTTGTTGACAACATTCCATCCGAAATTAAATCCAGAATTATTACTAGTTTCATTGATAACGGAATTAGCTTCTTTTGATTCGACTTCTGGGGCAAACTTCTTGAAAAATTCCCTTTCTTCAAGTTCTTCGTCTTCCTCTTTATCTGCTAGGTTTACAGAAATCTCTTCCACTTTATCAAAGTACAACTGAAAAACGTGTTTAGCCTGTTTTCTAACCTTCAAAGACTTTGGATCTATTAATGAGTTTGCCAATATTCCCAAGATTTTGGTGCATATTTCTTCTATAGAAAAATCATTGATCAATTGTTCAAAACCAGATAATGCCATTAGCTTGGAGGGTGTGAATGTGTCTTTCAATGATTTTGCTAAAGCAGTGATCAAAACATTATTTTTCGAATTGTTGTAGATTTTGGACGATACTTTAATGATCAAAATCAATGTGTTAACTCTTATAGACGGTTTGGGATCCATTTGAGACTTCGCCAAAACCTTCAACAAGTCCTGGTTGATTTGCTTGACTGAAATCTTTTCAATTATTAATGTAATTGACTTCAATGTTGTCTCCCTGATCATAAAATTGGTATCCTGGAACCCGTTTGTCAAATTGTAGAAAATATGTGATTGAATGTCAGATTCAGTCAAGTGTTTTTCGTAGTTATTTAATTGATTTAAAAGAATTAGCCTAATTGACCTGTCAGTTGAGGTGAAGCTTTTGAAGATAATTGGTTTGACTAGTTTGTTGAAATCATCAATCTTTAGTGAGTTTCCAAACTTCAAAATATAGTTCACTAAAATAGAGACACTCTCTTGATTCTTTGCGACGTCTTCATCTGTGGAATTGATGGAAGGCTTAAAATTGGATATCATGTTATATTGATTGACTAATTCAGGCAATAACTTGCACTCCAAAAATCCAGGAGGGAATTTGAGTTTATTCCCTTCCTCCTCGTCTTGTTTTTCAAAGTGCTGAGCTAAATCATACTTGAAGTATTTTAACTTCTCCTCGTTGTTTTTGAATTTTAAGTTCTTAAGGTCTTCATTAAATTCAATCAAATAGTTATCTTTAAATACTTTAGACGCTTCACTCATGAACTTCTCAACCGTTATTCTTAACCCTAATTTTGCACTTGTCAATCTTTTTACAAGAATATTCAAGGATTTATTCTCATTTGGAGGGATTAATTCTTCAATAAATTTTCCAAATAGATATGAGTCAAGCTTTATTGGAAATGGTCTGATTGATTCAATTCCTTCATTCAACACATCTGGAGGAATTTTGTGCTGAAAATTAGGCATGAATTTCAGTAATTTATAAATAGGCTGGTCTGGATCAGACTGCAAATTTGTCAATAGCTCAAATCCAAGTAACTTCCAATCCCCTTCCTTGTTTACAAAAATGGATCTCGAATCCAAATTACCATGCAAACTCGAGCATTTTGAGTTCAAAAATTCTAAACTTTTTCCTATGTTATAAATTCCAAGTACCTTACAATCAGTGTTAATACCTGGGTTTTCACTCAAGTATTTGGTCAAGGGAACCACGGGTTCAGTAATCATATATAAGTAATTTTCGTTTTCAATAAAATCAATAATGGTTACAATTTCTGGGAATTTGATCATTTTCAGCTTTTTGAATGCATTTCTAGCCAATTTATCGAAGTTCATGTGCAACGACATGGGGTCCTTTAAGTTCATCTCGAATATTGTGATCTGAGCGGAATCTTTTGGATTCACTCCATCGTAAAGTTTCCAGACACAGGCATCTCCTATGTGATCCTTGAAGGTGTAGGGTATGGATGATCCTGTCAAAGAACTCAATGTTTTAGAAAAGAAGTTCATGTTCTTACTCGAGAGAGATCAAAATTTCGCGAAACCTAATTTTACTATACACCTTAATTATACACTAGTTTTGAAAATTCATATCGTAGTTGTTGTTGTTCATGAATACTTGGTTATAGTTATCCAGACTATCCATATTACCAGGTAAATTCTCAGACTTGAATGGTATTGAACTACTTGCCACAGGCTCCTTTTTGGTTTTCCCCCTACCTTTTATACCTTTGTTGGAGTTCTTATACAAATTCTTGAAATACTCCAACAATTCTTGCTCATGTGCTGGAAGTTGGCTGATTTGAACCGATGAAAGTTCAGTAAGTTTCCTAGTCAACGAGTTCAAGGTTTCCAAATGAAACTTATTCTGGTGAGACTTAAGATTGCCCAACTGAGTAAAGGATTTATCACACTTATCCAACTTACAACGGAAGGGTTTGAAGTTATCATGAGTGAGTTTATGAGCCGCCAAATTCCCCTTTCTGCTAAACGAACGCTTGCAGATTTCACAGGTAAACGGCTTTTCACCGGTGTGTAATCTTAGATGAGTAGTTAAATTTCCACCCTGTGTGAACCTTTTATGACAATAGCTGCACTCAAAAGGTTTAAATCCGATATGAGATCTCACATGGACCTCCAATTGTGTGCTTTGAGCAAAATACTTACTACAATATGGACATTGGGGTATCTTTCTTCTTCTCTTTCTTTTCCCATCACGATCAATACCATCGTCCTCGTCATCAGTTACAAGTTCATCTTCTTCCAATTTCTGCTTCTCGATACCTCCTACTAGGTGCTGTGGTTTTATATCTCCTATTATGGTACCGTCTTTTGCTTTTCTGTATTTTACATCACCAGAATTGTTTTCATCTCTTGCCTGAATTACTAACATTAATTGATCAATTTTGGTAGCACCCAAAACAGGTTTTTCTCCTTCTTTAGCTTGAATTGGAGGAGGCAAGTTACTAAGGTCTTCATTCAACACTTTAGTTTTGGGAATTTGATTTCTAGTTCTTTTTCTTTTGTCTAATAATGACATTTCCTCCTTTGGATCTTGTTTGGGCACTTGCACTAGTGGCTGCTGAAGTGGGTTAGAAACTTGTGGAGTACTCTGTGGGTAGCTGCTTTGGAAGTTGGTGAAAGAAGGTGGAATGTACTGAGGAGTCTGACTCACTCTGTAATTAGGAGGGTATTGTTGAAAGTTGATATTTTGGTTATAATAATTATTTGAGGCATTGGGATAGTTGTACCCTTTTGCAGCTGCAGTCATATCCATACCATAGTGCTGATTCATTTGATTCAAACTCATTTGATTCATGTTGTTCTGTTGAAAGTTAGGAGAAATTTTAGGAGATTGCACTAATCCATGTTTAACCTCCGACTTAGAAGATAATGATGACGTTGGAGATAACGGGCCTTCGGGAGCTTTCAAGTTCTCCGTTTTGGGCTCAGCTTTCGCTTGAATTCTGGGCTTGTTAACATTAACATCGTTCTTATTGAACATATCTTGTCTCAAGGTAGTACCATCATCGTTTTTAGTTGTTTGTGAAGTCGCAGGTCTGGTTGCTTGAGATCTTGAGGGGACAAGAATCTGTTGCTGTTGTTGTTGCTGTTGTTGTTGCTGTTGTTGTATCTGCTGTAACTGCAATTGCTGTAAATACTGCAAGCTCTGAGGATCGCTAACGAACTTAATTACAGAGTCTCTTCGTTGCTCCGCAGACATATTACTGAAGTCCATTACATTGGTTATTCCTTGTAACAAGTTTGAAAAGCTTCCTGAAAGCGAATTATGACTTGGGTTGGTTGTGTTATTGGTGGTAGGTGCAGTGTTGCTAGTGCCCGCATTAGAAATACTCTTGAAATTGTTGATATCCCAATTGGAAAAATCAACAGAACTGCTTTTGGAAGACTTGGAGGTCTTTCTATCTTGCAGATTGTGCCTCGAATGAGTATAAGGGAGAAAATTGTTAGGATTGCTAATAAAATTTTCAATGTCGGCCATCAAAGTAGGATCAAGAGTGGATAATTGTCTTGAGAGCTTATTTGGGTTGGTAAATGACGCCTCTCCACTTATTGAATTCCTACTTGATCCAGGAATTTGGATGAAATTGAAAATACTATTTGATCTTGAAGTGCTCCCCTTGATTTTACTAGCCAGTTGGTCTTCACTGGCAGGACGAAACTGGGTGGATCCCAAAGGAGGTAACGAAATAGAATCAAATCTCTGTCTCTCTGGAAAATTCTGTCCCCCCATGTTTAGCGGAACATTATTAGAATAATTGATTGGATTAAAGGTAGGGCTGTTGAAGTTGGTGGTATAGTTGTTCAATAATGTCCCAAAGGAATCCTGCCTGTTGTTAAAATTAGTACCCGTAGGAATCGATCCTGGGACTACATTGGTATTAACATTGGTGATACTAGGATTGGAATTGTTGCTATTATTGGCAGTGGTCCCGTTGGGTGTGGATCCGGAATTGAACATACTACTATCAGAACTATTGGTATTGTTATATCTTGAAACAACTGACTTCACCATGTTCTCAGCAATCGTACAATAACAAACTTCTAGTACCTTTAGACCAACACAGATGGTTTGTACAGGTATATAATACACAGTTAAACAGACCACTTACTATTCTAACGTCTATTAGTTTAGCAAACACAACTTGTAATTGTTTATTTGGCGATTGAGTGACTTCCAGCTAAAATGTTTAACAGATAAGTGCGTGAGGATATTTGTTCTCCAAAGAAAGTACGTTGGGTAAATAGACGAGTGGCTACCACCAGGTTGTAGTTATGACTGTACTTGATTCTGATGAGTTGGCCTAGTTTATGTGGTTATGTGCAATTTACTAAAAAAACAACTAGCAATATATGATAAGGATATATTGGTCGGTGCACGTACTTTTACGGGGGTTGTTTTCTGGGGGTCAGATGAAAGGGCAGTAGAAAGTACAACAAAGACGGTTTAAGCAGCATGGTGGATGACAATGATAGAAGTTGGGGGTATTTGGTTTAATACTTTAAAGAAATGAGTAGGACACGTTCGCAGTACAGTTTAGTTACATTCTTACATCTTTAGTAATTTCTGGTGAATTAGCTGATAGGCAAGTAAGGGATGGTCTGAGTAGAGATGTAATAGTGGTAAGAATTATTTATCGAAGAAGAAAAAATATTTTGTCATTTTTACTTTTTATTAAATTTGCATATTGTAAATTATATATGAAATGATTTGCTCAGTAATAAAAGCAAAACAATTAATTGTAAATATTTTTAAAACTTATAAGATAGCAAGATCATGTGATTGACTACGTTCTAGGTCCCTAAGAGATGAATAAATACGTTTATTTGATCTGCCTGATCACTTCAAGCATGTCGTTCAAGCACTTTTCAAAGTTAACTAAATCGTTCTCATACTTCCGTGTATCATTGGTGAGGTAAAACGAAGGATTAATCTTCACATCATTGTATAGTTGCTCATGTGTCTTATCTATGAAGTTGTTCGAAAGCTTTAAGATTTTCAGGAACTTCACTAAGTTGTCAGGCAATCCATCGAAGTTTGCCATGAATGTTAACAACATTTTCTTGATAAGGTTAGCCATTTCCACTTTAGGAAGCTGGTCTACTTTGTCCAAGTTGAGCTTAGCGTAATATTCCCTAAACTCTACTGGAAGTGAGTTGTAGTCAAGGACTCGTACATCTTTTTTGTCCTCTTGTTGGTGGTCGAACTGCCTGGTCAACTCCTCGATCTTAGTAATAAGACTTTTAACCTCTGCTTCATGCTTGTTGTGGATGTAGTTTATTTCATTCCTCAATTCCTGGTTATATTTCTTTGATTCTGTTAGCTTGTTATTGGTTTGGTTGTTTAGATTCTTTAACTCTTCAATTCGCTGATTCTTAAACATCTTTAGGTTCTCTTTGCTAAGCTTCTCATTCATTTGCTGCAACATTGAAATCTCTCGCTTTAAGTAAGCCACTTCCTCATTCAGGCCCAACTTCTGGTCCCTAAGATAACTGATTGGTTTATACAGCTTATCGATGTTATCTGAGGAACGTGGAGGGGTGGTGATTGGTGAGTCCTCTTGAGTTGTATTTTGTCTTTCCTTGTCATTATCATCACTTTCACTCTCACTTTCATATTTGTTTTTAATAGGAATATCTTTGAATTTGATCTTGATGTTTTCGATGTTCTTGGTATTTTCCACATTTTTTACTGTTTCTGTTTCTTTGACCTGATTCTCAATAAGATTCTTAATACTTTCTTTGAATCCTTGGAACTCTTCTTTTAACAAAGGTTGAATTAGATTGCTTAGTTCTTCAATAGTCAAAGATGGTTTAAGTTTCTTGAGTCTTGGAACCATGGGTGTGGAATGTGTAGATATGGGTAATATATCACCTATGAGATCTATTTCTGTATCATCATTAATATCATACTTTTTGCCAAACCTCACTTTATCATTATCGTCATTATTTTTGTCATTATCATTAAGCATATCTTTGGTGTTACCAGTCAAGTCACCATCGATCTCACCTACCATATTATCTAGCCTCTCATTATCGAACTCTTTAACTAGGTTCATCAACTGTGATGTATCAAAACCATTTATTCTAACGGAAGATTCGCTAATGTCATCCACATCTTCTGTCAAATGGAGATACGATTCAGAAACAGGTTGTGTTAACTCTTCAGTCATCATCTATACCGTGATTGTCCTATGGAATGATGGCGCTAAAATATAAAGAAGGAAATAAAAATGCAAGAACACACGACTTCTGCTAGGTAACACAACTATCCTATAATCCGAATCTAACAAAAAGGGTTTATGAGGCGCCCTTATCTGATTATTCAATGCTATATTTCTGTAAACAACGCGAGATATTTGTGATTTGTGGATAGGCTTGCACCCGTACACCAACCGCACCTAAGTTCATCTCGAAAAATTTTAAATCTCATACAACCTTAAAAGATGGCAGACGTGCAAATGGAAGATGCTGAACAAATTTATGACTTGGAAAAGATAAAGTTACTTCCAGGTTCTTCAGAGGATGGGACTTCAGCTTCCTTCCAGGTTATCGACGAAGATCACACTTTAGGAAATGCATTAAGATACATTATAATGAAGAACCCAGAAGTTGAATTCTGTGGTTATTCTATTCCACATCCTTCAGAGAATAAATTGAACATTAGAATCCAAACCTACGGTGGTATCACTGCTGTCGAGGCATTGCATTTGGGATTGGAAAATTTGTCTGAGTTGTGTACTGTGATTGAAGATAAGTTCAATGAGGCATGTAAGTAGGAAGGGTAATGAGTAGTCATGTAATATAGATTTATTTTGGTTTATGTCTCTCAAAATTTCTTATACAAATCTCTGTATACTATTGTCGAACACTTTGTGTCAGAGTAGTTGTAGAATCAAATAGTGCTAGCTATGTACAACCCATCTCGCACTACTTTCCTAATACGGAAGTCTAAGCATCTCATCACACAAAATTTTTTTTCAGAAATATAAATATCTCCTAGCCGCCCTCAGAAATTATTAATTTCATACAACTATAAAAATGTCATACAGAGGAGGATACAACGACGGAGGTTACAATAACAACCACAACGACAACTACGGTAACGGTGGTAACTACAACAGAGGAGGTTACGACAGAGGTTACGACAATGACAACTTCAGGGGTGGTAACAGAAATGGTGGTTTCAGAGGTGGTAGAGGTGGTAACAGCTTCGAAAGAGTTGAATTAACCAAACCAGAATGGGATCTTGATGCCTTACCAAAGTTTGAAAAGGATTTTTACAAAGAGCATCCAGATGTCGCTGCAAGATCTAGCGAAGATGTTGAAAAGTTTAGAAAGGAACACGACATGAAATGTGTTGGTACTGATATTCCAAAGCCAATCACCAGTTTTGATGAATCTGGTTTCCCAAGTTACGTTTTGAAGGAAGTTAAGAATGAAGGTTTCCCTAAGCCTACTGCTATTCAATGTCAAGGTTGGCCTATGGCATTGAGCGGTAGAGATATGATTGGTATTGCTGCTACTGGTTCTGGTAAAACTTTATCATACTGTTTGCCTGGTATTGTTCACATTAATGCTCAACCATTGTTGAAGCCAGGTGATGGTCCTATTGTTTTGGTATTGGCTCCAACCAGAGAATTGGCAGTTCAAATCCAAACTGAATGTTCCAAGTTCGGTAAGTCTTCCAAGATCAGAAACACCTGTATTTACGGTGGTGCTCCAAAGGGTCAACAAATCAGAGATTTGGCCAGAGGTTCCGAAATTTGTATTGCTACCCCAGGTAGATTAATCGATATGTTGGAAACCGGTAAGACCAATTTGAGAAGAGTTACTTACTTGGTATTGGATGAAGCTGACAGAATGTTGGATATGGGTTTCGAACCACAAATCAGAAAGATCGTTGACCAAATTAGACCTGACAGACAAACCTTGATGTGGTCTGCTACTTGGCCAAAGGAAGTCAAGAACTTGGCTAGAGACTACTTGAACGATCCAATCCAAGTCACCATTGGTTCTTTAGAATTGGCTGCTTCCCACACCATTACTCAATTGGTTGAAGTTGTCAGCGAATATGAAAAGAGAGACAGATTAATCAAGCACATGGAGATCGCTACCAAAGATCCTGCTTCCAAGCTTTTGATTTTCGCTTCCACAAAGAGAACTTGTGATGATATCACTAGTTACTTGAGAGCCGATGGCTGGCCTGCTTTGGCTATCCACGGTGACAAGCAACAATCTGAAAGAGATTGGGTTTTGAATGAATTCAGAACTGGTAAGTCCCCTATCATGGTGGCAACTGATGTTGCTGCTAGAGGTATTGGTATGTAAATATTTTTTTGGTTGATATTAGCTTTTGCTGGCAAAAGCTAAACCTACTAACTTATCTTTAGGCTCATAGATTAAGAAAAGTATTTTCTATTGGGTATTAAGTTTTACTCGATTGAAAGCGTTGAGGCTAACTGATGGGACTAATAGTCCAGCAATTCCAGTTGGTCATTGGCTTAGAAGTGATGATCAGAATAACTAGTTTTTAGGCCTTTGTGATGACTTTTTTCTTTTTTTTTTTTTCCTTTTTTGACTTTTGATTTAAGAGATTTATGTTGTAAAAGCATTCAATGATATATTATATGATTAAGTTTGGCTGCATTTCGGGTTTCGACACTGGTTCGAGATTTTTTGAAATGATGAAATAGATACTTGAAATCTGTTTACAATCATAGATATATAATGCTTTTTCAATATATGAAGTTAATCTCTTATGGATCTGTAGAAGGAAAGAAATGTCTATGTCCTAAAAGAAATTCGTAGAAAAATTGTACTAACTATTTAGATGTCAAAGGTATTTCTTATGTTGTAAACTTCGACATGCCAGGTAACATTGAAGATTACGTCCACAGAATCGGTAGAACTGGTAGAGCTGGTACCAGCGGTACTGCTGTTTCCTTTTTCACCGAAGGTAACAAGAGTTTGGGTGGTGACTTATGTAAGATCATGAGAGAAGCCAACCAGACCATTCCACCTGAATTGGCTGTCTTTGATAGAAGAAGCGGTGGTCAACATCCAAGATACGGTGGTGGTTACGGCGGTAGAGGCGGTAGAGGTGGTAGAGGCGGAAGAGGTGGAAGAGGTTACGGTGGTAACAGAAACTACCAAACTGGTTCTAACAATGCTCCATTAGCTAATCGTAGATTCTAAGTTTGAATTTTCACATGCAATTTTTAGTGTCGCGTGACACTTTGGTTTATAGAGTTGATTATATATTTATTGAAGTAGATCAGTTTCCTATTTGTATTTAAAACTCGGGGCTTGAACTGTTTTATTTGTATTACCATAGGCCTTGGAATTCACTATATTAGCGTATCTTTCTCTTTTTCTTTACTTATCTAGTTTCCCCATAAAAACGCTTAGCGACTACTTCAGGCTATATACAGGCGTCCAACAAATCATATATTATTCTAAACTACTTAAATACTCCAAAAGCCAGAAAATTTCCACCGACAACTTGAATTTCCTTTAATCTTAGTCTGCATAAGTCTGTTTTTAGCTATTTCAACCCCAACAGCTACAATCCTTCAATCGTTTGTTTCTTAGTAATCTGCTGAAACATACCAAGTTTCACTTCTTAGCATATAAGTGTTATTCCACAGCTTTACTACATTACTAATTGTTATACTCGAACATCCTTCTGTTGATTTGGTTGTCTTGCTTGCATTCATAGATACTATCACCTGTGCGAGAAAGCCAATTTTGTGATCGATCAGATAAGAAATTTGCATGATTCATTTTGAATTCCTTGAAAATGCTAAAAACTATTTCTGGTGCTAAAGGAATCACATTTTCTGGAGAAACCTTCGTGGTTCCACAGACTCATGACATGGTCAAAACGTTGTTTGATCCTACGGTTAGAAAGTCCTTTTTTGAGACCGTTATTGTGCTCATATTGATAGTCAATTTTGCTGGAGTGTTCTTGGTGCCTGAGAATTCGCTTAGAATCAAAATTTTCACTGCCTGCTACGTTTTCTGGAGATTAAGCTATGATTTTGGTATTGGTTATGTTTTGAGACAACAATCATTGCATAACAGATGGGTCAACATTTGCAGGAAGCATAACCTCTTTGATGAGAATAATGAGTCCTTTTTGTCTAAGCTATTCAGATACGAAATTAACACTCAAATGGGAAGCGAGTATAGTATCAAGGACTACCCCATAGAATTCAATACGTGGTTGATTTTTAGAAGGTTTGTTGATTTGATTTTGATGAGTGATTTTATGAACTTTATTGGTTTATTTGTAGTTTGCTTTATGGATAATGATTTTCAGGCAATCAATTTCAGTCAACAGAGTGGTTATTTGATTTACACTAGACTTGCCATTGGTGTTTCGTTGATTTTATTCAACTATTGGGTCAAGGTCAATGCTCACAACATCATTAAAGATTATGCATGGTACTGGGGTGATTTCTTCTTCCGTCAAATCAACAACGAGGACTTGATTTTCGATGGTGTTTTTGAAATGGTTCCTCATCCTATGTATTCTGTAGGATACATCGGCTATTATGGGTTTGCATTAATCGCTAAGTCCTACACAGTGTTGATTTTGGCTTGCTTCGGGCACTTCTTACAAATGATTTTTCTTCACTTCATTGAAAACCCACACATCGACAAGATCTATGGCCCATCTCCGAATGAGATTGATGCCATTAAATTGATCAAGTTGAAAGATTTGAAGAATTTTGATAATGCTAAACCTATGATTGGCTTTGCAAATTTCAATATCTTAAGAGGATCTGACTTAATTAATGCTTTTTTGATCTTAACATATTCTATTTTATTGCCAGTATTGTTGTACTTTTGCAACCCAGATAATTCCAACTTCTTGAACCTCGATGAGATTTTGGTCTCCAGGTTCGAGCTCTTGAAAGAATACGATCTTTTTAATAGTGGCCACTTTAATGTTAATCCTATCAAATTTTTGTTTGTTTTAACTGTTGTGGTTAAATTATTTGAAATTTTTTCAATCAATGTAATCTTGGTTATGCAAAGCTTATATAAGTCAATCACAAAGTACTACCTTTCAAACGATATCCCAGTTGAAAAGTCTTTGAATAATTTTGCAATCATTTACAACTTTTTCATAAGTTTGACTTATTCAACTTACTTTGGTTTGAACTTGTATTTTGTTTTATCAGGAACTACTGGTGCTAACTTATTGTTTTATGATTGGTATTACTTGAGAATATTTATTGGTGCCTTATTGCTTTTTACCCACGTATGGATCAACCGTTCTATCGTGGATTCAATTGGGTACTTTGGATGGTTCTATGGTGATTTCTTTATTCCAAAGTCTTCTTTACCTCATAAGGCTCATTTGACCAAAGCAGGTGTCTATAGATACTTGAATAACCCAGAACAGATTTTTGGCGTCTGTGGAATTATGGGTGTAGCACTTATTGTTCCAAATTATCAAAATTTAATATTATGTGCCTTATGGGTCTTGAATAATTTTATCAGAATCAATTTTATTGAAAAGATTCATATGATCAAGTTATATGGTGAAGATGAAGTTTTGAAAGACTCTGGTGTGACGAAAACGTTCAAAAAGCACTTAATCCCAGAATCCATCCAGAGAAGATTAAGTAACAACCAAGAGAGTAACGGAAACGAATCATTTCATAAAAGAACAGTTTCAAGTTCTATTTTGTCAAATACGACTGAAACTATTGATCAATTCATCAAAGAATTAAGAAAGTCAAATGCTAGATTTTCAAAGCAAAATATCCATGAAATCTCTCAAAGTTTGTATTTTGACAACAGCGACTACAGATTGAGCATCTTGAACTTGGAAGTCAACCCAGAAGACACCAACGAAGCCCTTTTGAAGTATATCGAAGTTGGTGAACCTATTAAAGTTGAATTCAAATGTCCTGAAGGTCATAGTGACAAAGATTGGGTGGGATTGTACAAGATTGTCCAGACTTCATACAGTCGCCAGAAAACCTTGATTTCTTCGAAAAATAGATGGCAATGGGTTAAGAATGATAACTCAGGAATTATGACCTTCAAAGACGATAAGTTATTCTGGGAGGAAGGCATTTTCGAATTTAGATATCATACGGAAGGAAAGCACGATGTGGCTTTTATTTCCGAGCCGTTTGAGATCAAGATTCCAAGTATCGAGGTTCCTAATTCTACCAAGGATATTTTGGAGTTCTCTAGACTATTGAAGTTACAAATATTTGACAGGTTTACTAAATTTGAAAATGTCAATTCTCCAATTGATAATGAGTTTCAAAATTTCGACAACTTCTTAGCCATGTATAAGAGATTATCGAATTTAATTTCTGAAGCGACAGCGATCAAGGTTAGTGAAAAGATATTCTTATACAATGAAGAATTGACCATATTGCAATTGAGTTCAAAATTGGTTCACATGAAAAAAGTTTTGGATGAATTATCCAACGAAGTTATTCAAGAAGTAGAGGAAGAGAAAGAGTTGTAGTTCTAAATCGGAGCATGTTCTCGTATTAACTTCTACATTGCCAAATATATGTATAGAAGTACTGGTTGAACTAAGTGGTTAGGATTCTAATTTTGCACACCAGTTGGCCAGCAGCTTAACAAGGAGATTTATTAACTGCAACCAAACAAATCTCTAAGTGTGTATATATTCTATTATACAAATTTTTACATTCCCAAACTAGTAACCAAATATGCGTTTATATTACTTCTTATCTTTCTGGACATTTCGTTACACTTGCCTATCAAGTCATTTATCTGGTCATTATCTAATTCATTCGATCCCTCTATCCACAATCCTACTATCTCATCGTTTTTAAGATTCATGAAGCTTACCAACACTTCCAAACAATCTTCATTTTCACTTGGGTCGACAACTACCTGTGATTGGGGGCCATCAGTCATTTTGTTGTCTTCATTTAGCTTTAAGTTCACTTGTCCACTGGTAACAATATCTTTCAACTCAATACCGGAGTCAACCAATGCAATAGATGAGCAGTTAATAATCCAATTGATCAAATTCAACAAGGTGGTGTTGCTCTCAATAATGGTGATGTGCAAGTCAATGGTGGATTTGGGATACCTATCAAGACATATGGATGGCAAAATAGCAGTTTCAACGTAGGATGATATTTTTTGTTCAATATTACTTAAACCATGCTTCATTTTAGGGAGTCCGTTGCTGGTGTTAATATCAGATTCATTGAATATTTTCTCATTAGGTTGTGTCAAGTGTGGCAAGAATTTGCATTCCACTGACACAGAAGCCTGGTCTATGAATGATCCTCTTATTGGTCTTGGTCCAAAAATCAGCACCTCTATAATGTTATTATCGATTTCCATGTATACTGACCCATTAGCATTATTTATAAGACCCGTTTTAATAAACATTTTCTTTATTTCATCATCTTTCTTAGTAGAATTATTAGCTACGACTGGACTATGTGCCTCATCTTTATTGAATATAGGTAAGACTCCATCGGTTGGTGCCACTATTCTTCTTCTATCTACATTCATCTTTGTATCTGAGATTTAAAAATTTTCTCATCTCAACCTTTTTAGAGAAACAGAAGGTTGCAAAATAAAAAGTATTAGATAAAATAGAATCAAAGCTATAAATATGGCTTTTTGTCGTTAAATATCAATAATATACAGAAGAAAGCACTTTTTATGATACAGTGATGTTACTTGGGTAAATTGTTCTGGTTTGTTTGGTTGTTTGCAAATCCATAATCAATGTTTCCATTCATGAATGAGCCATCAATCAAGTCTGCTAGGCTATCGAAATTGAAACTTTCCCTTCTTGGGTCTTGGTTTTCCATCATATATGGTGGTAGCATTTTGCCAAAGATTTCAGAATCCAATTTATCCATAACACCAGGAACATATGGATGATTTTGTTCATCTGAGCTGTTGGAAAACTCAGAGAAAGTTCTAACTGCGGTACCTCGAATAGGACTCGCCCCCATATTACCTTCCTTATTGAAAGTATCTACCTTGGAGTCAATTTTCTTTTCATATTTCGGAGCGGATCCAGAAATCATCTCTGGATATGACAATGCACTTTGGGGACGGTTCAACTCTGATTTATTTCCGTTGTTATACGATGCTCTTGGTGAAAGCGATTGCACAGTACGCATAGGGTAGGGGCTGTATTCTGTCCTGAGTGAATTCTGTGGCGGCATTCTGATATTGTGGGGTTGTTTGCTTGGTACATCAACTTGATTCTGGAGACTTGTCACTGCGTCTCTATCAAGGTTCAAATTGCCAACTGCGTTGGAGAAATTTCCAGAAAACAAGGACTCACTTGAATTAGAATTTGAATAGTTCAAATTGTTGTTTTTGAATTGATCATTCAATCTGTTAATAACGTCGAAATTGGACACAGTATCTTTAATTTGAGAATTGGAAGCTTCACTCTTGGGATTTTGAAGTAGCAAAGAACTTATGTCCTTGGAGGTGTTTGCAGTTCGTCTGTTCAATTGCTCAAACAAGTTATTCAAGATATTGTAGATTCTTAAAGATGAAGTAGAATTGTTCTTCAAGTTATCCAAAACTTTCTTACCAATTTCAATATCGTTTTTAATTAAATCGATATTCAAGTCATCATCAAATAAAACTCCAGCATAGTTGCTACCACTTGAATGATTACTCGAGTTATTAACAAAATGATAGTAGTATATCAAGCAAGCTATTGAAAAAAATATAGTGTACATCGAGAACCAATAAGTACCAACCAATAAATCTTGATCAATCATTCTATTGGCCAATTTAACAACCAACCTTGCAACCTTAATACAGTTCCGTCCTCTGATCAACGATCTGGAATCACTACTTCTTTCTTCATTTCCATGACTGATAAAGTGGATAAAGGGTCTATACAACATAATCTGACAGTTCAAAAATGCCAAATGGAGATAATAGTTTGCTAAAACAAATTTCTTTGATGCCGAGCCATTAAAGTTGTTGGTGAATTCGTTTGTTGGTCTTAACTCATCTGGTAACTGATCTAACCATTCTTTTAATTCAAATTCCAAGGAACTGACCTTCTTATGCATGTGGTTTGGGGTTTGTTGAGAGTCTTTGGGAGTATTAACCTTAATTGGATACAACTCCTTGACAATATGTGACATGATAAACATCAACTTTGTGTGATGATTGGCACAACCAGCCGAAGACAAACGACCTTGCTGCAATTCATGATTATAACCGCTCACAGTTATAAGTTCATCATCCAAATCTTCAGGTAATGTTTGATCGAACTCGTCTTCCCTAACGGACTTCGGTAAACCCAATAAGGAATTAATATACACGTCCATCTTATATATAGTGAAAAATAATCTCTTCCTAGTATCAATTTCAATTGGGTTCAACTTTCTCTTCGTATCTTGGAAAACTGTCAAGTTACGATGCAAGCCTTCTTTTAAAGCACTTCTTAATGCAATTCCAATATAGCTGTAACAAGTGGACAATCTTGCGGAGCACTGCAAATATAAAATCATCATAACAATTGTTTGAATAGAAATAATATCCCCCACATCAGTGATATCAATCAACTTTCTTGCTTCCAAGAAGTACTTATAGCCATCATCTTTCAAAATCTCATGATCAACAACATTATCAATCAGTCTGGAGAATAGCGATCCTACAGCCAACACCGAGTAGAAGAAAGGCAAGAACTTCTGCTGCCTGTCACCATAATGCAAAGGATCCAAACTGTACAACAAGTCGAGCTCATCCAACAATGAAGGTCTGTGATAAAATCTAAATAACACACAGGCCTTATCCCAGCAAGCATAGACCAATTGCAATGCTATTTCTTTAGTTGGTAACTCGACTCCTATTTCAGTACCAATATTATCGTCATTGTGCAGATTGTCATTCTTGGGTGATATAGGACTGTTGAACCTGTTAGTGGTGCTGAAAGAACCAAAACTGCTCAACTGAGTCATGCTACTGTCGTTATCATTGATATAGTTCGTCATCAAGTCGTTTAAATTGAAGTTATTTGAGTTATTTGAATTATGTTGCAAGTGAATCAATCGTCTTTGGAACCTCTCGAAGTCGAAATTGGAAGGCTCGTCGTCCAAGACATTAATCTTGAATTTGGGGAATAACATATCCATAATATTCTGGAACAAAATCAAGTTGTTTGCATTCTTCACTGGGTCGGAGGAGGTGATCTGGGAATTTTTAGCTATGATGGCTCTAGGATAAGATGGCTGGGGTATTCCACTATTCTTCTTATTTCTAATGTTGGGTTGATCGTAGGTACAGCTATAGGAATAAACCGTACAATGAATACATGGTTGTTTACCATCACATTTGACTTTTTTCTGTCTACAAGTGTCACAAGCTCTTGTGACCCTTCTTCTTTTGGGCTCTAACTTGTCTTTACTATTCATGGGCTCCATTCTCCTTAGGACCAAGCAAATATCTATAGGAATTAGAAACCAAAACGGGTGGGATAAATCTGTGAGTGATTAAGACACTGGGCAGCTTTCAGGGGAAACAGCTGAGGATATGACACGCAGGTTAACAAGCTTATCAAGGAAGCTCTTTATTTCAATGGTACTTTTTCAATGCGACAATTGGTTATACAGAATGGTTGGGACACGACAATTATAAATGCAACTACAACCACGCCACGGAGATAAGAGCAGTGGTTTAAAGTGAGGTTACACAGACGCTTTTTAAGTATAATTACACCATGAGACTGGAGCCATTACCACTTACCATTCTTTGAAGTTCTTAAGCAATGAAAAATAGTACAAGAGAAGAGAGTACAGATGATAGCAGCTTCGCTTAAAAACGTCTGGACTGTAGCCGCATAACAACAACCAAGCATCTCATGCAAAGAGACCCCATACTTCAAATAAAGGTGAGTCACATGATCATACGATTATTCATTAAAACTATATCTTCAATGGCTTATCCAATAAATGTCCCATTTTTTGTACCTTTGTTCTTAAATAGTTCTCCACCTCCTTACTCTTGATTCCATCTGAGGACGTCCACGATAAAGGAACCATTGGAATTCTTTCAATCACCTTGACTGTTTGATGCTTTCCCTCTACTGCTAATATCTTATCTGGATTGTTGGTTAAAAGCTTGATGTTCAACAAGTTCAAATCCTTCAAAATCGACGTAGCTAAGGAAAACGACCTTCCATCTGCTGGATGTCTTAACATTAAGTTTGCCTGTACAGTATCTGCACCCAAATCCTGTAAGTTGTAAGCCTTTAATTTTTCCCCCAAACCAATGCCTCTTCCTTCCTGTCTCAAATACACCATGCACCCATGTCCATCTTCACCCATGAGTCTTCCGGCCTCATCAAACTGCTCCCCACAATCACATCTGGCGCTCCATGCGGTTTCTCCTGTGTAGCATTCGCTATGGATTCTGACTAATGTTGGATCTGTGAAACTATTTGAGTCATATATCAAATCTCCATTAGCGTCAAAATTCAACTTCAAGTTGAGCTTGGAATCAACATCTGCTTCGGTTCTACCAGGAAATAATTTCCCAATGTAAGCACCTCTTGTCATCCTATCTTGTTGGGTTTCAGCTTCTCTCTGCTTGAAAAGCGATCTGGATCTGATATCTTCACCAAACACTATGGCCAAGTGTTCTTTGTTATCGATGTTGTTTTCGTAAAGATGAAGAAATATCTCTGGTCCGTGTGTAGTTGGGATTCTCGCTCTGGCTATACATCTGACTTCTGGCAATATGTCAGGTAATGGTAAGTTGTTTCTTTCCAGTTCGGAAATCTCTTGTGGAATTATAGGATCATCGTTGATGAAGCTTAGCGATGGTGTGAGTGAAGGCGATAAAACCGTCATTTTATCTAAGTCTATAATATGTTTTTCCTTTCCAGAACTTGGTTTAGGCTCCTGGATTTCCATGGTTTATATTCACAGTCCGAGTGAAAATTTCCGGTTCTCAATTACAAATCTTAGTCAGAAATGTTAGTAATAAAAGTATGGCAAATGTATGGATTTGATAGTAGAAGATGAAACAAAAGTGCCTGGCACTTTATAATTAGGCTGGTAAGATAGTGATAGTATTTTAGGCAGCTTAGGTGACAGAATTGTGGATCATCAAAAATGTACGGCCCACCGGACTCGGCTTTATACGATTTCCAACCCTAGAAACCTGGAGAATCTGATTACGAAACAGAATCTTTATTAATTTTCAGGGTAGTTGGGTGGAAAAGGTGGCTTATTAGATACTTTGTGAACTCATTAACCAGAGATATGTAATTGTGTCATAAAAGAGCACTTTCATCTTGAAAATTGAGCCTAAGCTGTCACATAGACGCCATTTCTACCAAGCCAACCTACTACTTAATCATCTTGAAAGCTTCATTAAAAACCTTTTATTCCAAAGAAGATTCCTGTACGAATTTCTAAAAGCTTATGCAAAATATTCATACAACTTGCACTCAAAACACATCCAAATCTTAAAACCTCACACAAATACTTGAAACGCAAGATGTCACTCACTGCTAAACGTACATTCTTCGGGACTTTCTTCAAAAACTGGACTAGAAAGTCGGTATATCCTCCAGAACCTCGTCTTATCACCACCAACAACAGATTGTATGCCAATTATATCACTGATGCAAACGAATTGCACACCTACTTGCTAATCAAGCAACCATTGCTATTGCACTTTACAGTGCAGGCAGACCCTATTTACAACAAGTCAACCCTGATGTTGTTTGATATTTTGGCTAACAAGGAAAAGTATCCTTTGGATTCAACCAAATACCCTGTTCATTTGCTTAATATCAGCTGTGATAACTTTGAATCTAAAGATATGATGATTACTTATGGAGTGAAAAAGTTACCAAGTTTGGTTCTTTTAAACAAGCAATTGCCAGTAGATATTTTTGCCCCAAACGGAGAAAGCAACGAGTTTAACGAGGACCAATTATTGGAATGGTTGAAAACACTTGAAACCGTTTGATACATTATTTTCTATATAATAGTTCTTTAGCAGATACTTTTATGTTCTATTTACATCTATTTACATTTATTCACAAGATCCATCTTTCCACCCGTCTTTCCATCTTTGCTGCCACAAATTACAATCAAATTTAGGCTTGCCCAACTTTTCGTTCACGTTGTTGTGTGCATCACACAACCATTTACCAAACTTCTCCTGACTCTCAACGTTAGGTTCATTGACAGCTTGGTATTTCTGGAAATCCTCACCGCAATGCCAGCATGGATAGAACTTACCAAACAAGTTTAAGAAGCTCTTCAAGTCTTTTTGTTCATTGTTGCTTGGGTTTTCAGGATATGTGGCCGCAATGGAATGAAGCAATGTCCATGAAGACTTTCCAATCTCTTCCACATCAGGCGGACATTCCTTTTTGGTTGGCTTTTCTGTAGTCTTTGCTGCAACTGCCAAACCAGCAGCACTAATTGGAACCTTTCCAGTAGCAGCCTTAAAATCTAACAAACTATTACAAGTACGACATCTGATGGTTAGTATAGGAATATTAATAGGTGCATGAACTACTTACGGCTTTCCATCTTTGTCATAGACAATCTTACGACCACTGGCACCGAACACAGGTTTGTCTTCCATTAGTAATAGTGAAAATTTCGCAGATAAGCTTAAGTGTGTGGAACAGCCTAAAAAGAATATGCTTATAAATTACTAGTAAGATAAATAGTCTATATGGTCGTCAACGAAGCAGCTTTTGTTTCCGGTCGATTTCAAATCAGTTTTTGGTTAAACCCAGTACAAATTCAGTTCTTTGTCTGATTAATTCATCACACAACTCACCGATCTCAGGTGTCTTGATAGCACTTCTGGAATCGTAGAACTCGGTCAAGTCATACTTTATACCATAGTCTTGTTCATAATCCCAAGCCTGTTGAATCATTTCAAATTTGTCAATGTCTTTGACATACACAGCTTCCAAACATCTGATTTCTTCATAGTCCAACCACAACTCTACAATTTCCTCACTGAATTCACGATTGTAAGGTTTGATCATCTCACTCAAGTACTTCATGGTTTCGAATTCCCTTCTGTGCTTTTCTGGCTTGGCAACCCCTTCATATGGAGTGATATCTCCCACCAAACTTTCAGCGATGTCGTGAATCACAGCGATTTTGACACACTTATCGATGTTGATTTTCTTTTCCACATTCGGTATAATCATGGAAATAACAGACATTCTGTACATATGGTCAGCAATACTTTCAACTTGCGGACTTGGAACATTTCTATCGATCCATCCGGTTCTTTTTTGGGTTTTCAATAACCTGACGATTTGGATAAATGCCAATATATGGTTAGTATTATTAGAAGCTCCATGTTTGGGCACCAATAACTTCTGGATTCTTTCAGGAATATGATCCTGTGGCATCCATTGCTTTGTCATCTTTGGCGTTGTGTTGAAATATCTGACTTTGTTATGACTAAAATATGCCCGAATGAATCTTGACAGAAACATGTAAACAAAAATGAATCTTGACAGAAACATTTAAACAAACAGTGCGATGAGATTAGTCTTACACGACAGACAACATATCGAACCTTCAATCAAAAGCCACAAAACTACAAGTATATAGTAATAAGTACATTTATTTATAACTCTTTTATAAACATGATTAATGATTTTATATTCGTTTAAGTAATACTTAAGCAACTAATTCAACAACACCACCAGCAGCTCTGATCTTTTCTTCAGCCAACTTGGAAACAAATCTGGCCTTGACAATAACAGGAACTTGTGGCAATCTACCCTTACCTAAGACTTTACCGTAACCGTGAGCCAAAGTGTCAATGACTGGAGCAGCAGAGGTAGAAGCGTTCTTCAAGTATTCATCCTTCTTGTCAGATTCAACCAAAGTCCACAATTTGTCCAAGTTGATTTCTGGTCTCCAGAAGTGGTTTTGTTGCTTGTGGAAGTATCTCATACCAACTTTACCGAAGTAACCTGGGTGGTACTTATCCAAGTTAGTTCTGTGGTGGTGTTGACCACCAGCCATACCTCTACCACCTGGATGCTTTCTGTGCTTACCAATTCTACCACGACCGGCTATATTTTGTTAGTATTATGCTTAGAGCTTGTTGTAGTTAAATGGTTTCAATGATAATGAAAAATTTTCAGTTCAAGGGTGTGGAACCATTTTTACTTGAATGACGTTTTGATTAATTCCAAATCCCTTGTGATGCTAACGAATCTTTGTAAATGCTTTAATGAGTTTCTTTATGTGATACCTTTCTCTTTACCTAATGAATGTAAAAACTCTTCACTTTGTACTATCCCTTACTCCAATTTAATCAAGTTTTGTTCTGAAATTCATTATCACATTGGCTACAACATCTGTTCTATTAGTGCTTCACATACCCGAAACGTGTCCTCTGTGTTTTCTGGTTTTAGTTAATCTAGTAGGCATATTAATTAGTTAACCTTTAGTTGATGAAAATATTTTTCTGAAAAGCTTTTTCTTTGAAAAACGAGAATTGGTAGGGACTGCACAGAAACAGGTCAAATTCAATTCTTCATCGCAGGGAAAACAGTCACAGAAACGAACCCTCATTTGTAACACGTGAGAAAACATAACATCTTTTATATTTGGCCTATACTCTTTATTCTAGTTCAACCCCCATACTTCCTCGTAACTTGAAAGTCCCTTTGTTTCCGGAATCTTTGTTTGAATGAAGCCATATGTAAATGCACACATAATGGTAAAAATGAAGTAAGTTCCCCCACCTATCCAGGAGCTTTTCAAGATTGGGAAGAGGAATCCAACTACAAAAGTAGCTAACCAGTTCATTGCAATTCCCCAACTTTGGGCAGAAGCCTTAGCTTTTGTCTGGGTCACCTCTGAAACTATGAAGAATGGAATCGGACCTAAGCCAATGGCAAAGAAAGTGATATAGGTAAAAGTCCCCACAATAGATGCAATGGAACTGTTCCAGATAATTCCAAAACCCATCAAGACGGTTGCAAAACCCATGAACGTGACAGAAGTCAAAAGCAATGGTTTTCTACCTAGTCTATCGACCAAGTTTGCAGCAATGAAAGTAACTACTACGTTTACCAAAGAAATCAAACAGTTAATCATGATGGCCATATCAGGGAAGATAGAAACCAAGACTGATACACCGTAAAAGATTATTGAGTTAATACCACAGAACTGTTGCATGATCAAAATACCGGTGGAAACAATCTTACTGTTATTAAACTCAGAAGATCTGATATACTCTGACAAAGGCACAGCAGTTTGGTTTGGCAGGTGTTCATGGTGTGGATCCAATAAACCATTTTCTTCTGAATCTCTAATAACAGAGCTTGAGCCCCAGCTACTCACTTCAGATCTTGCAATTGAATAATCTCCACCTCTTAAATGGTGTAATACAGTGAAGGCTTTGGAGCTAGAACCATTGTTATACAACCACATTGGGGATTCATCCACGTAGAAATAGATCAAAACAAAGTCCACCAAAGAAAGCAAGCTTCCCATGAGTAACAACCATCTCCAGTCGTTGTTGTTAGACCATTTCAACGCTAACAATTGTGTAAACAAGATTCCAATATTAACTGATACTTGGTTCATAGAACCCAACAAACCTTTTACCCCAGTTGGAGCGATTTCATTAATGAAAATGGGGGTTATAACTAAAGCAGCACCTGCACCCAAGCCAGCAACAAACCTTCCAAACAACAACGTATAATAGGTTTGGGAAATACCGTTGATGCTAGATCCAATAAAATAAATCAAGCAATGCAACATCGAAGCGTTTTTTCTTCCAACCAAGTCTGCAATTCTGCCAATATAAAAGGATCCAATCAAACCACCTATGCTGAAGATGGAAGTAACTAACCCAACTTGTTCAATGGTTAATGGGATGCACTTTTCAAAGCCATGCTGTCCAAAGAATGATTCCAGATAAGAAACCTTTCCAGGTTTGGATGTTCTACAGGATATAATTGCTTCCGGAGAGTTCAATTCGGACATATGATAACCGAATTGAAGTGATCCAAGGCATATTATCGAGACTGTGAGTATCAAAGTAGGTGTCAATTGTGTCATCAAGGGTTTCGCAATCTGTTTTCGGAATTGATAAGACTGAAAACTGGAGACAGGAAATAGTCAAAACTGGTTTCCAAATGTTACATAAAATGCAAGAGAGAGAATACAATGGTTGAATGTACAGGGAATTACTTATTTAATTTCCCTAAAAGGTTGTCAATTGTACTTATTTATTGTTTGTATCCTAATTGTAGTGTAATTGTACAATTATACTTGCAGAAGTATTGTAAGCGATACAATAAAACGTCTATAACATATAAATATACAGCTATTTTACAAAATAGGCAAAAAGTTTCCTATTATCATCATAGGAATGCCAAAAACATCTCTCTTCAAGGTCCAGGAACATCTAGTTCTGATCTTAGTTTGTGACTTTCTGGTTAGTAAAGTACATTCAGACATGGTAGCACCAAAGAAGTCACCAAAGGCAATTCTCAGGAACAACTGGAAATACTCCAACACCGACTTATCGTCTAACAATTCCACAATAAACTTCTTGCGGTGTGATAGCAACTCTTCCTTAGTCCATCCCGTTAACAAGCAGAATTCGTTACCTACATATGCTATTTCCCCCGTTCTCCTCCATACAATGGTGGGGGTTCCACTAACCTTAATAATGGAATCGTAGGTTAATAAAGTTCTCTGGAAACACTGCTCCATGAAAATTAAGTCGTGCTCCTTCAATGAGTTGGTACATGCTATGAAGGAGGGTCTATAAGAAGCCATAGTTTCTGCCATTTTTACCAACATCTCCTTATTGAATCTTTTTCTTAAGTATGCAATCAAGGAATGATATCCCGGGGTATAACAGTAAGGTTTATTGACCTTCTCGTAGATATCTTCAGGTTCCTTGAAATAATGATTTAAGTCGTTCTGCAACTCTGAAATCCGAGTAATTGCAGAGTCATCCGGCAATATACCCACTGCAAAACTCAACTGCAGCTTCTGTTTGCGTTCGAAATACTCAGTAGGATTGGATTGTTTGAATGCTTCTACTTGCTCAATTACATCTGGAAACATTTGTATGCGGCCATTCTCTGGACCCAATAAGTACTGGTTGATATTTTCATCACATCTGGAACTCCCTGAATCATAAATTGATGTTGTGATAGACCGCCTATATTCCGGTTTGGCTTCCAGTCTCAAAGTTCCCACATCATTCTTACCATGACCGTTGTTCATTAGAAATGCGTCGTTGATAGCAGTGTTAGGCGATGCAGGTTCATGATGGTGCAAGTTGGGAGACAATGCTGGTGATAGGGTAATGGAATTTGGTGTATGCTCGTTGGAAGTTGAATGGTTTAAAAAGTTATCGGAGATGATATTAGATAATGTGGAGTATTCCAAGTCAGCAGCAGATGATAAAAACTTGGTTCTTTTGTTGACCAATTCCTTATTTATGTTGGTATGAAGCCCATGGTTGATGTCTGACGTGGGTAGTTCGAACCCATTAAAGTCCTGCTTGATATAAGGAGCTGTGTGACTTCTTTCTAGCAAGTTCTCTGATCGGAGTTCGCTGTAACCGTTTCCGTTGTCATTACTAATTGATTTATGCAAGGGTCGGCTCAAGGCATCCATAGGAACATCAGCTAGATATTTCTTTCTCTTTCTGGGGGCATCTTCACAGGTTCCACCCAATCCTCGTTGAACACATCTTTTACATGGTCTACTGGAATCGCAGGTCATATGACTTTTTTGACAGTGGTTACAAGCTCTTGAAGTTTTTTTTCTTTTTGGTTTCATATTCTGTGCCATTGCAGATAGCTGGTCCATATCCAGAAGACCCTGATTCATAGGATGCATGGGATTGATACTATTGTCTCCCATAACAAAGGAGTTCTGAAGACCGAATTTTTTGTGCGCGAGTAGTTTGCAGCTTCTTGTGTAGAGAAGTGTGGGATTAACTTAGAGGAAATTGAAGCGGAAGACCATAGGATGGAGATATCAGAGGCTTGAAAAGACAACTAATTGAACCTTTCTCCGAGGTAATACTGCTCTTATTGAGCAAATTGAAGCAAATTATGAGTCATAGAACTTTTCAAACAACTGTATTTACAATCTAATTGGCGGATATAGTAAGATTTGGCAACGATTTATACAACTGAAATGAAAATCGTAGCACAAGCATTGTAATAATCATAAATTAGCGCTTACAATGTTAAAAAAGGGTCCGTACTCATCTAAAAAATATATATATAAAACCTATAAACGCATTCAAGCCACATAGATACAAATCAAACTAAGAACCAACGAAAATTACTCTAATTCTTCTTTTGCCTAGTTCCCTTTGGAACTCTAGCCAACCAATAGAAGAACAAAGTAATCAAAAAGTTGAAAGCAATGAAAGCAACCAAAATACCCCAGTTTCTCCATCTGTTTTCGTATTTGGCACTGATTCTTTCCAAAAACTGGTTGGTACTTGTGTAACTACAGTAACGACAGTCGCTGGAGTTAGTGTCTCCAAGCAAAGCACCACCAGCAGCTTCAACAAAGGGTCCCAAGAAGGAAGCACAAGTCTGACCCTCAGGTGCAGTCAAACGTAACACTTCGTACTCAGAACAGTGGGCATCGGCATTAGCCAAAGCCGTAGACAAAACACCCAGGGAAATGTAGGTAAACGGATTGATTCTGTACACCCACTTCCAGAAACCAGGCATTTCGTTATACTGGATCAAAATACCGTTGATGTTAAAACAGATGGTCAACAAGAACATAGCCAAGTTACTGGCGTTTTCAACCACTTCGTTGAAGGATATGGTGATGTGACCCAAGGTGGAAGCAAAAAGGAAATTGAAGGTGATAAATAACCAAACCAAAGCACCACGTTCGTGTACAGTATTAGTTGGTTCAGCATTTCTGTATAATCCAACAGGGTAGTACCAGCAGAAGAAAAACAAGGTACCAACCGCAAACTGGTATACAACCTCAGCAGACATAACACCCAAAACAAAGTTGATCCAACTGAAGGTTCTGGAAGGTGCCTCTCTGATTTCGTAGATACTTCTGTGATGCACAAAGTAGGGCAAAATTTGTTGAATCAAGGTAAACAAAGGAATAAAGGTAACAAACACCGAAAACATCTGGTTTTGTAAACCCTGGATAGTATTTTCAGCTTTGAAGAAAATGAAACCAATGAATAAGGCTGCACTGATAGACAAAAACAATTTGGAGTAGATGTAACTAGGAGTTCTCCAATAACTGACAATAACTCTCCAGGTAACCATGTAGTATTGCTTCCACAATGGAGAAGCGTACTTCTTGTGAGCATCAGGGTCTTCTTCTCTTGGCAACTTGACCATTTCATTTTCGAAGTAAGCAAGTTGCTTTTTAACTTCAGCGTATTCATTGGAGTTTCTCCACACTTCGTAGTAATCTTGTTTAGCTTGAGATCCTGGGGCTGCTCCAACAACATGCAACATCCATTCTGCTGGGTTGGCCTGTTCAGGACATGGGTCAGCACCGTTTCTCTCAAAGTATTCGATCAAAGTAGAACAGTTTTCACCCAAATCACCAAAGTATACCGTTTGTCCTCCTTTTTGTAAAAACAAAAGTCTATCGAATTCTTGTAACAAGATGGCTGAAGGTTGATGGATAGTACACAAGATAGCTTGACCATGATCAGCCAATTTTCTCATTAACTTACAAATAGCCCAGGCAGTTTGGGAGTCCAAACCAGAAGTAGGTTCATCTAAAAACAATAACAACTTTGGTTTAGCAGCCAATTCAACACCAATGGTCAATCTCTTACGTTGCTCGACGTTTAATCCTTCACCAGCAACACCAACGACTGCATCAGCGTAGGCAGTCATCTCCAACAAGTCAATAACGTATTCAACATACTCGTCTTTTTCTTTAGCAGAAACATAGTTAGGTTGTCTTAAGTGGGCAGAAAACTTCAATGCTTCACGAACAGTACTGGTGGACAAATGAACATCTTGTTGCTGGGCGTAACCAATAGATCTCTGGAAAGAAGAATCCAATGGGTGACCATTGACCATTCTATTACCATCAGTAATAACACCTACAGTCAATCTTTCAGATAAAGTATTCAACAAAGTAGTCTTACCAGCACCTGAAGAACCCATCAATGCAGTCAATTGACCTGGTTTGACCCAACCGTCAACGTGGTTCAATAAAATTCTGTCTTCGTTCTTAACCTTAACTACGTAGGTCAAGTCATTCCAATGGAAAATGTTTTGGTTTGGGTTTTCATTTTCGATTTTCTTGAATTCACCCGATTCAGTGTTGGAGCCAGATTCAAGTTGATCCTTTTCACCAATCTTCTCGTTTGGCAAGTTGTTTTCCAAATCATCAGAAGTAGCAACGACAGCGTTCTTCTTGTGTTTTTTCAAAGAACTTTGTAAGAACAAGACAATTTCACCCTTTTGCATAGCACCCTTGTTGAACTCAATGATAACCAAGTACACCATCAAAAAGAAAACACAGAAAGCAATAAGGATTCCAAAGTTTCTCCATTTATGGCTGTTGGAGTACCTGTAACTCAATGCAAGATAATCAGTACCACTAACGTACTCTTCACCTTGAACGGAAGCAACAACAGAACAGATTCTGTCAGAGAGTGGGAGTGAATCATACTCACCACCAGAAGGAATAAACTGGGAACATCTGTAATTAACACCATTAAATTCGTTGACCATTAAACTTTCAAAAGCATAACCCATAGGATCAATATAGTTGATCCATCTAGACCAACCAAGCATACTTGGAGTAGGAATAACGAAACCAGTGAAGGCGATCAAAGCGATCAAAATGGTGGTAGCCATAGTCATAGCACTAGCCATAGTCTTAGTAGTGGCACCAATGGTTCTAAAGATATGGGACATGGCAATGGTACAAGTGAACATGATTAACCAGTAATAGAAGAATCTACCAGGTTCACGTCTGTAGTGAACCATGAAGTAGTAGACCAAGTTGAAGCAAGTAGACATTAACAACTTAACAGGCAATTCAGTCAAGATTGATGCTAAACCATCTGCACTAGGTCTGTACAAAGCATACTGCTTATGTTTTTCCACAATAGCTCTGGCTTCAAACAAAGTGACAATTTCCAAAAGCGACGAGAAGGCATTAAAAAAACAGGCAACGAACATAGAAACTCCTCTTTTGTAGAAGGAATCTGTGACAGGCTGCATATTGAAAAAAAATGACGACATTATAAGGGACATGATAACTTGGGAGAAAATAGACACAAGCGGAATACTTGGGTCACTTTTCATTCTTAACACATTTCTTTGGGCAACATACTTGATTTGCATCCAGTAGGAAACAGTGTAAGGAGACTTGGATCTAACATGGTTAGCTTGTTTAGCGACATGACTTTCCAAGTACTTTTCCTTGGTGTTGTGTTCAGAACAGTGTTTCAAGTACTCGTCAATCTTAACAATCAAAGATTGGTATTCTGGAGAAGCCTTCCAATAGGCTTCAAACTCCTTAGCAGTTCTTGGAGCCTTCAGTTCAAAACCTTCTTTGATAACTCTTTCAGAGGGATTGGTAATGGAAGTCAAGAAATCGGCAGTAGTTTGTCTGGCAGGGCAGACAAAACCCATATCTTCGAAAAACTGTTTAGCTTCGTTAGCTTTACCATAGTAGATCTGGTAACCCTCATACAACAATACCACATTGTCAAACAAGTCGTAAGCATCTTGGGAACACTGGTAAATGGCAATCAAAGGGGTAGAATCCAAGACAGTAGCGGATGTTTTCAAAGCTTTGATGAATTCCAAGGCAGTAGCGGCATCCAAACCTCTGGTAGCGTTATCCCAACATTGGATGTTAGCACCAGATAAAGAAGCTTCGGCAATAGAAACTCTTTTTCTTTCACCACCAGATACACCTCTGATGAAATCATTCCCAACCTTGGTATATCTTGTATGAGACAAACCGTAGGTGGCCATGTAGACAGCAGCCAAATGCTTAGCATAGGTTTCTCTGTCAACGTTACCTCTATTTTGAGGAGTGTTCATTCTAGCAGCAAATTCCAAGGTATCACCTACCATCAAGTTAGGAAAGTGGATGTCGGTTTCGGCAGAATAGATGATATTACCTCTGTGGTTCTTTTCGATTTCCTTAGGCGTCAAACCATCGTAGGAAATCAAGGAGTCCTTGCTGACCTTAAAACCATAGGTCTGTGAAGCAATGGTCTTCAACAACGTCGAACAACCACTACCAGGTCTACCCAAAACCACAGTAACTTCTCCGGGCATCATCAACCCGTCCATCGACTTCAAAATATCAAAGTATCTTGACGGTTTATCGTTGAAGAGATCATTGTAAGTATCTTTAGCAAACTTCCACACTCCGTTTGAAACTGTAGACAAATAATCAGAGTCGGTAGCAATACCAGAAGCGACTAAGTTTTTGTAACCAATACCCAAACTGGTGTGTTTATAGTAGTCCTCATCGCCGTCTCTCAACTTTCTTAAGTTCTTGACCCAAAATTTAGAATCAAAACTATCGGATTCAGGGTCCAATCTAGGATCAACTTCACCAGCAAAGGTTTCCACCCCTGGAACCTGGGACATAGACGTCAAATAACGCACTAAATCGTGGGAAGAATCGATCTGGGATGAGTGGAATGACTGACGACTGATGGTCTTAGCCAACTGAAGAATCTGCTCACTGGCGTCAGCATTCATCCCATGGTACTGTTCGATGGAAACGTCATCCTCCTCATAATCTTTCTTAGGCTCGGTATCACTCATGATTCTCAATGCAAGAGTTGATACTTAAAATTTTACCTGGGTGAAATTTTAGTGAAAAAATATTTTATATATAAAAACAAACAAGGAGTGAATTTATTTCATATCAGTTGCCCATCGACCTGCGCATTGGGATTTCGGTTGCGGATGATAATTTGAAATCCGCAATTACGAAACGGGATTCAAAGAAGAAGGTGGACCGCAGCACTGGTTTAGTTGAATTGAGGGGTGTGATAGCCATTGTATAGATTACCGGACTCCAGAAGCGTCAATTAAAGGTGGTGGTACATGTAGAAGATGTTTAGATGTATGATATGTAGGATTAGAAACCAGAGATGTAGATACTTGATTGTGAAACCAAAAAGCGGACTCTCTGGACCCGCGTATTTTCTTGCAGCGAATCCGGAGCCTTTTCAGACATGAGTAAGCACTGGCTTAGGTGTCATATATGCGTGACTTAAGGCCGTTGAAATAGACTCTACGGCAAGTTGAAATAACTACCAAAATTGGGCGAGTATGGTATAATTAAAGCCGATAATTTGAATTTAGAATATGGTAGAAAATATGTATACAGCCACTCATTCAAGTGTGGTTCTTTTACAATCATTCACATGATTTCAGAACTTAGTTACTTCACAAATCATCTAAATGCATCTCATATCTCAATTCTGTAGTTGCATTTGACGTCATAATTGTGGCAAGATCTGATAAGAACTAGTTCTATTCCATCGTTTACCACATAAACAAAGACAATTGTTATGAGCATTTAGATCAGTTATTTTTGTTTCCGGAATAACTTAAAAAATGCTTCCCGAGCCTTAGTTACGGACATAAGACGGAAGCGATGTCATGATAACTCCAATTGGCTTTTCATATAATCACGTCAGTGGTTGAAACCTATGCACGTTCTTCCACTTTAGAACAACTCAGGACTTGATTCCTGAAAGGGACAAGTCTACATCGTGAATTTCTACATTACGTGAATTTCTACATTAAGTGAATTTCTATATCACGTGAGAGGGCACATGCTTTATCACCTGAGTTCTCACGCTTGACTGTGTAGTTATTCTCACAAACGAAAAAAACTTTTCAATGTTAAAGATGTTAGTCCAAAATATCAAATTAACTAACGAACAATTAGCGTTAAAGTCCCAGTTCAAAACCTTGTTGCCAAGATTCAACTCCTCCAAGGAGGCTCTTGCCACTTTAAACTCAAATTTAAGATCCAAGACCTATGTTTTGGGTAATGATTTGGATGAGATTGATTTGGAGCTCTTCAAGGACTTGAAGACCACCATTAAGGAATTCGCTTCCAGCAATGATGTTCAAGTCATTGGTGAAAACAGACACATTATCAGATGGGCTGATTTGATCCAGAACATCACTAAGGAAGAGGACAAATTCACCGTCCCTACTATTGAACTTCCAAGAGAAGTCAAGGAAAAGAAGAAGAAGGAAGATAAGGAAGCTGCACCAAAGGAAACCAAGAAAGAAGAAGCCAAACCTGCCGTTGCAGAAAATAACAAGAAGGAATTAACCGAGGAAGAGAAGAAAGCCAAGGCAGATGCTAAGAAGGCTGCTAAGGCTGCTAAGGCCAAGGCCAACGCTGATAAAGCTGCTGCTGAAAAGGCAGCACAATTGCCTCCAAGTCCATCATTGATTGACTTTAAAGTTGGATTCATTCAGAAGGCTGTCAAGCACCCAAATGCTGATTCTCTTTACGTTTCCACCATTGACTGTGGTGAAGAAGAACCAAGAACCATCTGTTCTGGTTTGGTCAACTACATTCCTCTTGAAGACATGCAAGAAAGATATGTCACCATTGTCGCCAACTTGAAGCCTGTGGCTATGAGAGGTATCAAATCTGCTGGTATGGTATTATGTGCTTCTACTGAAGGCAAGGTTGAGTTTGTCACTCCACCTGCTTCCTCCAAGCCAGGTGACAAGTTGTTCTTCCAGGACATTGACGGTACTCCAGAAAAGCAATTGAACCCTAAGAAGAAGGTTTGGGAAACTGTGCAGCCATTTTTCTCCACCACCGACGAGTTCAAGGTTACTTATACTGAGGAAGGTAAAGAACCTAAATTCTTGGTCAACGCTGCTGGTGATTTCTGTAAGAACTCCACCATCGTTAAGGCTGATGTTAAGTAGATGTATATATAATGAGTCGTTGGTCATTGTAAACGTGTAGCGGTGTTTGGTTTTTTCGATTTGGGTTAGTTTTTGTATTTTTCACTATTTTCAATTGAGTAGCCGTTCCATTGTTTAGACAGAGAACAAAATTTTATTTATCTATATTAATTTTAGAAAACTTGATAAGCAAACCGACATATGTTCACATACATCAGCATCAAAAGTGTATCGTTTTCTATGTCCTGCCACCAAAAGCTCTTCAATAGGTACTGGTGCACCGGTGTGAAGATGTCAAGTACAGAAATTCTCATTTTCTTCCAGTTCTCAAATGAAGTTAGTCAAACAATCCTTCGATAAGCACTCCAGTGGCTTCACCACGCTTATTCCACAGGATAAAGAGGATTTGTGGCAATTATACAACCTTATACAAGCCAACGATGAGATAAAATTGCTGACATCTAGAAATATCAACAAAAGCACAGGGACCAGTAAAGGAAAGTCAGAGAGGAGATTGTTAGTGCTCAAGATTCAGGTGGAAGAAATAGATTATGCTCCTGAAGATGATGCCATGAGGGTTCGTGGTAAGACTACTGAAGCCAATGAGTATGTTCCCATCAATAGTTACCACACAGCTGAGATCCAATTAACTAAACCCATTACTGTCTACAAGTCAGAGTGGGATGAGCTCAACTACGATATCGTAGTGAAGTCTTGTATGATCGAAAACAAAGCTGATATAGGAGCGGTTGTATTTGAAGAAGGGGTTGCACACTTGTGTTTGATTTCTGACAACTTGACGGTGTTGAAAAACAAGATTGAAAAGTCAATACCAAAAAAGAGAAGAGGCGACAATAAGAACCACGAGCGTGGGTTGGAGAAGTTCTATGACTTGATAATTTCCACAACTTTGCGTAACTTTGACTTGGAGAAGCTTAAGGTGGTTATTTTGGCATCACCAGGGTTTTTATCTGCTAACTTGTACAAGGAATTGAATAATTATGCCAACAGAAACGACGATAAGGTGCTTTTGAAAAACAAATCCAAATTTATAGTGGCCCATTCTTCCACAGGATATTTGCAGGGATTGGAAGAAGTTTTACAAGACTCCAGCTTGCAGAAGCAGTTGTCAGACACAAAGTTTGCCAAAGAAGTGCTTATATTCGATGAGTTCCAAAAACTTTTGAACAAAGACATGGATACTGCATGGTATGGACCCAAAGAGTGCCAAAGAGCCGTTGAAGAAGGTGCAGTCAAGACTTTGTTGATAACTGATAGTTTATTCAGAAACAACGATCTTGAAGTACGGAAACATTACATTGCGTTGACAGACATGGTGAAATCACAGGGAAACGAAGTATATATCTTTTCTAGTTTACATGATTCTGGTCAGCAGTTGGATCAGTTGACGGGTATAGCTGTTATATTGAAGTATCCTATGGATTTATACAGTGACGACGACGAAGAGTAACTATTTATTTATTAGACACTTTTATTTTTGTATGTACAAATAAACTAATCGAGGATACTGATGTATTCTCTATATTATTTACAAGTGATATGCAGTTCTATTTACAAAAGGTTTTGGTACCATAACTCACCACCTCTGTTCCATCTCATCAAATCCTGACCCAATCCCAAGAAAAGCCCAAAGAAAAGTCCCCTTCGACTATATCCAATCACCTGGTACTTGCTGAGTTTCTTATATACACCAAAAGTGGTGAAAAATACTGTGGATGAAACAGTAGTGTTGAGGAAGTCTATCTGGTCTCTCATCAAATCCAAGGCATATTCGAGTCCGAAAAAGCCAGACACTAGCACCAGGTACTTGAATGCCTGCGAAGTCCCCACTCTAAACCCCAGCGTCAACATTACATAGTTCTTTTTCTTGTGGTAGAAATACCAACCACCAACGTTTCGTGGAAGCCTATGACTGTTCTCAGTTAAGTAACGTAGCGAAGAAACCTTTATACCCTGGTAGAACCCCGACATGAAACCAACAGAACCGGCCAATATGGCTACTGCGTTGAGTCGCTCGGATGGATACATGTGAAACCTTTCATTCTTTCTGAAGTCTTCAGATGTGTTTTGCATTGCGATGTTTTGTGAGAACTCAATTATGGTGAAGTTATACAGTTTTATTATTGACAGGCTATGAGTGTCAACAGCTATTTTCAACAATTTCAGGTAAGAGAATGAATACTATTGATACAATAGACGAAGTAAAAACAAAAAACTCATAAGAATGTGAAACATTAAATGTATGTATGAATTAGGTCAGTTGAAGAAGTCACAGTTAGTTCAAGTTTAAATAAGAATAACCGAACCAGTTTCAACCTACTAACACCCACACTACCCTAAATACTCAACCAAAATAACCTATTGGTCCAAAATAGACTTAACAAATTCAACATAATCAACATTTCCGTCCTTGGTGACATTGACTCCCTTCAATAACTCATCAACCTCAGAGTCAGTCAACTTTTCTCCAATAGAAGTCAATATGTATCTCAATTCTCCAACACCAATGTATCCAGTGTTGTCCTTGTCGAACACCTGGAATCCTTTGATATAGTCTTCTGGCAATCCCAAAGGTTTGAAGCCATCTGGCCTCTCGATGATCTTCTGGTAGGTATCAAAATCAAATTCGTTGGCTGGAATGCCTGATTGCAAGTCAGATATTTCTGACAAGGTTGGATTCTGTCCAACTGCTCTCAATAAGTCTCCCAAGTGTTCAACTGGAATCTTTCCAGTTCCCTTTTTATCAAAAAGAGCAAATGCATCTTTATAGGTCTTAGTGTTTTGTGACTGCTTAGTTAGTATCCGTGCAATTCATGCTTCCCCTGAACACATACCATCTTGATCTGTTAACGAGAAAACGTAAACAAAAAATATTGAGATTTCATCATTGGTTTCGCGACACGACTTTTGATAAAAAACCGCGTAACTGGTTACAGTTATAGCTGATGATATATAGAATATAGACTACAGGATGTTAGATATGGATATAAGCGTGCAACGGCTGGACGAACCGCCAACAAAAAGACCGAAAATAGATTTCAAACCTGGAAATATAAAAAAGTTGATCATCACAAACTTCACTACATACTCTTACAGTGAGTTTGATCTATCACCTTCATTGAATATGATAATAGGACCCAACGGAACCGGTAAAAGTACGTTTGTTTCTGCCATATGTTTAGGTTTGGGAGGCAAGTTGGATTTGATCAAACGTGCAACTTTGAAGTCCATGATTAAAACAGGAACCACTGAGAGTAGGATCAGGTTAACGCTTCAGGATTTCGATAACAAGGATTTGGTTATTGAAAGAACATTTACAGAAAAAGCAAGCAACTGGCAGATGAATGGCAAGAAGTGTTCCGAGAAGAATGTGGTAGCAAAGGTTAAAAGTTTAAATATCCAATTAGACAACTTGTGCCACTTCTTACCACAGGAAAGAGTTGCTGAATTTGCAGGATTAAGCCCGGAAAAGTTGCTTGTTGAAACCCAAAGAACATTGAAGAATGGGGTATTGTATTACCAGCACCAAGATTTGATCAAACTAGATGAACAACGAGACGAGGTGGTTCTGAACTTATCTTCTAACCTCGCCAAACTAGAGAAGTTGAATGCAGAAAAAGAGGAATTGCAACAACTGGTAGAAAAATTGAACAACTATAATGAAAAAATCAACAATTTAAACCTCCACAAAGACTTGCTTCCGTATGCAGTGTTCGAAGACGAAAAATACAAGAGGAAGGAGTTGAAACAAACGATATCCGAAACCAAGAGAGAATTAGAGACCTTTGAATTAAGGAAAGAACCATTGTTGGAAACCCAGAGAATGACTGAGACAAATATTCAAGAGTTAAACCATCAGCTTGAAAGTATGAAGTCTGAATTAAGACACTTGCAGGTAGCCTTGGACGAAAAGACCAGTGCGTGGACTAAAATTCAATCTGAGATATCCAACTCGAGGAGCTTGCTTGACCAGACCAACTCCATGAAAGTAAAGCGTAGGCAGGAAATTATTGATGTCAAAGCAGAGATAAACAAAACAAAGAATCAGTTGAATGAATTGGAGGCTAACTTTTATGACCATCAAGTCCAACTTGAGAATGCCAAAGGTGAAAGAAAAGAGAAGCAGAATGAAGTCACTGAGTTGACCACAGAGCAGGAAGAACTAGAAGGTGCAGTACGTACACTACTTTCCCAAAGTGAGGAGTTGTCTAATCGAATCAAAGAGGAAAGTGGAAAGTTAAACGGAAACGATAAATTAAACATCTTAAGAAATAGTAGTGGAAATCAATTGGTAGAATCTACCTACCAAGTTCACAAACACCTAAGGTCGCAACAAGTTCTACTGAAATATTACTTCGAAGCGCCTGTGGTTACTTGTAACGTGACGAATAAGTCTTTTAGTGGGGTAATGGAAAGAGTTATCAATCAAAATAACCTTATGGCAATTACCCAAACGTCTGACGAAGCATACCATGCAATTAGCAGTTACTTTAACAAGTTCAATTCGCCACGGAGATTGGTTAAACAGCAGGCACCTCCTAGTCCTATGCCTAGAAGTAGATTAGCTGACTATGGATTCGAGGGATACCTCTCAGATTTCTTAGAAGGTCCAGAAGAAGTTATCAATATGTTGAATGTCAATGCCAAAGTGAACATGATACCGGTAGCATCGAAGGATTTGACCTCAGAACAAATTGAATTTATTTTGAAACCTGACCAAAATGACAGAATTCCGTTTATGAGGTTTGTTTGTGGTCAACAACTTTTCACTGTCACGAGATCCAGATATGGATCAAAAAACTTCGTGTATAGTGCAGAAACAATCTCTCTGTCAAGATATTTTGGAAAGGATGGTATTGCTTTTGAGATGAAGCAGAAAATCCAAGAAGATATCAAAAGATACGAAGCAGAAAAGAATCAAATTGATTCAGAGGTAGGATCACATAGAAAGAAATTGCTTGAAATGAGATCTAATATCAATGCTTTGAATAATGAAATCAACACACTCAAGCATACGATTAATCAGCTCACCAGCGAAATTGGATATAAAGCAAAGCTCGAATATTCTTTAAAAATGAAACACGAAAGAGTAGAAAAATTGAAAATAGACTTAACAAAGGATCATTCCAATAGAATACATAATATCAGGAACAAAATACTCAAGGACAATTTAAAATTGGGTGCATGCATCAAAGATAATGTAGAAATAAGTGAGAAAATGGCTTTGAACCGATTGCAAACAGAGCAGTTGATGTTTGATATTATCAATGAAAAAAACAAAACAGAATCTGTAATAAGCTTAATTCAACAGATAGACAACCAGAAAAATGATTTGGTGGAAGCATATAACAAAGCTAAGGAAGCATATGCAGCATTTAAAGCCAGTGGTGCTGACACTCAGATCAAGGAAATCAATCTGAAATTATCTAAAGAAGATTTGGACAAGTTAGTTCAGCTTGGTGGCCATTACAGATCGAATGGTGAGTTAACAGCTGATATCATTAATAGAAAGATCTCGATCTTCGAAGAAGAAATAAGTTTAATGACAGCAGATAGAAATGCAGTAAATCAGCTTGCTGCAGTGAAGGAGAAGTTGGAAAGCATGAGATATATTGTTCCGGAGTTGAAGCTGCAACAGGAAAAACTAGACAAGAGAATTCAATCAATTCATAACAAATGGGAACCTAAATTAACTTCATTAGTCTCAAAGATTTCCAAAGCATTTGCGAATAAGTTCGTGACAGTTGCTTCGAACGGTAAGGTTAACCTTAACAAAGCAATCAAATATAGAGACTGGCGATTGGAGATTCTCGTGAAGTTCAGAGAAGAATCAGACCTAAAGATTTTAGATAGACAAAGTCAATCAGGTGGAGAGAGAGCAGTTTCAACTATCTTCTTTATGATGGCTTTACAAGGCCTTACCCAAGCACCTTTAAGAATCGTGGATGAAATAAATCAAGGAATGGATCCTAGAAATGAAAAAAATGCCCACAAATATTTGGTTCATACTGCTTGCAATGCCCACAGCAACAGCTCTAGTAAGTCACAGTATTTTTTGGTAACACCAAAGTTGTTAACTGGATTATACTATCCCCATGGAATCAAGATACACTGTATCTACACCGGACCATTGATGCCAGAGTTCGATAAGACTGCGGAGCTGGACTTCATGGATTTCTCCAACTACATAGTGTAATTTATATTATATACAAGATTATTTCAACTTCTTTAAACACAAGGAAATTCTCAGTTTAACTTCTTCTTCACCTAACAATTCCACAACTTCAGGCACCCCGAAACCTTTCTCAACTCCGGTAAGAGCAAATCTCAACAGTTTAAAGATATCTTTCTTTTTGAAATCAACTGAAAGCATTGAATCAGCATCGTATTTTCCATTAATAGCAATGGTTTCCAACACTGCAACACAGTTTTCAGGTGCCTTGGAGACTTCGTAGTCGATACTCTTGAGCAAATACTCGTACTTACTGATATCATCTAGAACAGTAATGTATTTGAGAATCTTCTTAATGATATTCTTAAGAAGATTTGGATTTATGGAGGATAAATTGTAGCGAGTCTTCAACTGCTCTATAAATTCTGTGAGTCTTTGCTCATCGTCTGCAATCAAAGATAGATGCTTTTTGTTGAAATAGCTGAGTTTAGCATTGTCAACTTTAGCGTTACCCTTAGTTAAGTTATCTAACGAGAACCTTTTGATCAATTCATCTATATCCATGACCTCATCAAAGGAGACACCGTAATTATTCCTCACAGGAGCCCAACCAAACAAGGAGATGAAGTTTACCAAAGCTTCTGGTAAGTAAGAAGATTTCAAAGCCAAGATCCCTTCACTTCCATCTCTTTTAGACAACTTCTTATCACCCAAAGAAGTAAGCAACGGGATATGGACAAATTTAGGAGGCTGCCAACCAAAAGCTTTATACAAAGCCTCGTGCTTAGGAGTCGATGATAACCACTCTTCCCCTCTGATGACATGGGTAATTTTCATCAAATGGTCATCAACCACATTAGCAAAATGGTAGGTAGGCAAACCGTCAGACTTCATGATAACGATGTCATCATACCTTTGGTCAAGCGCATTGACTTGAGGTTGAATATCTTTGGTACCATGTAACAAATCAGTAAAAGGCTCGTAACGAGCAGGAGACTTGAACCGTATAACAGGCTCAAGGTTATCATGGTCATGATCAACACCATTTTCCTTATCAAACAAACATTTCCTATCATAAGTCACAGTGGTAGGAGGTTTAAGTTTCATGGCACTTTCTCTCAAGGAATTAAGTCTATCTTTGGAACAGAAACAACGATAAGCAAAACCTTTGTCCAATAAAACTTGAGCATAGTGCTTATATATGTCTTTTCTTTCGCTTTGTCGATAAGGAGCGTAATCTCCTCCTATTTCAGGACTTTCATCCGGTATTATACCACACCATCTCAAAGATTGGTAGATATTTGCTTCAGAACCAGTAACCAAACGGTTTTGATCAGTGTCTTCAAGACGCAAGATAAAACTTCCACCAGTGTTTTTTGCAAGCAAAAAATTGTACAAAGCAGTTCGTATGGACCCCAAGTGTATTACTCCCGTAGGAGAAGGTGCGAACCTTGTTCTGACAGGTGACACTGGGTGTATTGAAGACAAAAGTCTGGTAAAATGCATAGTGCGAATGTCAAAAGTCTGAAAGAAATCAGATATAAAATCTGCAAAAAAGTTGAAAATTTTTATCACAGTCAATTTTACAGATTCAACTGCACATTATTTAAATTCTTTGGGAACACATTGGCATAGAGTAATTCACAAGGCACTGCATTAGCATATTTCATTTCATTTTTCATATAGTCATCTGGGATCATGTCATATTACAGGGATGGATACGTTCAACAATTGAATAAGACGCAAATGTTGAGTATTATTAACAACAAATTTTACATTCACAAGTCGTTCGACATTCAAAGCGACATGGAGTTCATGCCATATATTCCCCAGGTTTCACCTGTTTTGAGGAAGGAGTAATTGGAGAAGTGGTTTGGTTGCAGAATGTCTCGAAAGGAGATTGTACGGAAACCTTATGAAGTTGGGTTCGAAAAGAATCCTATGGAACTAAAGTGGTGTAAACGTATGCTTTCAACAAATTCTTCTGAAAAGAATCCTTGAACAAAAACGGGTATAATCTAACAGCGTGTAAGAGGTTCCACAAAAACAGCGTCAAGGATTCTGACATCAACCATGAATCTTATTTTTCCCAACGAAATCAAGCAAAATACTCATTCCAAGCTTCCATATTCAATCATTCACTCTAAAGCATTATTATTCGGTCGGTTAGGTATAGGTCACATGCATATTGTTTCTGCAACCTTCTGTAGTCGTGTAAAGCGAAAGTCACTAATTTTGTGCGAAACCCCTGTAAATATTTAAGATAAGGAGAGTTATTGATTCAAAGAGTATACAGTTATGTGTAGAAGAGACAGAGATTGGAATAAGAATTCCACACCAGAAGAGTTTGATGAAGTCAAAGAAACCATCAAAGACTTTGCAACTTCAATTTTTAATGTGACCAGCGATTCCATTGCAGATGCAAGGGAGATATCTAACAAGTGGTGGGTAAATGATGACAGAAGTTGGTGGACCAAAGAGAATTGGTGGAATAAAGAAGAAGAACAAGAGCTCAAGCGAAAAATCAAGGATTACTTTAATAATAAGAATAAAGATAAGTGGGAGTATCCTACGTTCTATGGTTGGAATAACAGACCTGTGGCTTATAAAGATACCCCATACCAGTTGAGAAACTATAAATCTCCCTCAATTAGAAAGTACAATGAGTGTCTAGACAAGAAAGGAATGTCAGTTTGGGACTCTGACGGATTCTGGAGATGTTTATTTCCTAATTCGAACTTCACTAATGAGATGATCAAATATAAGGAAGAAAACTTCAAAGATAGTATTGTCACCAAAGATGATTTCGAACTTGCTGTCATGGAGAAGGATTTGACAATGAATGAACCCAAGTATGATTTTGGCAAAAAAGGGGTATTTTTCAAGTCGTTTGAAGATTTGTTGAACTGGCAATCGGTTATGTTTAGGAACGCTCAGTTGGAAAAGCAGAAGAAAAGAGAAGAGTTGAATAAGAAGATGAAGGAAATTAAGGAAACAAAGGAAATCAAACAACCCAAGAGTTTTCAACAACCTGAATTGAACGAAACTCTTGTAAGTTCTCCTAAGAAGATAGTTTCTACCGATATCCAAACCTCCTACAGTTCTAATGCCGATGCGAACGAAACTTTGTTTAAGGAAGTGAGAACTGAATACTATTCGGACGGAACTTCCGTAACACACACCGTTACCAAATCCAAGCCTTTTGGTGAAAGCAATTGGCAAGTGATTAAGAATGATGCTGATGCCAGCTCTAACGGGTGGTTTTGGAAATGAGCCCAGGAGGACTTAATGTACTGCGGTACTCTTGTACATAGTGATTGTTTATAGTGTTCATAGTTGTTAATAGTGTAATGAAATGTTTATGTCTTGTATAGAGCCAAAAAAAAGCAATAATTTAAAAATTAGAAATAAAATTTAATGCCATAAATGCTATTCTTCGGGCTAAACCACTGCTTTCACTCTCGAAGCATATTTCTTGCGTGTTTTTAAATTCACCATCTTCAAGGCCACCAAAACCGCTATAAAATCCTCCTACAAAATGCCTCGTGCGAAATCTCACTCACCCTTATGAATCCTTTGAACCAGATAATCTTTTTGTCGGCATTTCTTGCCTCTGGGTTCCTACTTATCTTGCTATCATGTGCATTGTTCAATAATTGGCACCCGATGTGGGTTATTCTCATCTTCTTGATAGCTCCGTTGCCAAATATAATAGGAAATAGCATTGAAAATAACAGAGACGACTTCTTGACGTTTTCTAACGACCACAATAACAACCCTACACCGTTGCAAGAGGTGTGCAAACACATTACCGGGTTTTTGATTGTCAGCGGGATATCATTACCCTTGACATTGTATCATTGTGAGATTATTGAGTTAGGAAGCATGGTCATGAGTATTATTGGAGGGTTGATAGTGTACATTGACATCATTATATTCATATGGTTCTTCAGTGAAAAGGAAGAGGAAAACGATGACTTTAACTTCTAAAGAGGTATTGACATTAATACATAGATAGAGGCTTTTGGGTTTAGATAAGGAATATAAATCTCATCATTACTACAATACAACTTCATCTATCATATCTAATTCAAAACTACTAGTAAAAGAATCAATATCACAGTCAAAACCACAATGGTAATAAGGGAGCCGTTCTCTTGTACTTTCAGTCTAAATTCAGTCAACCTGTTGTTGGTCCCATCCAATTTGATCTGACTGTTATCCACACCTCTTTCTAGATCATTCAACATGATTAAGTGATTCTCTATCTCATCATTAATACTGATTCCCATTGATTTTTGTAGCTTCACTGACCCATGCAACATATCCAAGTTTTCGTCCTGTTGCAACAACTGCTGTTGATGCTGAGCAAACATCTGGTGGTTATCCATGCTACTCACACTATTTTCGTCCGGTTCATCTTTAAATGGCTGGAATTTCCGGGTTCCCATGAGCTCGTTTCGTAAATCATCTTCGTTATCTTCATCTTTAAACCTCACTGTTTTAGGTACCTTAGGCAATGTCTTTGTCTTGAATCTGTATTCATCCACGTTGAGGGTATCGAAAGCAACTAGCCTGGATATTAAACATTCATATTCACATGCAAGGGTTTTAAATTTCGTTATAATTGTGTCGTTGGTTATCTCTTTGGTAATGATATCATCTTGTAGGTAGTTTAGGTTTTTATTGATTTTGGAGATTTGGTTGATCAAATCAAAGTTATCGTTTGAAGAAGGTTCAAGTTTGAGGATGTTAATAAGTCTATCTCTCTCGTCTATCTGGACTTCAAGCTGATTCAAAAATGTAGTAACCTTCAAGATGGAGTTATTTATTTCTTTCATCCTTATCTGTAATTTGAGATTTTGTGACCAGTTTGAGATTGAGACAGATTAGTTGCAGATGCGTAAGATTAGAAAGGAGTTAAGAAGAGAGCGAGACCAAGGATAGAATTTGTGACGATTTAAGCAGAAAAGGTATAGTGGACTGGAAGAAGTGTATCAGGAGTGTAGACGAAGTATAGAGATGAATTAGGTAGTTGGTGTAGAAGTATAGAAAGTTATAATAGTAGAAGTCATAAAGAAGATGAAATAATAAAGAAGAAGAAATACAGTAATAAAGAAGAAATAGAGTAATAAAGGAGAAGAAAGAGTAATAAAGAAGAAATAGAGTAATAAAGAAGAAATAGAGTAATAAAGGAGAAGTAATAACAAAGAAGAAGAAATAGAGTAATAAAGAAGAAGTAATAATAAAGAAGAAGAAACAAAGAAGATAAAATAATGGATAAGAAATAAAGAGAGCGGAAAGAAATAGACGAAACCAAAAACCAATAGAAAATGTATCAGGGGTATTTCTTATGATGTAAAAAGTAAATACACACCTAAGCCCCTACCTCTAATATTGTCCTTGCCTCCAATAATACACTAAGCGAAAGCTAAAAGGTCGACTAATTCAAATATAAATACAACAGACGACAAAATCTCGTCATTTTCTGATGGAGATCTCTACAATACCTGGGCCCATAACTGGGGTTGATTGGAAATGTCCTACTGGATGATTTCTACAGAATCCAATTCCTAACCTCTTATTATACTACAAACTCATGAAATGATCACTTTTTATTACAAATGTGTTGTTCGGTACACTGATTTCAACATCCCCCACCAACGCAGTCAACTCTCGTATTATTATTTCATTCTGTTCTTGTATCATTTCTGTCATACACTCTAATATAGCACTGTTGTTATCAATGCTCTGCTTTAGCACTCTGGCATTGCTATCAAAGGTGTTCAAAAATGCCTCTACATTTACCACAGGCTTTTTTGCGTAGACTTCAAGGTTTTCTCTTATGGAGCTATCGCGTGTAATGTGGGTAATGTGAGTGTTCGACAGTCTATCTGAGTATAAATCCAAGTAATCCTCGTCGTCCGACACAAAGGTGTCTCGTTTATCATAGTGGAGATTAGTAAACTTGTCATTATAATTGAAGTTATTATCCAATTCTACATTTGATATTCCCAAACCCACTGTAGTTTCGTCAAAACTGCTATATGTTCTGAAATCGGTGTTCATTCGGTGTTGGCTGCTGCTTCTGGAGTGATGGTGGAAATCATCCTCCATTTCGAACGACATGCTTTCTAGTTTTTCAAATAGGTCTTTTGTGTTTTTACTCATGATTTAATATCTGGTTGTCAACAATATGGTTACGATCTGCCAATTTAGATCAGTGATGAGGAATTGATACGTTTATATATTTTGTAACAAATAGACGATAGTTTAAAATCGCGTCTACGGGTTTATAATATTTCTTGCTGAAAAGGGTGTTTAACTCCTGACACCTCATTGATACGCAGGAGTGATTTCATAATCTCAAGAGTTGTGATATGTCATACATGCTGACGTACATGTCATACATGCTGACGTGTTTAGATCCGTTTTAGAGCTTGTGAGCCGTGATTTCAAAATTGGTATTTTGGCTGCTAAATTTAGTATTCTCAAATAGGAAGGTGATGGCTTATATAATGCAGGTGTCTGAGACCGTATTTTTGGAGATGGTTTATTAAGGTTGTTGATGGACTATAGTACGGGGTTGACTGTGAGGTGGACAAGGTTTAGTGGCTGAAAAGTTGCTGAAAGGTGATTTGGTTACTTTAGTGATGGTTTGCAGTGCTAAAGTGTCAGCAACCTTCCCACACTGAATAAAATGTCATATTTCTAACGTAAGACTACCGCCTAGACCAGAAAAGATGATTGTTTACTTGCTCGAATGAATTTGGGGCCTTCTACAACCATATCACATTCAAATCCGTTACACTATTATATAATCTCTCGCTTATCTAATCGTAATGAACTGAAGGTGAGAGATGCTAAAAAAACGGCAATTGAAGTGTCAGAGCAAGCGCTTTTTGCATGATACAAGGATAGATGTATTGTTCTCACCCGCTGGTGTTCTTATCAGTTGTCTCGTTCTAATTGGCCTAGCAAGACCTATCAGTTGCACTGTTTTGTGGTCAAGAAAGCGTTCCATCGGAACAATCCAGCGCATTTTTTCAGGTATATATTTGCTGCAATCCCCAGGTCCAACAATTAATACATAATTGACTATAATGAGTAAGCCAGTTGTGAAAGTTTGTGTTTTCTGTGGATCTGCATTCGGAAAGGATCCTACGTATGAAAAGGTTGCTGCTGAGTTCGGAAAACTTTTAGCTAAGGAGAATTGGGGCTTGGTTTATGGAGGTGGAAGCACTGGGATTATGGGCGCCATTGCCAAAGGATGTGCCAGCAACGGTGGATATGTCCATGGTATCATTCCAGAAGCATTGATTTCCAAGGAAAGAACTGATAGTGATGCTGTCAACAAAGCATTGAAGGAAACTGGAGACCACAAGGGAGCCAGTCCAATGCCAAAAGTCGAAGACTATGGAAAAACTACTATTGTCAAAGACATGCACACTAGAAAGAGAATGATGGGTGAAGCAAGTGACGCCTTCATTGCTTTGCCAGGAGGATATGGTACCTTTGAAGAATTGTTGGAAGTGACCACCTGGTTGCAATTGGGAATTCACAAGAAGCCAATTGTGTTGATTAACATCAATGGGTTTTATAACACATTCATCAAGTTTATTGAAGAGAGTATTGCTGCTGGATTCATTGCTCCTAAACAAAGAAGCTTGTTGAATGTATTTGAAGATCCTGCAGAAGCTATGAAGTTTATTTCTGGTTATGTTCATGAAGAGAGTGCTAGTTACGGGTTGAACTGGAGCAATTCTTAGAGTATAGAGTAATATATTTGATGAGTTCTTAGAAGTAGAGTAAATATAGAGGTTGCGTTTAAAGGAATGTTGAAGTGGTTCATACAGGATCAGTATTATCATTCCGATTAATGAGAATCGTAGAAACTGATAACGACTGATAATGAAGATAAATACTGAAAGTGAGATAACGACTGATAATGATGAAAAATACTGAAAGTGAGATAACGATTGAAAGTGAGATAACGATTGAAAGTGAAGATAAATACTGAAAATGAAGATAAATACTGAAAATGAAGATAAATACTGATAATGAAGATAAATACTGAAAATGAAGATAAATACTGATAATGAAGATAAATACTGAAAATGAAGATAAATACTGATAATGAAGATAAATACTGAAAATGAAGATAAATACTGATAATGAAGATAAATACTGATAATGAAGATGTACTGGTAAATACTACGTAATATTTGCTATAAATAACAAACATAACGAATTGAAACCAAGAAAAGCTAAGCCAGACGAAAAAGAGATCCAAAGGTGAAAACTCAGTCAACAATAATCTAGTGCAAGCCAGTAATTAGGAGAGAAAACACCACAACTTACACTTGAAACGAGGTATTAGATAACTACAATTCTACAACTAAGTCTCTATAAATATATTATCATGTCTCATTAGTGCACCAACTCCTCGTTGTCGTGAACATGGAACATGTCCTCAAACTCATCGGTAGGAATCTCAACTTCGTGCAAGTATCCACTAGCAACATCATATATCATACCCCAAACCTCAATTTCACCCAGCTTCAAAGCCAAAGAGGCAGATGGGTGTCTCTTTAAAGCCAACACTGACGCGATAACGTTCAACTCTACCAATTTGTCAGCCTTCTCCTTAGGAGTTTGCAAGGACTCGAGCAATTGCTTGTTGGCAGCTCTGATGTGTCTGATAGGGTTCAACCAGTGGTCCAAAACACCACCGATTCTCTTGGAAGACATGGAAGCCCACACTCCACCACAATCGTAGTGTCCACACACAATAATTTTACGGACCTTCAACACGTCAATTGCAAACTGAATTACACCTTGACTGCTGATATCATTGGAGTTAATGATGTTGGCAATGTTTCTGTGGGTGAAGATTTCACCTGGAAGAACAGAAAGACAGCTTTCTGAGCAACGGGAGTCAGAACACCCGATCCACAAAGTGTGAGGGCTCTGACCCTTTCCGTTGATTTCAAAGATTTCGGAACTATGGTTATGATTGATGGAGTCAACAAAGTACTTGTTGTTGGCCAAATAGTCAGTAATGGTGCTTTCCTTCAGTAATGAGAACGGGAAGTGGTTATTTTTGATCTTTTTACTCACATTGGATACCGTAACGTTGACTTCCACGTTCTTTGGCAAGTCGGTTTCGTGGTCGTGTTCTAACTGATAATGTAAGATGTTTTCTCTACCCATTTTGAGATTCGATTGACTCAAGAAGCGATTAACTCGAAGTGTTCTGACCTTAATTGTGGATACTCGGGTTCTAACAAGGTGCATGTACAAGCGTGGGATGCTTATATACTTTTTTTTTTCACTTGTCCCATCAATAATTTGTTGAGATGCAGATGCTTAAACGTCACTGCGTAACTTGCACTTTTCGTGGTCAAACTGCATTTTACATTTTGTCATGTCTAACCTGCAATTTGCTCGTTGGAAGACTCTGAGTCATCATGGAACTAATCCTGGATTCCAACGTCATGAGAACCTTAGGAGGTGAAGGTAGTGTGGTTCTTGGTGGTATGGTTTGGTTTTGTTCGAGGGGCTAGGCATAGAAATCAAAAGGAGGTCGCAAACTCACATGCAGTCCTTGCTTTCTTATCTACGTAATCGCCCATTTAAATAGATTTGAAACGTTCACGTGAACCTTCCGTAATTGATTTATCGCTTGAAATTTGTTTTTGGTTCGGTGAATTCCTTTATTTATGCAAGGTTGATGATACACAGCTGTATTGGAGATGACAAGGGTATTCCAGCAAGCCGTCTTGGGTGTAGATTTGTGGGATGTAGATTTGTTTGTGGGATATAGGGTTTTCTGATTATACCACATTGTCCAAAATGTATGGAGGTGTGTGCTATTTTTTATGTAGTTTGTATGCATTCCATTACAGTCGCAACCATTAAAATAACCTTGGGTTGAAGTAGTTGGTGCAATGAGTATGAAAATGTGCTCAAGCCCCTTAAATGTTCCTGTTTTCACAAAATACGTTATGTTTGGAAATGTTTATTCCTGTTTTCACAAAATACGTTATGTTTGGAAATGTTTATTCCTGTTTTCACAAAATACGTTATGTTTGGAAATGTTTATTCCTGTTTTCACAAAATACGTTATGTTTGGAAATGTTTATTCCTGTTTTCACAAAATACGTTATGTTTGCAAATATTTATTCCTGTTTTCACAAAATGGTTTATGTTTGCAAATATTTACTGCACTTGTTATCATCTCTAGTTTAATCTCAAACCATTAAACGGCACTGATTCTGAAATGGGTAGTCGAGAAGGGAAATAGTCCTCTCAAGACTTTGCTTACTCTAGGCATCATTTGTATAGTGTTATGTCGTCAAGTAATAACGAAACCAGAGAATGTGTTTGTTCATTGCTGTACTATATAAATATGTTTAACTGCATGAATTTTTAGTATCATCTTCTAATCGTCTGTGAACTGCAGACAATAGCTATTCTATTGGTACTAACCAATACAATTTCCACCCAAAAGATGGGCTGGAAGCTTGAACCACAGCACTAATAATTACTAATAAACTCCACCTGCAATAATACGACAATTTCACAACAATGTTGTTCTATGTGCTACAAAGTACTGGTATCTGTGTATGTACATCATCTTTCACCTAATTCTAGTGCTCTCGTGTTGCTTTTGCCTTCAAGCAAAAGGCATATAAGAAAATAGATCAATCCTCTTAACCTTAGCAGCATTATCCTCCTTTTTTGGTGGAACTACTCCTAATAATTAAAGCCTATTGCTCCACCACAGTCACGAAAGCCAATTACTAATCTTCTTCTATCTTAATCGGATTTGAACCTGTGGATTTGACGGAACCTAATCTCCACAATTGTGGCAGAAGTTCTTATAAAAAGGATGACAAAAAAGATATAGCTACCCAGAACAATGGCACCAGTCCCCCACGAACAACAAGACAGTCTCATTGACAAGTCTGTTAGAGAATTGACAGCATTGAAAATAGGAGGTAAGAAAACCTTCCAGTTGCAAGACAAAAATGTCAATTGGGCAGATCATTTACCAGAGTCTACTCGTGCCAGATTCGAAAAATATGGCATTGACTTATCCAAGGGGTACCCCAAGATTCCAGAATCGTCTCAGATTCCAAAGTTTGTTGATGATGCTTTCGAAGTAAGAAACAGCGAGTTTCCATACATTGAACGTGGAAAGAATGCTGATCCAGAAAAGAAGGCTCTTTTGGGGGCTGCTACCGAAGTAATCAACTTGACCAAGCACATTGGTACCGAAATAGTTGGTGTTCAGTTAGAGGATTTGGACGATAAACAGAAAGACGAATTGGCGTTATTAGTTGCTGAGAGAGTAGTGGTTTTCTTCCGTAACCAGGACTTGTCTCCACAGAAACAATTGGAATTGGGGAAATATTGGGGGCAGGTTGAAGTGCATCCTCAAGTTCCTAGAGTTCCTGACGATGTTCATGGTAACAGCTTAAATGGAATCACTACCATCTGGCAGGATTTTGCTATTAACAAGTTTGGGTTGAATTTGAGCTTCAAACAAAGTATTGGAGGTAATGCCCAGTGGCATACCGACTTGGTGCACGAATTCCAGCCCGCAGGTATTACCCATTTACATAACGATGCTATTCCAAAGGTTGGTGGTGATACTGTTTGGGCCAGTGGGTATGGTGCTTATGATAAATTATCTCCAGCATTACAAGAGTTCTTAGATGGAAAGACTGCTATTTACAGGTCTGCTCATCCATACATCGATCGTAATGATCCTTTGTCAGGACCAAAGCACGTTGAGAGAGAACATCCATTGATTAGAACCCATCCTGCTACGGGTTGGAAGTCTTTGTTTGTCAACAGAAGCATGACGGTTAGAATTGTAGGTTTGTTACCAACAGAACTGGACTACATTTTAGAGTACCTTTACCTGATTTTTGAAAAGAACTTGGACATACAAGTCAGATTCAACTGGAAATCCGAACCGGGCAAGGGTACTTCTGCTATCTGGGATAACAGAATTAGTCAGCACAATGCTGTTTGGGATCATGAGAATGGTGAACCTAGACATGGAACTAGAGTCACATCTTTGGCCGACGTTCCTTCTTTTGACAAGAACTCCAAGTCACAAAGAGAAGCCTTGGGACTTAGTTTGAATTAGTTTCACAAATTTGTGAAATATATGTTAGTATCTATTAGCTTATGGTCTCTTGCCGTGGTTGTATCTATTAGCTTACGGTCTCTTGCCGTGGTTGTATCTATTAGCTTATGGTCTCTTGCCGTGGTTGTATCTATTAGCTTACGGTCTCTTGCCGTGGTTGTATCTATTAGCTTATGGTCTCTTGCCGTGGTTGTATCTATTAGCTTACGGTCTCTTGCCGTGGTTGTATCTATTAGCTTACGATCTCTGGTCCCTATACTTTCTTTTACCAATTGCTTGCCATTTTGCTGGTTCCACCACGGCAAACGCAGTAATCTGCTACATAGTCTTAGTAGAAGTTGTAGTTCCAAAGAAAATGCAATTACGTGACTATTGTGTTATGGAAACCGTCTGTTTCTGCATTTTTGCAAAAATACTTTTTTAAATTTGCTAAATGTATCCTTAATCTGGTTGGTAGTAAACTTTGGTAGACTTTGGATTCTTAGTCTTCCTTCAACATCGAAAACTAACATATCTAGTGATCTCATTATTGAAATTTTTATGTTGACATCAATGTGTCTTACATCCTTGAGTATTAACTGTAGTTGCTGCAACTCCTGGTGCTAACAGCTACACTGTATTTCTTTATTTTCACACAAAGCAACCACCTAGTACACTTCAGATCTGAACCAAACTTTTCGCAGCTACGCGTACATGGATTCAAGAAGTATCACACCAGAGACGCCCAACACATCGATTATGAGTGTGGATAGTAAGGAACGCGTTCAAAAAGATGGCTTCTCGGAGGAGGAAGAGGATGACATCAAAGTTTCACAAGTAGAAGATCTTTTGAGTGAGGATGACAAAGATCAACAGGAGTTCAATAGTTTGTCTAACGATTACAAGGTGGAAAGGTTAAACAACTTGATCAAGAAATCACAAATGTACTCCCAGATTATTGCAGAGCAGATATTGGAAAACACAAAGTTGAAGAAGCAAAACAGAAAGTCAAATGCTGAAGAACCAGAACCAGAACAGAAAGAAGGTAAAAAGCGTAAGCGAGACGTGCTATCGATGCTATCTAAGCAAACCACAAAGAAACCCAAAAGAGGTGAAAGAGAGGTCACAAAGGTAGAGGATCAAAAAATCAAACAACCAAAACTTGTCAGTGGAGGAACGTTGAAGGATTATCAATTGGATGGGTTGGAATGGTTAATTACCTTATACGAAAACGGGTTAAATGGGATTCTAGCAGACGAAATGGGGCTTGGAAAGACTATACAGTGTATATCGTTTATTTCGTTCTTGATTGAAAATGGAATCAAAGGTCCTTATTTAATCGTGGCCCCATTATCTACTATTAGCAATTGGCACAACGAGTTTGCCAAGTTTACCCCGGAATTGAAGGTGTTAAAGCACATTGGTCCTAAACATGAAAGAGCTGCGATGCTGTTTGAAGGCTATGATATAGTGTTGACATCTTATGAGCTTTCAATTAAAGACTTCAACAAGTTTTCAAAGCCGAATTGGAAGTTTTTGATCATTGATGAAGGTCACAGGCTAAAGAATATGGACTGTTTGTTAATCAAAGTTTTGAAGAAACTTAATGTGAATAACCGTCTCTTGATCACCGGTACTCCATTGCAAAACAATCTAAATGAGTTATGGTCATTGTTGAACTTTATTCTTCCTGATATTTTCCATGACTTGAAATTGTTTCAGCAATGGTTCAACTTCGACGAGTTGATTAACTTGAGTAAGGACAATAACAAGGAGGTTGAAAGCTTCATCAAAAAACAACTTCAAAGCAATTTGATCAAGAATTTGCATACCATATTGTCCCCGTTCATCTTGAGAAGGTTGAAACGTGATGTGATCAAGAACCTACCACCCAAGAAGGAATATTTAATTCACATTGAATTGAGTGACGTCCAAAAGAAGTTGTATCAGGAAGCATTGAATAATAATTTATATGAAGGGATATTCGATCTTTTCTTCATTGAATACTGCAAGTTCAATAAAGTTAGATCTAGAAACTTTGACGAATTGAAGGCGTCTATCACCAACATATTGAAGAACCTGAACTTGAAGAATTTGCTAATGCAGTTGAGACAGATTTGTAATTCCCCGTATAACTTCTACGAGCCATTTCCCATAGATAAGCCTTTGACCAGCAAAGAATTGACTCCAGCTGATAAAGAAGAAGTCTTTATCGAACAATTGATTGAGAACTCGGCCAAATTCAGGGTTCTAGACCAGTTGCTTGACTCGTTGATGTTAAAAGGACATAAGGTGCTTATTTTTTCACAATTCACAAAAACATTAGACCTTTTGTCTGACTACTTGACATACAAACAAATTAACAACTGCAGATTTGACGGTTCTAACTCCCAAGATGAAAGAGACGTGCAAATAAAGCAATTCAAGGATCAAAAGTACAAGGTATTCCTACTTAGTACCAGAGCTGGTGGTTTGGGTATAAACTTGGTTGAGGCTGATACAGTTGTGTTGTTTGACAATGATTGGAATCCACAAGTTGATCTTCAGGCCATAGATAGATGTCATAGAATTGGCCAAACCAAACCTGTAAAGATTTACAGGTTTTTGATTAAGAACTCCATTGAAGAGATATTGATTATCAAAAATTATTCAAAGAGATTCTTGGAGAAGTTGATCATTCAGATTGGAGAGAACAATTTCAACCAGCTTTTCAACTATGAGATCGAATTCAACAACTTGATTAATCTTTCGAAGAAATTTGGGTTTTTGGGTAACAATAAAGAAGAGTTCGTTTTTGACTATGAGAACAGGCAATCCACTGGATTATTGGATGAAATTGAAATCAAAGAATTGTTAGACCGATCGAAGAAATGCTACAGCTCTACCAAGGCAACTTTCAAAAACATATCTGTTTTTGAAACCTTGAACAAATTAGACGACGAATAGAGAGATAATACACACCACAGTTTAGAATATTCTATTTCTAAAGTCTAATAAGCTTTAGCCCATACTATACAAAGCACCCAATCATTAGGTCATTAAGTGGTCTTATCACCGTTTGATCAATTGTACTAAAAGTCGTGCAACAACTTGACAGTTTTTTCTCTCCATCTAAGAGCATTCAATAAACTGGAATGACTCCAGGTTAAATCTCTTGCCCCTTGCATGAAGCCATGGTACTTATTGAATTGCTCCAGTATACCTCCATGGACGTCATTGTGGTTTTTGATAGTATCCAAGAAACTATCGGAAAACTTCAATAAATTGTCAATCAACTGATTAAAAATTGGAGAGTTGTACCTGATAATAATAAAATCATCCAATTCAACTTTATTGTTCAAAAACTCAGAAAAGAAAGACTTGTTTAAGGAAGTAATGATCAAGTCGTCCTTTTGGATAGTAAGCTTGATAATCAATTTGTAAATCAACTCTGCTGAAGTGGCGGTAGAAATAAACCATGGGTTACCTTCACTAGTTCCGTAACCATCATAAACATCTTCTGGGTATCTTCCAATACCAACTCCGAAAATTCCCATCTTATTGTGGTTCACAGGATATCTCTTCTTCATATCATTAACCAAAGCCAACAAGTGATTAATAATGTAATTGTTGTCAATATCAAAAGGAATCATGTCATCCAACTCAGCGTGTTTTGGGTCTAAATCGTGGGAGTGAATAGAACCCAATAAAACAGCAGAATCCAACCCACATCTCAGGTTCAAGATCTTAGGACTTTCAATCACATAGTTCAAGTTGCTGTTGACGTAATAGTTGCTGACAAACTTCTTCAAGTCCTTAAAACCAAGTTTGCAGGAGTTCAAGAACTCAGAGTCTGTTTCGTTCATTTCCTCAGCAAAATTGCAGCCATCCATCAAACCTTTCAATTGCACAACAGAAGTGAAAAAGTTCAACGAGTTGATTTCCTCCCATAAATCAAAGGAGTCCTTAGACCAGTTATTCAAAATAAACAACAAATCAGGTTTTATAATTTCGTTGTACACAAAAGTGCTGTTCAAGTTTGTCACACTGTCCAACTGCAAATTCATGAATTTCAAAATGGAGGTGATTCTTAAACCTGGACCGTCATTTTGAGGTCTTCCCCAGTTTTTCATAAAGGCTGAGTTATTCACGAGATACTTGGGCTCACCTAACCCCCCATCGGCAAATTTTCCTGACAAAGTATCAAGACGTTGCAAATGGTAATTATTCCAGATATATTGTTCTACCAAAAGCTGAATCTCATTGTAGTCCAAGAAATTGGAACTAGAAACATTCCTGTCCTCTAAATAATGTATCAAAGTTCTCACTGTCAAAGCACTATCTCTAGTCCACTGATAGTAGTAATCAGGCTTGATCTTTGAAGGAGAAGCAACTATAACCCCTGGATACAAATCCTTATCGTCTGTGAAGGAAGAATTACCTACATTTCTCAACAAGTACTTCCAACTGAACTTGTATTGGTCACCGATCCAGGAATCAAAGCTGGATTTGTCAACTATCTGCTCTGGAGAGTCATAATCAAGTTTACCTATTGGTAAATCAAGCGCTTTAAGGTCAAATAAGGCCTGTGGTATCAAAATCCCAAGTACTAAGGGAGCAAAACACAAAAACTTCATGCCGGTTCTATATTAACGTTACTAAGTATTTGCTTCGAATAAATATGGTAAAATGTTTGCATCAGCAAATTTTCCGATATATATACTTTCTGTTTGCAATTGCTTTTTGCGATGATCCGTGATCACAAAGTTGCGTAAAACGGCAGCAAAAAGATCGGTTTTTCTGTGACGGTAACTATGGGGAACAAATATGATGCAAGAAGTGGTGAGCATATGCGTAGGTTGGTTCGGGAGCTCTGTTGGCTTGTAGTTAAGTGCTGTAAATGTGAAATATGGGGTAAAACAACACGAAACCTGGAGATGATCAAAAAAACTTCCCCATATTTCGGGGTTTGTTTATGATCTTTCTGATTTGGAACTGGATGCAATTTTGAATTTTTTTTTGTCAAAGCAAGCTGTTTTGCTTACACGTACATTCTCTTAATTATGGAAGACATACCCACCCACCATAATACCATGACCACATTACATGACACTTGCTAATTTCAATAGCATGATTCCTCACACGCACAAAATGGTGTTTTGGCACGATCCTCGGCCAAACCTCTTGACAACGGCTGACTACATGTAGAGAACTTTTCGGACTAGTGAAGAAAGAAACCTCACATTATGGATCAATTCCACCGACATGCTATTTAACACTGCTGAACTGGTCTTGGTGTAGGGATGGATGGTGCGAGTAACTTTTGTTAAGCAACTGGTATGGCAAACGTTAAAGATTTTGAACTATTGTGCACCTAATTGACATTTGGACGCCGGAGAAACGATTTTAGGATGTAACGGGGAGTTAGTGGACGTAGCCGCGCACGAAGACATGGCACCACAGGTGTGTTACGGCGAACTTTTAACGACATGAGACAAACTGCGAACAAATTTTGACCACCAATGCTAGGGTACTTACTTCTTGCTCATTGCATGTATTCAGCGTATGAATATAATCAACTTCCTATCTCCTACAATCAGCTGGACTTGATTCTCGAATTGGCAGTGTCGCTAGTTCTCATATTTTACCAATCCATTACAGCCACAAAAAACAGCAAGACGTTGGTGGTTAACCTGGACGGTGCCAACCGGGTTGTGGAATTCAATAAGTACCTCAAAGTCATCAAGATCAACGACAGTTTGAAGGAATTTGAGCAGTTGAATGTCAGCAATTTCAACTTTAATTACAGAAAAGAGTTTATAGATATTGTTAAGATGAGAAAGGAGTATAGTGAGTTTAGTAGTTAATGGATAACATGTATTAATAGATCTGTTGCTATGTGTTCTTACACTCCAGTTACACCTTGAAGCGACCCACCTCTTCCGGTGAATAACCTACACAAACTTGAACAAATTAATATAAACTATATACTAAAACTACTAATTCAACTTTTCAGCCTTCTTCTTCATTTTCAATTCTCTCTTCTTCTTGGCCTCTGGACCAGCCTCGGTGTCCAAAACAAAGTCCCACCATCTGAAACTACTGGCGTAACTACCAATGAAGTGGTGGTGGTGTTCGTCATGATGGTCTGCACCAGCCCAGAATGGCAAAAAGTGGTGTAAAGACCATGGGAATTCGTAACCAGAGTGTGCATCAATAGCCTGGAACAATCTCATTGTGATCCAGATGCTGATGGTGAATAAATGCAAGTTCTTGGTGAAGATACACCACACAATTGGAATACCGACAGTACCGAAACCCAACAACATGACTTCAATAGGATGGGCATATTCAGCAGTCAATCCAAATGGCGCAGCATATCTGTGGTGTTGCTTGTGAATGTACTTGTAGAAAACACCATAGTGCAATCCTCTGTGCAACCAGTAGTGCCATGCATCTTCCAAAACAAAAAATACTGCCAACTGCATCAAAATAGTGGTCCAAGATGGGAATGGAATCTTGAAATCAATACCCAATCTGTCACAAACTGGGTGGAAAAACCAGATAGGAAACACTTCAACCAACAAGTGGGATGTCAATACAGACTTAAGACACTCCCATTGCTCTTTGTTGGAAGGTATTTTTGTATCTTGGATCTTGTATTTTCTGAAGTATGGAATCTGGTCAATAATCATCCATGGCAAACATCTTCCGAAATACATGATTTCGTGGGTAAGAAAGAACAAAAGTCCGGTAGCAAACAAGTCATTGTTCATGTAGTAATAGTATGAACCCCAAAGCTTTTCTACCAAGCTCAAGCCAGGGATGGCATCAAAGTTCTGGTACACACCTTTGAAGTCGGTTGCGTTGGAGAATCCTGAATAATCTGAATAAACTAAGGAAACCATTTAGGATCAGCTAATTTGTCTTATCTATAATAATACCGCTTTGGACGAAGAAATGCCAACCACAGGTCCAAAAAAATCACCTTATTCTGATATTTGATATTTAAATATGGAAATTTGAATATAGTTTGTGCGCGAACCGTGTTTTATACGACATAAACGACGTATACGACGGAAGGGTTGTTATTAGTTTGCAGCCGTTTTGCAACCCTTCCAATTTGTTCAGTACTGTTGTATGAGGATCATAGTAGCCGCTCTCTGCCGAGTAAGAGGGGATTACTGGTATGAAATACTTAAATAAGAAAAATATCGCCGAAATTACGCTTCCTACTCATTCTAAATACACGCAAATAGAAGACACTTGCTAATAATTATACCTGCCCCCAAATTACACAATAATCCTAGTTGCTAGCATTACTAATAATACTTACTATAATGCTTACTATTGATGCTTGAATAAAACACTTGCCAACACTAGTTATTATAAATACTCACTACTATCAGCACAGCTCATACTTTAGTAGTCTGCTACCTACTCTAGGTGGCGTTTGCAATGCATCCTATGGAATATGTATTACCTACTAAAAAACATTAGGAGCTGGTCCCTCAGGTCCAACATATGCCTCTTCTCTCCATGGTCCAATATCCTTCAAGTACAAGTCCTGGTCTGTGACATCAGAAGCACCACCGTACTTCTTAGGTAAGTTTTCAGGTGGAACCTGCTTCATCAACTCCTTTTTGTATGAGCTTCCCAAAATAAAGATCTTGGAAACAGTCACAGGATCCAACCATGGCTTCACCAAGTTGAAAACAGTGGAGAACCCAAATGGAGCGTTGATGACATAGAACTTACCCATTCTTTCTGGGTAGTAATCCTGTCCGATCTTAGAAGCCTCTTTAACATAAGACACCACCTGGTAGGCAGTAGAAATGGAAATTCCTTTCAAATCGAAAATAGTACATGATGTCTCAACCAAACATCCCTGCTTTCTGGAACAGGCTGGCAATCTGAAGTTGGCAAAAGCCTCGTACTCCCAGACCAAGTTCTTCAACATTCTCTCCTGGCTGGTAAATTTCAACATTTCAGTCAAATTAACCTTACCCAATTCTTCATAATAACACGGTCTACCGTCCTTGTCAGTTTTGTGGTAATATTGAGGGTAAAAGTTTGCAACCAATGGTTTTTCTTCGTAGTGAAACTCGGTCAATATGTTGTCAGTGCCGTATTCTCTTCTCCATTTTTCACAAGCACTAAACATTATCTTTGCCTTGGTCAAGTCAAACTTTCTGGCTCTTAAGAATCTTAACAACGTAGCATCATCTAATCTTTTTTCGAACCCATCAGCCTTCAACTGTTCACGGAATTTATCCAAAGTCTCTTTTTCTTCATCAGTCAAGTTGGAAGTGTAACCGGTTTGGGTGCTTGGGGCACAAACCTGTGGATACGAGGCTAAAAGCTCTTGTTCGCTGATCACCTTGTTTGTTGAAGTCATGTTTTGATTCTAGGTGCTATTTATACGCTTGGAAGTAACAAACCGATTCTATCGCCGTCTATATCTATAATCTTCCTTATGTTGGTACCTATGCAAGATTCTGCTCAGGCTTCTACTAAATAACAACAAGTTCTTAGTTGTTTGGGTTTAGTCCTTTGGGTATAAATTTGTTGCGCATTCCACACACGACAATAAATGTCGTAGAGGGTAATTTGTTGATAAAACTAGAGTTGCGGGTAGTATGGCTAAACTCGGATTGTATGGGATATAATCTGGTTTAAGAGTTGTATGTGTTATATTAGAGTCACATAAGGTTTACAATTCAATAAAAAAAAATTAGGTGTACGATTAGATGCTGTGCAACGACAAACTACCTAATCCAACAAAAATATGGAGGCTGATAATTTGAATTGAAGATTGTTTACAAGGTTAAAAGTTCTGAATTTCAACTGGTGTGATGTTGAAATACACTGGAATATGGGAGGAGAAGAGTAGCAGAGTTTTAGGAGCCCAAATAAAAAGTAGTTAGGATTTTTCACTCAAGTCTACACTCTAAAAATACACCACTTAAAATACACCACTAAAAATACACCACTAAAAATACACCACTTAAAATACACCACTAAAAATACACCACTAAAAATACACCACTTAAAATACACCACTAAAAATACACCACTAAAAATACACCACTAAAAATACACCACTAAAAATACACCACTAAAAATACACCACTAAAAATACACCACTAAAAATACACCACTAAAAATACACCACTAAAAATACTCTGTGGACTAAAAAATACACTAGTGAAATTTGCCACATCTACTCCTATATGTAGATAAATCTTCTCCTAAATCTGCATCTACTCCTATGTCTTCTCCTAAGTCTGCATCTACTCCTATATCTAGATAACTCTTCTCCTAAGTCTGCATCTCCGTCTAGACATAGACATGTGCTCTTATTCACTAATTCACGCTATTTCTACACTGTAGTTACACACTGTATAATCACTAAAAAGTCCTAACTCACTCCATAGGATATTTGAAGTCGTTCTGGGCACGAATGTCATCCATGATTCCCATTACCAAGAGTGTCTCGTCAGATGGCATAATGTCGTTATCCAATCTGCCAGCCTTGATATCTTTGACAATAGCATTGGCTTCGTGAATGAACCCGTTGTAGCCAGTCTCATCTTTAAACTCGGTCTCGATTCCGTTCTTGAACACCTTGAAGGAGTCAAGCCTGGCTGGATTACGACCATAAAACTCAATATAACCCTTTGTACCGTCAATTCTTCCAAACGGCTTGGGTGAGTTTGCATAGTTGGAACAGGTGCAAATAGCGTGCTTTCCATTGGCATACTTGAACAAAATAGACGTGTTATAGTCAACCTTATCTTTTGCATCTATAGTTACCACAGCCTTGTATTCGAACTCCGAATGGTTCACACCCCACTTATCGTCCAACAAAAATCTGGAGTACGTAATTGGGTAAATACCAATATCCAATAAAGCACCAGCACCTAGTTTGGCATCTCTGATTCTAGAAGTAGGTGGACAGTTGGCTAAATCTGCATCAAAGGATAAATCCATGAAAACTCTAAAAACATCACCGATTTCTCCGTCCACCATCTTCTTCTTAGCATCATGAAGAATAGGAAGAAATCTGGTCCAAACTGCCTCCATCAACATCAATTTCTTTTGCTTGGCCAAATCGAATAACTCCTTGGATTCTTTGGCGTTGATATTCATGGGTTTTTCACATAAAACATGAATACCGTTTTCAAGACACTGCTTCACCTGCTCAAAGTGAAAAACATGTGGGGTTCCAATATAAGCAACTTCCACCTCTGAGTTCTTGTACAAGTCTTCGTAACTTTCAATCTTAGGTTCAACTCCCACGTTGTTGTCCTTGGTCACCCCACAGCTTTCCACAAACGCTTTTCCTTTTGAAGCGCTGGAACACCCAACCGACTTGACAATGTGGTTGATTTCACTGTTTCTGGTGTTGCTTAACAACAAGTCGTAAATAAACTGACTGGAAATGTTTCCTGCTCCCACTATACCCCAATTGATACTCATTTTGCTGTAATGTAATTACTGAACAAGGATTTTTCAAAACCTGGAGTACTTTTCCGCTTTTCAATCCATAATTGCTTATGTAAGCGCTGATTCAGCTTTAAAAAATGTAACATCAGATACCATTTGAAAAAATGTTACAATGACAAACTTCTGAAACTCAGTTACATTTTTAAAAAACTGGGGAACTTGTACGTATATAGACTGGCATAAGTCCAACACATATCGTTATTCCAAATGCCTTCAGAAATTCCACACTATCACCATGACCAAATCAATGAGTTTGGGTTCACTATTGTGAGAGACTTTCTTACTCCACACGAAGTTGATCTCTACAGAAAGTTCGCCAGAAAAACTGTCCAGATCGCTCGTGATGGTAAATGGGACGAGGTTAGAACCAGAGGAAAGCAATTCCCGCCTTGGCCTAAAAACTTCAGCCCAGATATTTGGGGTATCACTGGGTTGTTGAATCCTAGGTTAGATGATGAAATTACCCACGGTTTTCAAGAATGTTATTCCAGTGATAAGATCTTGGACATTGCTGCTGACATATTGCAAACCAGCAAGTCAAAATTGTCTATGGAGCTCTTCAACATGTTGATAAACCCCTTGACAGATTTTGGTTTGGACTGGCACAGAGATTACATCAAGCCAGAAGTCACTGCTGAAGAAGAAGCCAAGCAACTCTTGGAGAACCCGTTTGCTGGTACCCAGTTCAACTTGGCTTTGACCAAAGACGAATGCTTAATTGTTATTCCAAAGTCCCATAGCAGAGTAAGAAATGGGACTGAGAGGCTGAAAACCATAGCCGAAGACCGCCAGCAGTACATTGAAGGCCAGATAACTGTTCCTTTGAATCCTGGAGATGTGGTTTTCTACAATAGCAACATCTTACATAGAGCTCAATACTCCAGTGCCAGCGAAAGATTGACTTTACACGGATCCTATGGACATCAAGACTTTGGAAAGTTCAGAGCGAAAGGAGTCTTGCAACACGGAGTAGCTAACTGGGTTAATTACTTCCAGCCAATCAATGACAATATGGCCATGTTGCACCAAAAACTTGTAGACATGTCCAAAGAGTTCAATGCCGAAGCCTTGGGCTACTCATTGGATGGTTGATTACTTACAGGTTAAGTTAATGTACATTGTGAATCGTAAAATCTATTCGTATCTTTAGCAAACATTCAAACACCACCCATACTCCTCTGTCAAGTCTGACCAGTCCACTATCAAGTCTCCATTGGGGTTCAATTCCCAGATTCTCTGGATTACAATCCAAAGTTTTTCAGTGTTTAACACCGGTGTCAAGCTCTGGAGCTTGTGGATTCTCATGCGTGTGCCTTGTTTATCGAACTGGTTTATTGAACAGATACCACATAACAACAAAGGCAAGCATAGAACCACGCAAAACCTAGTACTCATGATATAATCTGTCAACTTGAACAGCTTATCCGCCAAATACTGGTTGTTGACATTGTTGGGAGGAAGCTTCAAAACATACAAATTAAAGTATAACAAACAGGCTAATTTGAATAAGTCAAAAGTAGCTTTGCTGACTTTCAATTCTTCTGGGTCTGGAATGAACTTAAACAAGTTTTCGTTGGGTTTACAGTTTAAAATCCTCTCATGCAAATTCTTGATTTCATTGTCGAGATTGAATCGCTCGTACTTGAAGGCATTATAATATTCGATATTATCGGTCCTGCCAATATAAAAATCCAAATTTCTGATTTTTATCTTCAACTCAATGGTTTCGCTAAATGTCATGTAGATTGGTTTTTGGATTCCTTGTAATGAGTCAACACCATAGCTGTCTTCTTTGCATAAGAATTCTTCCTTATTCATCAATTCTTCGTATTCCCTATTCTTGAAAATGGGGCCAAACTTATGACTTTTGGATCCCAACATATCGGAGTACTGGATATTAGATATAATAAATCTAATATCATGAGAATAGTCAAACATTTCACAAATTTGAATCAAACCACCATTGGCTTTGATCAAATAGCAGCATTCCAAGAATATTCTATACCATTTACTAGTATCTCCAAGACAGATATAGTATCCAAACAAAATGCAAAAGAAACTCAATTTGCAAAAGAGAGCATACTTATCTTCCTCTTTGTACTTTGACAACATACTTGAGTTGATGGAGTCATTCAACTTCTTACTGTTGAAACTCCTATTAAAAGTGGTCATGGCCCTGGTCAAATAATAACGAACATCCGCTTCATCTCCTCTGTAAATAGCACCCCAAGACGTAATGGCGTATAGAAACGTTTCATCCATATGAGCCAATTTATTAAACACTGTAGAAAAGTGGTTTGGACTATCGGGGCTAACGGAAAGAAACTTTGACACTTTAAGGTTGAAGTACTGCAAGTACTGGAGACCTTTGGCATCAAGATGCATAACAGGAATGGAACTTGGAATCATAGGCATCGGTGCTTCCATTCCTCTTGGATACGTGTGAGTGGTATAGTCTATTACCTGTGAGTAGTCTGTTCTGTTAAACTTCAAGGCAGTTGGGTTTTGGGGAACCTTGTAATCATCAGTTAGTTCAATCTTAACACTATTCTTAATCTTGTTACTTGGAGCTTCGGCAATTTCATCGAAAAGAGACACTTCTCTGATCTTTCTGATGATTTCTTCGTTGGTCACATCTTCCAATAACGTTTCAGTATTGTTCTTTGACTTGAGAGAAAAGTTAATGGATATCTGGTTGCCCAAGTTACCACCCATAGGTATCTTCTCTTTAATTTGAGGTTTGATGAACTCTCTGTTAATCTCTGAGTCATTGACAAACTCAAGACCCGGGCTCATTATGTTTGCACCTTGATCACTAACATCATCCCCCACTGTATTGACGCTATGGTTATGCTGTGCTGGTAAATTTTGTTGTTGAATATCTGCTAATGTGACATTGTAATCGTATCCATAGCTCTCTGGGGAAGGACCAATAAACTGCTTTTCGTCAATAATGTAATTGTCAAATGGATATTGGGGTAAAAAGCCTATTGAAGGTGTGATGATTTGTGGTACGTGGGTTTGGTTCTGGTTTAGATTTTGAAAATTGGGGTGATTTGGAAGATTCTGGTTATGTATGTGGTTCAAGTTCTGGCTTGATTCCTGGTGCAAGCTCTGATTCAATCCGTGATTTAGGTTGCGGCCAAATTCATGACCTAGGCTCAATTCCTGATTCTGATTTAGAAGCTGAACATTCGGACTTGATTTTTGAACCAAGTTCTGATTTAATTCCTGATACTCAGCCAGGCTCAGTTGCTTCCTCGGACCGTTTCTTGGGACTGAGCCTTGTTCCAATATTACAGGTTCTGATATCTCACTTGGATTCCCGGGGATTGTTTCAATTACATTTGTGTTGGCACTCTTGTGGTGTTCTATGGGTTGAGGATCTTCTGGAACCTTGGGTTGTACCTTTGCAGCATCTGTCAAATATGAGCAACACAAATTCCTGGTACGGCAGTAATCACATATAGGTTTAGCTTCATCACACTTGCGTTTTTTTTTTCTACACACAAGACACCCAGTCTTCGACCTGAACTTGACTCCTAGTATGTACCTGGTTTTCCCATCATTGAACTTCTTTTTATTCTTCTTGCCGAACCCCTCGTTCTGCAAAATCATGAACATTCTGCACTGTAGTTAAAAACTAGTCTCTCACTCAATATAAATAGTGATTTAGGCTTTTTCAAAAATGATAACGATGTCGCATTTCTAGAATTACGACATCGTTTTTCAGAGTGAAAGAAACAAAGCCTCGGAAGATGAAGGGGAGTGCAGGGGGCCCAGAAATCGCCCTAATTAGTGGGAGCTGTGGTACTATTGTCACCACCACATAGTTGCGTGAAAAAATTATGAACTTTGGTAGATTAGAGTCAGTTCGAACTTTGTACCACCAGGACTCAGACTACACTCTTGAAGCAACTTAGTTTTGAATCAACAAGAGGGTATGGTTGTAAACAATTTCACTACAGACCCATATTAGGCATTTGCATCTGATGTAGTTATGCATGTTGGGACAGAACAATAGGGTCTCCTACACGACTAAACCGTTTTTGTACGGCTATTTCAAATACTTTTAGTCCATGGCCTGACTATATGAGATTTCTTAGCTAAATAGTCGTGTGTGGTGTCATTGCTTCGAAATGAGTGGGTTCGAAGTGTTCTGGCCACATTCAAATGGCCTTTCTGGTACCCTACAATGGCCTTGTGGTGTTGGTTTTTGCACTACTTTCTGCGCCAAGTCGCATTTTCATGATGAATTTGTGAATCCTGGAGAAATAAGTGCACAACTACTGCCCCAGTGTACACATTAAGTAATGTCTGAGGATAGGATAGTGAAAAAGAGACAAACTAAGGCCTCGGTATTGTCTGAAGAGCAAAAGAAAGCTCACCACATTGCCTCGGAGCAGAAGAGAAGAGAAAATATTAGGTCTGAATTTGACAAGATTGTCTCTTTAACCCCAACCTTGACAGAGTCTGAAAACAGATCCGAACTTAACATTTTAACCAAGTCTGCTGACTACATTGACCATTTGAAACACGAAAATGAAAAATTGATCAGGATGTGTAAGGAAAGAGGCATCGAAGTACCAGAACATTTGATATACAGCGGTCCTGACGATATCCAGGACCTTGACCAAGAGGAAAGTCGTATTAAGAACGCTGCTCGTTAGATTATATTGTTGTTTGTAATTTGTTTGTATATTGTTATGAGTTAATGAAAATGATTTATATTTCTGCAGTCAATGTCACTGCGTAGTCATATTGCTGTAACTTGTGGTTGTAGTTGGTTTTTACTGGCAAGAACTCATATTCGAATCTGAGTTCTTTGCTTTTAGCACCACTGCATGTTATCTTGCTGCTGAAACTGTATGCATTCTCGATCAAGGTTTTAAAAAGGGTGTTAATTTCAGCGCTGGAGTTTGTGAAAAAACAAACATGAATAAGCCTTCCGTATTTACTTGTAGTCACACCGGGGAATTTGGTTTGGACTATGATTAGCAACTTCTTCTCCTTTTCTGAAGTAACGACATTTGATTCGTTACCCTCAAAATCATCGTATGAATTTACTATTTTCTTGAATGTCTCTCCACCCCACTCAACGGTAGCATTTTTAGGTAATTTCTCTACTACAACTATCACTAGCTGCTGTGGGAGTACCTCGGTTTCGATCAACGAACAATAACTGTTCCATGTTGCTGTAATATCAGCTAAATTGTTCACACTGGTAGTGAAACAGGTGATAGTTGATATCTGTCTAACGTTGATTAACGACTTGATGCGGTGAAAGTGCTGCAAAGACAAAATTACACTTAAACTTTGGTCTTTTGTCTCAACTAACTGCATACTGGAAGGAATAAGCGGTATTTGACCAGATATGGTTGCAATACAATGGTCTATATGTTCTTCGATTCTAGCCTGGGAATAGGGGCCGATGTTTTGAGGTGCCCAATAAGATCTAGATCGAATATGAATGCCTTTCTTATTGGAAAATTCCTTAATAATACATTTACAGGAAAGCTGTATTTGTCTGTTCTTCCCCAAACTTGTCTGGATGCAAACTCGGGACGGAGGTAAATAATTAAGTGAAAAATAAGCCTCGTATACCTTATTAATCTCCACAAACCTAGTCATATCGGATAGCAATAAGGTAACATGTTGAATATTGTTGAAAGTTAAATCATGGTCCTTGAGAATTGCTTCTACTTTTACAAATATGTTTTTCATCTGATCGTCGATGTCGCTAGCCATGTCCGTTACATTTGAAATGTGGAAGTTGTTGCCGACCCTGCATACAACTGGACTCATATTATAATCGGTTTCAGTATCAGTAGGCTCAGCAATGGTTTGATAGGATGCTTCCAGCAACTCCACCTCTTCAAATTCTGGATCCAATAGGTTGGGAATCACTGCAGGTTCATACTCATAAGTCAATTCATCATTCTGCTTGTCAACCAACTCAACCTTTATTTTCAAATAGAAAACATCGCTGGAATGGCTTATGACTTCTTGCTCCACAATTGTTAACTTTTTGTGTTTGAAAAACCGACTATCTAAAACAATTGTCTCAAATTCGCCTCCTTCTCCGCAGATATGCACTTCGTACATCTTGTTGAGCTTTACCAAATAAGGATACAATTCAGTAATGGACTTTCCCAAGTGTTTAGAGTCCAAACCAACAGCAGCAACTTTTATGATTCTTGCGTCCAACATACTATTACACATCTCCAACATAAGGTCATTCTGATCTCTTTGCCATAAGAATGTCAAAGATGTTAAGTTGAATCTATCGCAAACATTTTCCACTCTTGTTCTCTGGTAATGAGATAAGATTGCACCACAACTCACACCTTCAATGTCGGGATGTTTCATGATTATATCTCCTATCAAAGCGTCCAAATCTTCTATCTCATCATTTTCGGTTTTTTCGTACTCTAATTCCTGGTTTTTGGATTTTCCTTTGATGGCCTTTCTGTATAATGGTACTTCTAAGCATTGAGAATAGAAATCAATTACTTCATGTCCTACAGTCTGGAACATGAAAGAATCTAACTCATCTACTTCTTCGGGATAAAGATTTCCAAGAGCCACCAATTCATGGCCTTGGGTCAAACAATGATGGATATTGTAGAAGGAATCCTTACCTCCTGAAACTAATGCTAGAAACTTCATCGCTAATTTTTGTGCGGTTGCAAAAAGATGGTGAATACTAATCGGAAGAAGTTGACTTTGAAAGTCATTATAGGTGAAAGAAATAAGGTTGTTAACAATTTTCAAGTGAAAAATATACTTCTTTCCTGAACCAGTGAAAGTAGACCATTTTTCCTGAAATTAGCTAGGTGGTATAGTTTAGAATAGCAGTTGCATCAATTTAAACGTCATCGCTGTTTTCATAAATGACTCTTAGCAAATCCACAACAAATAGACTTCTGGTAATTTGACTTGAGCTAAAATGAGGGGTGAATATACCTCAAAGTTTTGTGAAGTATCACTCTACCTGAATCAAACTGTCCTAAGAAACTATGACTTTAATTACAGTACTCAAACCGACCGAAATTTACCCGTCTCACAGTAAGCTTCAGAACGCTAAATTTCTGAAAAAAAAATTTCACTACTATAAAACGAGAAGAGTGAAAAATTTTTTTTTTTCAACTTAAGTCAAGAATAATCTAACATGCCTCGTATGTTTAGAAAATGATAGTTGTTTAACAACATCATAGAGGTTCGGGTCCTCATTAAAGTTTCTACACTTCCTACCAGAAGCTAGAATACTACAGAGCTTATTTATTGTGATTAAATCCCCGACACTTTAATCACTTTATTTAAGAATAAGTCTCATAAGCAAGCTGATATACTGCAAAGAACAGGCCAATCTAGGTGTTGTTCTGACCTTATATTGAGTTGATTATGAAGACCTTCTGTAGTGTCTAGAAACTTGAATGACCCCTAACCTCTTTAAAGAAGATTATGATATAATCTTTCTTTTCTCGCTTCTAATACTAACAAATAGGTGCTCCAAGAACTTACTCCAAAACTTACTCTGTCCCAAAGAACCCTTACGAATCTGCTAGATTGGACTGGGAATTGAAGTTGGCCGGTGAATACGGTTTAAAGAACAAGAGAGAAATCTACAGAATTGGATTCCAATTGTCCAAGATCAGAAGAGCTGCTCGTGACTTGTTGACCAGAGATGAAAGAGACCCAAAGAGATTGTTCGAAGGTAACGCTTTGATCAGAAGATTAGTGAGAGTTGGTGTTTTGTCTGAAGACAAGATGAAATTGGATTATGTTTTGGCCTTGAACATTGAAGATTTCTTGGAAAGAAGATTGCAAACCCAAGTCTTCAAGTTGGGTTTGGCCAGATCTATCCACCACGCCAGAGTTTTGATCACCCAAAGACACATTGCTGTTGGTAAGCAAATTGTCAACATCCCATCTTTCATGGTCAGATTGGACTCCCAAAAGCACATTGACTTTGCCCACAACTCCCCATACGGTGGTGGTAGAGCCGGTAGAGTTAAGAGAAAGCACCAAGCTAAGGACTCTGAAGGTGCTGAAGAAGAAGAATAAATTATTTAATACTTTATTTTTATATCACTTAATACATTTGGTTACAATTTCCAATACTTGTGTGTAGACTAGTTAATATACTGAATCATTATGAGTTTATGAGTTTAGCTTCTCTGATAAAAAGTAAAACCCACATGATATTGTGACTTGTTTTGACCGCGTGATATTGGGGCTTCAGCCCTGGTGTCCTTTCGCACTTTAAAGTATAGTAATGAAAAACTTTTCAAAACTACAAATAGTATAACAATAGTTAAAGATGGGTAAATCGTATGTGACATTCCAAGCTGTTCAAAGCTTATATTGAGATAACATGTTGTGGGTGTTCCTGTGGATGTTTTGCCAAAAGTTTGAGGAGAATTAGAATAATCTTATAAAATTGTCAGAGGCAAGGAAGTGGAGAAAACTTGGGTGTATTTCAAGACCATACATTGGTAATTTTCAAGAAGACGATGTATTTATGATAACTTTAGAAGGCTGAACTGCTTTTTCATTTAAACTCCATGGGAAAGAACTAAAACAAAAGTTGAAAGAAAATGGGCCTATATTCAATATCAACCGTGCTGAATAGTGTTACTCGAAGCCATTAAGAAAATCCAATACTAACTGATTTAGACACGGTTACAGATCTCGTACTCGTTACGCTTTCCAACGTGATTTTAAGAAACACGGTGTTATCGCTTTATCTACCTTTTTAAAGACCTACAAGGTTGGTGATATTGTTGACATCAAGGTTAATGGTGCTGTCCAAAAGGGTATGCCTCACAAATTTTACCACGGTAAGACTGGTATCATCTTCAACGTCACCAAGTCTTCTGTCGGTGTCATCATTAACAAGGTTGTCGGTAACAGATACATTGAAAAGAGAGTTAACGTCAGAGTTGAACACATCAAGCACTCTGCTTGTAGACAAGAATTCTTGAACAGAGTCAAGACCAACGCTGCTTTGAAGAGAGAAGCTAAGGCCAAGGGTGAACAAGTTTTCTTGAAGAGACAACCAGCCAAGCCAAGAGACGCCAGAGTTGTTTCCACCGAAGGTAACGTTCCACAAACCTTAGCTCCAGTTCCTTATGAAACCTTTATTTAGATGTACAATGCATGTATGGGATTTTTGTAATTGAATGTAAAAATAGTTATTGTTATAGGTTTCTTTTTGTACTATTTGTAATCCTTCTTTTCCTAGTCGAAACCTTTGTTGAATACTTAAACAGGGTTGGCTACAATATTTCAATACCTCGTAATTGAAACTGTTTGTAGCTTTATAGTGAACATATGTGTTGAAATCGCGAAAACAACTATGGGGGATAAAGAGGACACCGGTTTGGATGTTAAGTCCACGGAGTCAGAAGCTGGTAACAAGGGCCCAAATGTGTTTGGAACTGCCTTGCAGTTCTGGAAACAATTGGACTTACCTTCAATGCAGAAACAGTTGGACAATCAGGGTATTGAAATCAGAGAGGATCAAAAGGAGTCCTTGAACAATAGAAAGAATCTTGCGTCGAAAACCAAGGAATTCAAAAAGCTTCCTGATGGAGAGAAGTTGGAACAATTCAAGGTAGTGTTGAAGCTTTACCAAAACGAAATTGACTCGTTGACAACTAAACAAAAGAAAACTGAAGGATATTTCTTTGACTTTTATAGAGCGATTGTGGAAGCGCCAGATCCAAAACCATTGTTGGAATTGTCTTTGGACTCGGTTATTAAAAGTGGTGAGGTGAATGATTTGAAAGAAGAAATCAACGAATTGAATGATCAATTGAGTAAGAAGGCTGATTACGAACAGTTGAAACAAAGATTGTTGAGAAATGAACAAAAGTCAGCAGAATTATTGAGCAACAGATTGAAGGCCAAAGAGGATGAGTTCAAAGCAATTATCGACGAAAAGGAAAAGAACTGCTTGGAGAAAGAAAAGCAGAACGATAAGCAGTTGCAAGAATATAAACTCAAAATCGAAGAATTGAGAACTTCAAATGAAGTTACTGAGTTGCAATTGAACACCCAGAACTCTCAATTAAATAGCAACTCACATAATGACAACAACGTCTCGGTTTTGGCGGAATTGGAAATAGTATCTAGGGACGCTGAGTACTCGAAGCAAAGGTTGTTGGAGCTTGAAAAGCGTAATGAAGAGTTGAGAAGGGAGCTTTCTGTAGTAAAGAACAACAGTCAGTTGGAGTCTGTGAAAGAAGAGTATACTAAGAAGATACTTGAGCTAGAAGGAGAAAACCTGTTGTTAGTAGCAGAGATTGATCAAGAAAGAAAGCAAATCAAGAATTTGGTTTCCGACCATACTATCAAACTCAGTAGTTTGGATACCGAAATTGTTGGCCTGAAGACAGAAATACAGGATTTGAAAGCAAAGTTGAGTGCACAGAGAGACTATGACGAGATAAAAACGGAGTTGCAGTACTTGAGAAAGTTGGAATTCGATGATGAGTTCTCAGATGATGAACATGAAAAGAATGAAGAAAACAAAGTGGATGCTGCATTGGTCAAGAGGAACAAAGCATTGAATAATGAATTGACTAATTATAGAACACAACATGATGACTTGACTAGCAAGATTGGGGAATTGGAAGCAAAAATGGCAGAATCAACTGCAGAGGTGGAGAAGTTGACCAAACTAAATAGTAAGTTGGAGGAAGATTTGTGGAAATTCAATGATGTCAATAAATTTAATGATAGCATGAGTTTGATCAGTAGTGTTAGCAAAAGACCAAGCACTGACGACGCATCCACGCCAGCTATTTTGCCTATCATCACCAAACAAAGAGACAGATTCAGAGACAGAAACAATGAATTGGAGGAAGAGTTGAAAAGACAGTACAATAGCATTAATGACTTGAAGAGGCAAATCAACCTGTTGAAGCAAGATAACGAGCAGTTGTACGAGAGAACTAGGTACTTGGCTGCCAATACCCAACAAACCAGCAAAGTTAGGAACCTCAATCCTAAACCAAATCTTGATTTGGAAAGTAACAGTTATAGAAACAACTATGAAAATAAACTCCATCCAATTGAACAATTCCGGATCAGAGAACAGGAGAGAATCTCGTCTAGATTATCACCGTTTGAGCGAATCTTTATCAGCTTGACCAGACTAGTGCTTGCTACCAGAACCACACGAATGCTATTTTTACTCTACTGCGTGGGTTTGCATGGAATTGTCATGATTGTAACATTATATTCCACCACCATGAATGCCAAAATGCTTCCCGAGGTAGGAATCAGTACCAGTACTGGTGGTAACTTACCTCAAGCTTCTTAATAGTTATAATACACATGATGCTGTTACATCTCTATTGTGAGCTGAAGTTGCAAATCCTGCACACAGATTATGTATGATCAAGCAAAAACTATTTAAAGCTCCTGAATCCCCCATTTTCAAATTAAAACATGTCAGAACAGAAAAACGGAGCTAGCAAGCCAATTGGGGGAGAGGAAAGAAACCTATTTGTGGAGCTCGGTGGACAGAAGATTCCATGGAATAAAATTAACAAGCCCCATTCTGTTGTAATTGGCCATGAGCAACATAGACCCCAGTTTGACGCTAAGGATATCCCGCCTCCAGATAATGATCTCAAAGCTAGAACCGAAGAATTGAATCAAAAGGAGACAAAATAGGTGTTTAGTAATGTAGGGTTTGGTTCTTTATGAGTTTAAAGGAGTACATGCTTTTGAAAGTAACTGTAGGCTTGAGAATGAGAGGAGGACGTTTGCGTGAGTGGCACTCTGAAAATTGCTATATTTTATTTATTAATAGATTTAGGGGTTATGACAGTTTAAGCTTTATGATACATTGCAAATTGTCCTTTAGAAACATATTCTACTTTGAAAAATATTTTTATACAATTTAAGCTGATTTTAAAATCACTTGTTAGGAATTCTGTGAAAGTCACAACTCACGTCAAAAAAAGATTTAAATTTCCAAAAAAAAAAAATTGCTATTGTTGACTGCTTATTCAATTCACTTCCAACTTCATTCTTACCATCCTCTATCCACAGACCAAAACTGGTGACCAAAATAACATCCAAATTTTTTGGTTGAAGTGATTTCTCATTTTTTCAAAGGACATGTTGGGCCTTCCAAAGAGAATAGTCAGAATAATAGGGTATACTGTGGCCTTTTTGGTATTTGCTTCGGGGCTATTATTTGTTGCACACCACAAAAATGTCATAGATATAGACGAATATCTTCCTGAGTATTTACTTCCTTCATTCTTTGTACCTTCATATCACCAGTACATAGTAGATATTTCAGTCAATAACTGTTTCAAGTTGACTGGCAATGGTGCATCCTGTGGAATTCCGGCTGATACAGACGGTCTCAATGGAAAAGTGCCTCTGTACACCAATTGGGTCAAGATCGATAAGGACTTGAAACTTGGAAACTCGTTTTTAAATAAACAGTACTTGAGTTACAAGACTGTGAAATCCGAAGCCTTCAATAATAAGGAAATAAACATCAGTTCAAGAGTCATTACTGATTTGGCTGTATTTAATAAAGAAGATGCTAAGATCAAAGGGAATACCATGAAGATACCTAAGAAGATTCTTCAGGAGTATCGTTCAAAAGATGTTTTTGATGAAGAGGACTGGAAGAAGTACTCTTCAAACGACGTAACAGGAGAAGCACACACGGAAGATAGCCACAAGTTCAAAGCCAGTGACGCTAATATGGAGTATGAAAAGAGTATGCTCGAGAAGGAACAGGCAGAAGAGGTTTTGAGCAAGGAGAAAGAGCATCAAGAGAATCAGGAAAAGGAGAAGCAAGAGAAGCAGGAGGAAATGCAAGATTTTGAATCGCAAAGCAATCATAGAGAAAAACCAGGAAAAGAAACCAAGGCAAAAAGAGTGGTTGAAACTTCAGGCAGCAGCTTGAAGATTGATTACCAGATTCCTTCCCAAAAAGAGTTGGCAGAGCTTGGATGGGAACAAAAAACCCACGGGATTTGGGTTAAATATGAAGACTTCAGGAAAGCAAAGCCATTGACCGGTTTGGATATTTTGTTTGGAGATGATGCTGTGGAACCTAGACCTAACTGGATGTTAGCAGAGAATGCACTCCAAGGTATTAATGGAAAATACCCTGCGTTCATCACATCTAGAAAAGGTGAAGCAAAGGAAAAAGCTAACGTTAAGGATTCTTTGAAGGTTAGCAAGGATGGTAAGTTTAGGATTTTGCAAGTTGCAGACTTACACTTTTCCACCGGTCCTGGAAAGTGCATGAACCCATCACCAGATTCAACCAGTGCAGGATGTTTGGCAGACCCAAGAACCTTGAAGTTCTTAGAATCTGTTTTGGATCTCGAAAAGCCTGATTTGGTTATCTTAACTGGAGATCAAGTGTTTGGAGATTCTGCCCCAGACGCTGAAAGTGCATTGTACAAGGCATTGAACCCATTTGTAAAGCGTGGTATCCCCTTTGCAGTGACTATGGGAAATCATGACGATGAAGGGTCCTTGAAGAGATCAGAAATATTCACTTTATCTGCCAACTTACCTTACAGTTTAGCAGAAATAGGACCAGAAGATGTTGCAGGAGTAGGAAATTACATTATCAATATTCGTGGCAACGATAACAAAAACTCTGCAATATTATTATACCTATTAGACACCCACAAATATTCACCTAATCCAAAGGTGAATCCAGGATACGATTGGATCAAAGAAAGTCAGATCAAGTTTCTTGAGACTGAACACGAATCTATGAAAAATTCCATTGAAAGATATTCAAAAACCCACTTGGACATGGCCTTTTTCCATATTCCATTGCCTGAATATAGAAACGTCAATGGCCAACCGTTTATTGGCGAGCATAGAGAAGGAGTTACTGCTCCAATTTACAATACAGGTGCTAGAAAGTTGTTGGGACAATTGGGGGTCAAGATTGCAAGTGTGGGCCACGACCACTGTAATGATTATTGTTTACAGGATACCCAGTCCAAAGACCATCCACAGGAAAACAAAATGTGGTTATGTTACGGAGGTGGCTCTGGTGAAGGAGGATATGGAGGCTATGGGGGATATGTGAGACGTTTAAGAGTATATGATTTGGACACCACCAAGGGAGAGATTAGAACTTGGAAGAGAACTGAGAGTGATCCAACAAGAACAATCGATGAGCAGATATTGGTGCAAGATGGTAATGTAGTGAATTTTAAATAAGCAGATTATAGACAATGGATGATCTAGTGATGTGAATTTTCCTATTAATGTAAAGTATCTCCAGTGAAACACAAGCTAGTACTAGAAACTGCCAAAACTACAGTGGTTCCTCAGAAGAAGTGAGTACAAACCAGGTTTTTGCGGTACCCGTTTCAAAATGGAATTTTCTCTCATTCGTTGCACAATCAATTCCCAAACAGTATCTTAACCCGCTGTTCTTCGGTGTCAATTCTTCTCAGGCTATTGTCTTGTAGGTCCCCATCATCACCTTGTTATCATTCATTATTCGCAGAAAAAGTTGATCTAAAGCAACCACAGTCGAGAGTGTTCAAAAATGGTAGAAATTAACAGAAAAGGGAATACCTCTTCACTTTTGGATCTGCCCAATACAGATGCTAAGGATTTAAAACAGTGGTTGAATCTTTCCAACTGTCAGCACTACTATTCTAAGTTTTATGACAATGGGATTACCTTCAACTTGCTTCCCGAGCTAGATACAGAGTCATTGAAGGAAATTGGGGTGAACAAAGTAGGTGATAGATTGAAGTTGGAGATCGCTATAGCAAACCTCAAAGCTGAAGCCTTAAAGAAAGTGGTAAATGTTGATGATTTGTACCTGAATCTAAATCTATTAAACTTAGCTTCACCAAGCGCATACAATTCCTCAGAACTTGGTTTAAAGGGCGATAATACCATTATTCAACACAACGAAGTTCCTCATAGCACCAGTTCCAGCACCATAAATTTGGCAGGTTCCAATTCAGAAAAGAGTTCCAATAAGAACATCACCTTTATTCTCGCAGATGGATCATTGAAAAAAGTCAACGTGACAGGCTGCTTTAATGCCCAGAGTATCAAAAGGAAGGTGTTGAGGAAACTAGGAATAAAGCAAGGTGAAAACTTGTATGATACCTATATTCACAACGTTGGAGACAGCGTTACCCTACTCTATGATGTGGAGTTGGTCACTATTTGTTATTCTCCTGACAGATTAGAGAAACATAGAATTATCTTGTGTGAAAAAGGTGGTTATCCAACTGATACTGCTATCGAAGTCAGTAAAAAAATTATGACCAAGTATGATAAGTTCAACAAACAAAGACTGAGATCAAGTCACAGTTCCTCTGAAGTCAAACACCCTGCTATGAGACAATTTTTTGGTCAGAGACCTCCATCAGAACTTATCTCATCTAACTTGGCAGAGTATTTCCCAGAAGCACACCAGAAAGAATTGGAGGCTAGTGTAAGAAACTCCGTCAGATACAGTGTGCGATTGAGTAAACGATTCCATGGCATTGGAATGGGAATGAGTGGAAGTAACATCTCAATTAATAGAAGAGGTTCCAATGCAACTATGAAATATCATAGTCCCTCTATCTCGTCTGGTGAACACAATATTCCTACACCAAGAAGAGTGCCAACAGGAAGAACCATAGGAGAAATGATTGTGAATAATGTGAATGCCATTGATGAGGCCGTCAACAGTCCACAGTTTCTAGATAACCAGTCAATATTCAGCAGACCTTCATTGCACTCCTCTGAAGGTGCTGCCAGCACTCATAGTGCAATCCATTCCAATAATTCAAGAATGAATCCTAGAGTGTCATTAGCTGCCAGTTTCGTTGACCTGAGTCACGAAAGCAACAGACACTCCAGAATAGAATTATTAAATGTAGACTCGGAAGATGAAGAATACGAAGAAGACGAAGAAGAAGAAGAAGAAGAAGAAGACTTGATTGCGGGTTATGGCGATAGTCCATTTTTTGAACTTTCAGTAGATGGTCCTAAGAATTGGTTGAAAGGTGCCAGAATAGGAGCAGGTAGTTTTGGTACAGTCTATCTAGGAATGTCCCCATTCACTGGTGAGTTGATGGCTGTGAAACAGGTTTCTATATCTGAAAACAACAGCGAGCTGCAAAAATCAATGATCGAAGCATTGCAACATGAGATGTTGTTGCTAAAGCATTTAAACCACGAGAACATTGTCAGGTACTTGGGATCTTCTATAAGTGACGACTTTTTGAACATCTTTTTGGAATATGTTCCTGGAGGCTCTGTTCAGTCGATGTTACAATCATATGGACCTTTTGAAGAACCATTGATCAGGAACTTTATTCGTCAAGTTTTGATCGGATTATGTTACTTGCATGCAGAAGACATTATCCATAGAGATATTAAGGGTGCTAACATCTTGATTGATATTAAAGGAACGGTAAAGATTAGTGATTTTGGAATCAGTAAGAAACTAGGAAAGCTGGAAAAAGATGAAGAAGCAGGAGCCAACCCTGAGAAACCAAGTAGAAGAGCTTCCTTACAAGGCTCAGTATACTGGATGGCACCTGAGGTAGTCAAACAAACTGCTTACACTAAAAAAGCAGACATATGGTCGGTTGGGTGTTTGATTGTAGAAATGTTTACTGGAAAGCATCCATTTCCTAATTTCAGTCAGATGCAAGCGATATTCAAGATAGGAACCCACATTTCACCTAGCATACCCGAATGGTGCACGCTAGAAGCAAAAGAGTTTCTCGAAAAGACATTTGAATTGGAGTACGAGAACAGACCAGACGCCAGTGAACTATTATCAACAGCGTTTATAAATCCGTTGATAATGGGAAAGCAGCAGTAGTGCATTTTAGAGTGGGCTTGCCATCGATTTTGGCTTGTAATATACAATATAGACATCTGGGAGTATTAATTAAAGACTGTACAATTACTTCCCCACCTAATTCTCAAACATCTGAGAAATTTTCAAACCGTGTACACAAATGAGTTAGTATGGAGATCCCACTTAAATCGAAAGCGAAGGTCTCCATTGTAGACATACAAAGCAATAAGTATCATTTGGATAGTGATGACGCCAGCGGCTACAAACTTACAAGAACATATTCAGAAACCGAAGTTAATAATTTCGATGAGGAAACGGGTCATCGTTTGTTTGATGACGAGGTTTTCAGACCCAAGAAACAGAGATCAGGAGTTTCCAAAATATACTCTAGATCACACGGTCCAGGATGTGGAATTGAAGACGAATACATTCCTGGATTAAATTTTAGTGAGATGGTGTACCAATGGGGCGATACTCCTGATTTACTGAGAACTAATAGTACCAATTCGTTTTTGAACTTGGATGATTTGCATGCAAAGGTATCACCTCAGAGAATAGGATTTACTCCTAGAAGAGTCAATTCTGCTAGTAGTGACTTTGATTTACTATTGGATAGTTTACCCACCAACTTCAACGACTTACCATACTCCCAACGTAAGAAATTGGTCAAATCCATTAACGAAAACGTGGACTATTCCCAATTTTCAGTATACATGAAGAATTCATTTGGAAAGAAAACTTTGGCTACAAGATTATTGTCTTCTACTACAGATTTGAAAAAACTAGCTGCGCCTGTCAATGTGGACGAAAAGGGTGCCAAGGTCATGGATTACGAATTAGGAAAAGTTATTGGATTTGGAGCATGGGGTACAATCAGGGAATGCTTTGATTCCAGAAAGAACGTTTTTGCCATGAAAATAGTAAGCAGCAACAAGAAGGTTTTCAAGCGTGAAATTGAAATATGGAAGATCTTAGATCACTCCAATATCTTGAAGCTATTAAACTATTTGGAAACAGATGTGACAATCTTCTGTTTGATGAACAGGGCAAACGGTGGCACTTTGTTTGATTTGGTACTGAAATGGGGTGTTTATGAGGCTGAAGTTGAAGATCCGTGTCGTGTTGATCTCACCATAAACTACACCAAACAAGTCACCAGGGCCATAAATTACTTGCATAAGCTAGGAATTGTACATGGGGATATAAAATTGGAAAATGTTTTGGTGCAAAAACAAGGGGATGTTTCTCATTGGAAGATGTTGTTGTGTGACTTTGGAATGTCCAAGTTCTACAAATCCAGAAGCGAAATGAGATCAAAAAGTTCAATGAGCGAAGCAAGAAGACCCTATACCGGTGAAAGCTTACATAGTAGGCTTTTGTTGAATGAACTCGGAGCATCATTAGAAAATAGATCGGAAAGAATCTTGATCAAATCCAAGTCCCGTTCCAATTCTCCTATTAGGGGATACTCAAGGTCAACATCTCCAGCTAGGGAATCTCAATTCCATACTTCACAGAGTGTGAATTCTATTGAGAGTATCAAACAATATCTTGTAGAATTGAAAAAAAAAGAAATGCAGAGGCAAAGTCAAGTTGACTTGAATATACCAGATAGCCATATTGGTTCCTTGCCATATGCCTCTCCGGAATTATTGTTACCAAGTCCTCCACCATTAGGACCATCTGCTGATATTTGGGCCCTTGGTATTCTTATTTATACCATGATAGTTGGAAAATTGCCGTTCCAGCATTTCTATGAACCAAGATTAAGAGCAATGATCATCCAAGGGAAGTTTCCACGTCACGAATTATCCAACATATTGGATAAATTCAAGTGGCTCGACGATTTGATTAACGGATGTTTAGAACACAACATCACCAAAAGATTTGATATCAACTTGGTGAAAGAGGTTTTGATGATTTACGATGAATAGCATAAAAAGTTGTAAAATACCTATGTAGTAATATATAATAGCATAATATAATAACACTTAAATTGCACTTGTAGCACACAATGCTTTTATTGACTACTTAATGAAAAGTTCCGAAAAAATTAAAAAAATGAACGGTACGGGAATCGAACCCGTGACTACTGCTTGGAAGGCAGTAATGTTAACCACTACACCAACCGTCCTATTGTTGAATGTAGAGGTATAAAAGGGCATTACCAAGTGCAAGTATATGATAAGTGGGATACAGTTGGTTTCATACTTAGGTGTCAATTCTCGTATAAGATTTCATAAGTTATAGATGTGTAATAGAATCAACTAGTACATCTCAAAAAATAAAAAAAATATTTATCCATAAAATTTCTATTTCCTTACATAGTCCAGCTACTCAACCTTGACCTTTTTAACCTCAAATGTTGTTGCTTCAGGTAATGTCCGCTTGCCATTTACTTCTACGACAACGGTCTTGATAATATTCACACCATTATTTAAATCGCTCAAGTCTGAAGCAAAAAGGACAGACTGAGCCCAACCTGCGTAGTCACCAAACAAATCAGTAAAGAAACCTCTAATATCTTTATAAATTTGCAAATTCATAGTCTTCAAATCTTTCTTTCCTTTAAATTTGAAGTCTCTCATTGCTATCTGATACACATGTGTGTCAACAGGGACAATTTCATGTTTGTCTAAGGCCATTAAGCAGATACAATCAGCAACCTTAGGGCCAACACCATCAAGTTGGAGAAGAAACTGGTGTGCTTCTTCGTAAGGTTGAGATCTCATGTCATACAAACCTTCAAGGGTAATATTTGGATGTTTCTCCATATCCATAAACTTGCAGGCCGTCTTGTAAATATACTTAGCACGGTAGCCAAACCCTAAATCTCTGAGGATTCCTTCAGTTCCAGGTTTAGCAAGTTGTTCAGGTGTTGGAAATGAGTAAAAAGAAACTCCTCCATAATCATTGATATAATTACCAAAGTTGATGCAAAGATTATCAACCATTTTGGAAATCCTCTTGACATTATTATTGGAAGAACAGATGAAGGCAAGTGTAGTTTCCCAAGGTTCTTGTCTAAGGATTCTTATTCCAAGAAGCTTCAGAAAAGGCGAATTTGCAGCCTTTTTCCTGTACTTCAGATCCACCGCCAACCACTTAGCATACAACAGCTCAAGATTGGTGGTGAACGAAAAATAGTCATTTATGAATCGTAAGGTTTCGTATTCTTGGGTTTTATCGTAACCAACCGAATCAGCCATGATCCAACTGTAGTGTACACTTTCGTGATCTTGTTTCAACAAGATGATTCTATCTTTGGTGGAAAAAGTCCAAACGTTGTCGATATTTTTCCATCTGAAGGTCTGGCCACATCTCAAAACCCTGGCCAAGGATACTTCTACCTGCTTTATAGGCAAGGATTTCCACACAGCATCAACAGTCATGATAAGATGGATTAAAAGTGAAAAATTATTTTTCGCGTCTGATTTTGACCTCTTTTGCAACCAATGGAAATAGAATGTCCCGTGTGTTCTAAGAAGTTTGCTGAAGGTGAGCTAGAGTTACACGTGAACTCATGTTTGGACACAGAAGAGAAGAACAGGATCAAAAGAAAGAAACTCAACAATGGCAAGAAAAAAGAAGAAAAGGTGGATCCTTTTAAACAGCTAGGTCTCAGATCAAACTCAGTCGAAGAGAAAAAGAAAGATAAGAAGACAGGACCCAGCTTGACGTCGCTATTAATTGCAGAAAGAAGGCTAAAGGAAAAGAATAGGAAGGAAGCGGAGAAGTTAGCACGTGAAAAAGGACTTGTAAAGTCGTCACCCCCTAAGACCTCCACCAAAGTGAAGGATGCAGAACTAGCACCTCAGATTTTATCACAGCCCACCACCAGACTTCTGGAGACTTTGCAAATACACAGAGAAGCCAGGCTACCGTTGGCCCAAAGACTAAGACCAAAGACCTTAGACGATTTTTTTGGACAGGAAAAACTCGTAGGACCAAATGGATTACTAAGAAACATAATTGAGTCCAAAGACATCCCGTCGTTTATACTCTGGGGAGTTCCTGGGGTTGGTAAAACATCATTAGCCCGAATAATAGCCAATTCCACGGATTACAAGTTCATTGAACTATCAGGCCCCTCTGCTACTGCTAGTAAACTAAGAGAGGCCTTTTTGGCTGCCGAGAACGATAGAAATTCAACTGGGAACAAGACGTTGGTATTTCTTGATGAAATCCACCGATTTAACAAAGCACAACAGGATTTGCTCCTTCCTGTTATTGAAAAGGGAATCGTAACTGTACTAGGAGCTACTACGGAAAATCCTTCATTTACCTTGAACAATGCTCTTCTTTCGAGAATGCATACGTTTATAATGGAATCACTATCACACGAGGCGTTGGTGAAGATCTTAAATAGAGGCTTGTTTCTACTTAATCAGACTAGAAGGCAGGTATATCAATTGCATTTGATATCGATCAATAAAGAAGGTATCGATTACGTGGCAGATATGAGTGCAGGAGACGCCAGAGTTGCACTCAACATCTTGGAAACTATCAATGCATACTTATCTGGAGCAAAGTTTCAAATTTTGGAGCCTGTGGAAGAAACCATTGAGAGCCAGAAGCCTCTTGGGGTAGTTAAGATTTCAAAGCAGATGCTTGAGGTTTTACTTTCGACCAGAAACTATCAGAAAATGTATGACCATCACGGAGAATCACACTACGATACCATCAGTGCTTTTCATAAGTCAGTGAGGGGCTCAGACCCTGATGCAGCTATATTCTATCTCACTAAAATGTTGGTAGGAGGTGAGGATCCATTATTTATCATGAGAAGAATGATTGTAATTGCAAGTGAAGACATTGGAATGAAGGATAGTTCAGTACTTCCTTTTGTAGTTGCAGCCAAAGAAGCTTTGGAGTTTATCGGCTTACCAGAAGGAGAGATAATACTAGCACATGTTGCAGTTAGACTAGCAAATTCACCAAAGTCAACTAAATCATATCGTGCTTTAAGGGCAGCCCAAACATTTTTCAAAGATACTCCAGAGGCAATTTCTTACAAGATTCCATTACACTTGAGAAATGCACCCACCCAACTCATGAAGGAAATGGGTTATGGTGACAGTTATAGATATAACCCTAACTTTGAAAATGGGATTGTGGAGCAGAAGTATTTGCCCAAGGAGATGGAAGGAATGAAGTTTTTGGATGATAAACACCTTGGAGACGAAAGAGATCCACTAGTAGACGATGAGGTATATGAGAAAATGCAGAAAGAGGAAGCATTGTATGAGGAATTCAAACGTGAAAGAGTGGCTTTAAAGAAACAGAAAGAGACAGAAAGCACACAAAAAGAACTTGATGATGAAGAGAGCTCTGGAATCTTTCCATATGACGAGTTCCTAAGTAAAGAAGACCAGCCTGAGTATTTCGATGGAGCTGAACAAGACGAATACTCAGATGAAAACGACGACTACGGAGATATCCTCACAGATGACGAAGGCGAGATATATGACGAGTACGATTCTACGATATAGTGTATTCATAATGTAATATTTATTCTTTTTGCTGAACATGAACATTTCTGGTGGAACATTTCATGATTTCTGGCGTGAACATTTCTGGTCTTATCTTATCAAATTCAAGTCGCATCATCAAGAATGTGTGGTAGGTTCTCGTTGAGTGTTGTATGTAGGCAAAACCAACCATATAAACCGAATACTAACCTCCAGAATATAAGCGACCTCCCTTCGAGGTTTGTAGGGGCAACTTCAGGAGGAGACGTTGCAGCAGCAGAAAATGAACCAGAAACTTATAATGTTACTAATGAGAACGAAGCATCAACAATTGTGCTCCATAATAACTTGGCTGGTCGTTATCCTTCGTATAATATTGCACCTACACAGAATTCTGTGATAATATACAAGGAATCAGCACTCAAGTATGTATTTGAAACCCTGAGTTTTGGGTTGATTCCTTTTTGGGCCAAACCAAAAACTGCAGGCAGTGATCAAGTGAAAGAATTAAGGTCAACCCAAAGCAAATACTTCAATTGCAGAAAGGATACGTTACTTAAAGGGACAGCAATATGGAACTCTGCCAAAAGTAAAAGATGCGTTGTTCCCATCGAAGGCTACTTTGAGTGGAAGAAAACAGGCAACGATAAGACGCCTTACTTTGTGCATTCTTCCAAAACGCCATTGGTTTTTTTGGTAGGATTTTATTCCCACAATGATGCTTTTGAGAAGAGCTTTCAACCAAATAGCACAGAGTTTTCTTCATTTACCATCATAACCGGCCCCGCTGTAGAATCAGATAATGTAGATATTTCGTGGTTGCATCCAAGAAAACCTATTATGATAGCTCCAGGAACGCAAGAGTGGGACGATTGGTTGAATCCAGAACTAGAAACAACTGAAAGGTTACTAGAACGATGCCTTGAAACAGTGAAAAACCGTGCTTTTGAAAATATAGTAGCACACACTGTGTCTAGAGATGTAGGGAAAGTAAATAGCAAGGGGGAGTATCTTATTAAGGAAGTCAAGAATGCACAGAAGTCCATTGATACGTTTTTCAGCAAAAGCCCACAGAAGTCCATTGATACGTTTTTCAGTAAAAGCCCACAGAAGTCCATTGATACGTTTTTCAGTAAAAGCCCACAGAAGTCCATTGATACGTTTTTCAGTAAAAGCCCACAGAAGTCCATTGATACGTTTTTCAGTAAAAGCCCACAGAAGTCCATTGATACGTTTTTCAGTAAAAGCCCACAGAAGTCCATTGACGCAAGCACTAAGAGAATTAAACGGGAATAATTTTGTTCCAAAGAGAATAGGTTTAAATAGTATAGGAGAGCTAGTACTGTTCTAATACTTTATAGTAAAGCCAGTACTGTTCTAATACTTTATAGTAAAGCCACGGCTTCAATAATTGAAACAGAGTATAAAAGTAGCAGACTACTAAAAGCATGGCCCTGTATCTTTTGACAACTGTTGTATCAAGTAACGGCACAAACAGAACACCCATTGTACTTTATTAGATATCATTAGCTATCACTTTTTAAAAAATTCAAGTAGTGATACTATCACTTTTTAAAAAAATTCAAGTAGTGATACCATTGAATGAACCACAAATATACCATAGCATTTAAGCACATCATAGAGTAATCCACCAAATACCGTTCATTATTACTACTGAACAGTTTTGATTTTAAAACTAAAATCTCAAACTCGGTGAAAAATTCTCACCAACCATGAAGAGAGTTAGCACATTAACCCAAGTGCGTTTTCAGTCAAACAAAGCACTCTACTTGAATCCACACGCATGGAAAAACCTCCCAGCTGACCAGATCTTTGAGTTGCACAATCTTCGTAAGGATGCGTTGAAGGAGAACTACAACCCAAACGATGAAGAAAGAAGAGCGATTTTGTCGACCTTCAAAGACTTGTCTAAAGTCAGACCAACGTTGGACTACGTGTATGAGATAGACAACTTCAAGGAGAGATTCATGAACAACACCCCTGCAAGATTAAGAGGATTGCCTCCCAAAAGAAGTAACGTGAACGTTGTAGACAGCACCGAAACGGAACACAATTTAAGAAGAATAGACAACTTGAACCGAGTCATGGCATTTGAAATGCCATTGTTGGCCAAGTATCGTCAAGAATACCAACCTAAATCCAACAAGGAAAGCCCTATCAAATTGACATACTACACCGACTTCAGTAACGAGTCAAATTCTTCCAACAGAAAAGTCACTTTGACAGTAGCCTTGGAAGACTTGGAGCTTAATGACAAACAACAGAAGAAATTCATCATATTGTCAGGCAATAAGTTCAATCACGAAACCAACGTGTTAAGGTTTTCTGTAGAGGAAGGACCAGAGCCTACTCAGAATGCTAGAATAATAGTGCTGAGATTCAATAAGTTATTGGAAGCAGCCAAGGACTTGAAGGATGATTTCAGTGATATCCCAGTAGATACTCGTAGCACCAAGCCCAAGACCAAGAAAGCCGAGTTTCCCAGTGAATGGAGAAAGCCAGACGATGCCCCAGTGTCGAGCCACAACATCACCAGAAAGCTCATTGAGTTGGTGAAGCAAAAGAAGGACGACGCTTATGTCGCTTCATTCAAGCCATAGTGTAAATAGATCTTGTATAAACATAGTATGAATTTTATTGTAGTTTTTAGACTTGTATTGGATCCAGAACACAAAACTCTTAATTGAGCTTAATAGCACTATTTGCATTATTTATTCGTTACCCTATAGCACTCATTCTTTTTATTTTGAATATTCCTGATTCATTTTGAGTATTCTTGATTCGTATTCTTGATTCATTTTGAATATTCTTGATTCATTTTAAGTATTCTTGATTCATTTTAAGTATATTGATTCATTTTGAATATTCCTGATTCATTTTAAGTATTCTTGATTCATTTTAAGTATTCCTGATTCATTTTAAATATTCTTACAAGAGGGTTTTTAAGTATTCTTGATTCATTTTAAGTATTCTTGATTCATTCTAAATATTCTTGATTCATTTTAAGTATTCCTGATTCATTTTAATATTCTTGATTCATTTTAAGTATTCCTGATTCATTTTAATATTCTTGATTCATTTTAAGTATTCTTGATTCATTTTAAGTATATTGATTCATTTTGAATATTCCTGATTCATTTCAAGTATTCCTGATTCATTTTAAGTATTCTTGATTCATATTGAATATTCTTGATTCATTTTAAGTATTCTTACAAGAGGGTTTTTAATATTCTTGATTTTAAATATTTCTGATTCATTTTAAGTATTCTTGATTCATTCTAAATATTCCTGATTCATTTTAAATATTCTTACAAGAGGTTTTTAAGTACCGCTTTTTCCTTTACTAACGTAATGTTTAGATTCCGCTCATTCTTCTTCCAACACACGTCTCCCCTAAACATATCTACAACCACAAAAAATTATCTCTCAATTCTATCAATTCTCAAAACTCAAACCTCATTTTTCAGTATCAACATAAAATATGGCCCTGAATTCACACACAGCGTCAACCACACTAGATGATATAATCACCGAACTAAAGCTTTCATACGATTCGTCAGTTGGATTGCTAGATGGTGAAAATGTACGAGAGATTCCCAACCTAAACATTTTGCTTAATCTTTCCAAGTTATTGAGCAATTTGTCTAAGGATTTGGACAACACTTATGATGCAGATACGAGACTCCTAGCCATCGTGGATGGAAAACTCGGTAAAGAAATAAACACAGCTGACTCTGTGGCCAAAGAAGAAGAACTTGAAGACCCCAAACAAACACCAGAGCCAGAACCTTATGAGAAAGACAAAACAAACGATTCCAAACATGATGTTGAAGACAACGACAGCTCGGACACAGAACTTCCAGAGAGTATGGATAAGTTGGATAAAAGCGAAACAACTGAAAAGAGGAACGTAGCGGAGATTGATGAACCTGAAGACGCGGGTGCTAAAAGACAGAAACTCGAAGAACCAGATGCTGTTGCAGTAGATATTCCAAGGGAGGAAGCTGAAGATAAGGACATGGCCGAGGTAGCGGAAGCAGTAGATTCTGAAGTTAAAATGGAACAAGACCCTGAAATTAATTCAAAACACGACCCTGTTCCCCCAGTTCAGTCGGGCCACTACACCCAGGAAAACGATACCAGACTTAAGAATCCCAAATCTGAGTTCGTTACATCACAGACATTGTCAGCTACGGCTGTTGCAGAATTGGGACTATTTTCCGAAGACCATAACGGACTTGAAACTCAGGGTAAAGAATACTTGAAAAGAAAGTATGGAGTTGCTTCTTACCCTGTAAACGACTTGCAGAACTTGCTACCTGGAGAAATTCCTAATGTAGACTTTTCAAAAACCAAAGCTCCCAGTAATCAGGTTCAATTCACTACATTCCAGTCGTACATTGAATCTTTCTACAGATTGTTTCTGAACGACGATTTGAAGTTTTTAAGCGAAAAGAACACCCTTCCACCGGGCTTCGAAAATCTGAGCTACGATCCAGATGTCAGTCCGTATATAATACCGAAGTTGGGTCAGTTCTATGCTGATGCATGGGCTGAGGAAGATGCAAGTCTAGCTTCCAAGTTAAATTCTCCTGCATTTCAACAACCCTCGATGGATACCTATAAACCTAAGGGTTCTATGGATGACTTGGATGAAGATAAGTTGATTACAGAAGATGTTTCTTGTGGTCCACTTTCGAGCAGATTGTTATCAGCAGTGTTGAGTGTTCACGAAGGAGTAGAGGAGGATGAAGACGAACCAAAACAAGAGTTGAAAAACGATTTTGGACTTGAGGAAAATGTGGCTACCAACTTGGAAATAGACCATGCTTTGGATGGTGCCACTGAAAATAACGACTTTCACTCTATTGAAGAAAGATTGAAGCGTGAGTTGAAGTATATTGGTATCTTCATGAACTTACCAAGCGATGAAGATGACTCAAAGAAGTTGAGTCTCAATGGAAGGCCAATAAAATCAGAGGGAAGATCGGGAAGTATCGTGGATACCGATGACTGGATCAGAAACAAGGAAGATGATGAGGTTTCAGCAGAAATCAGATATTTACAGAAACAATTAAAAGAAGCAGTTTTGATCAATAGACTGAACAAGAAAAAGTTGATTCCAATAGTGGAAGAACAAATAGCATACCAGGAATATTGTACTATACTAGAGGACCTAGACAAGCAAGTTGACCAAGCATACTTGAAGAGATTGAAGGCTAAGAGCAAGAAAAAGAAAAGCCCCGAGAAGCTGGAATTGACCCCAGCACAACAACAGGCCATGAACGCAGGATTAAGATCGTTGTTGGATAAGAGAGACAGATGGATCGATAACATCGGAAAGCTCTTCAGAGCTCTGGAGATCATGAAGCGTGTTCCAAATGACTCGATACTTGAAGGAGAAAGAATTGAAGAAGAGGCAGAGGAAGAAGGAAACGACGTGGCACAAGATGTCATTCAGGATAGAACATAAATGTATATTACAAGATTGTGAAGTTTTAGTTGCTGAGCTAAGCAGTTGATTATCGTATATTTACATGTTAAGCCATACCATTCTGGATTTCTGAGTGTGAAGGCAACGTTGAAACATTCCCAAGAGCAGCAATAGCCACTGGTTTATTCCTGAGTCTGTAGTTAGCCCAATCAATGACATTCTGTCTGGTTATAGATTCCACTCTCTCGAATGCTTCTTCAGGACTCAATCTGAAACCAGTATTAACTAACTGCCTTCCGATGTCCTCAGCAATTGAAGTAGAATCATCAAGAGCTAAAAGCAACGAAGCCTTCAACTGGGATTTGGCTCTTTCAACTTCTTCTTCGGTGATGTGTCCGGTCTTGAATCTATTCCATTCTTTCAAAAATGCATCGACAAATAGCTTTAAGTTGGAATCCAGGTCAGCAGTAAAGTAAACCCCCATCAAACCTGTGTCAGCATAAGAAGTTGTGTATGACATGTAGGAGTTGGCTATGGAAGACTGGTTTGGACCGCTGAAAGCAGCTGCAACCGCCAACGGAGATGGAGAATTGGATCCAATACCAATAGACCTATCCCAATGGCCTATAATACCACTGGCAACAGAAGCTGTGAAGAAATCAGGCGCCGACCAACTAGCACTCTCTACTCCAATTGCGACGTGGGTAACAGGCATGGAGTTGTCTTGGATTCTGATTTCATCTCCGTGGAAGATAGGAAGATCATCACCGTTTTGCTTGAAAGGAACCTCAGACATCTTGATGGAATCAAAATACTTGATTGCTTTTTGAACCAACTCATCATGATCCACAGCACCCACACCAATCAATGCCATTCGGTCACCCTTATAGTTGGTTGTGATGTAGTCAACCAAGTCCTTTCTGTTGATAGTCTTGATCAATTCTCTTGGACCCAAAATAGTTCTCCCCAAGTCCTGGTTTTTAAATGCTATAGCGTGTAAATGGTCGAACACCACCTCATCATACATCTTGTCAATTTCATCACTTTCTTGCAATATCACATATCTTTCATTTTCAATAGCTCCTGGGTCCAACTTGGATTTGGTTAATAAGTCACTCAAGATGTTGACGTTCTCGTCAAGCTTATTGTCAATACATTTGCTGTAGTACACTGTATTTTCTCTGGAGGTGTAGGCATTGATTTGGGAACCCATATTTTCGATTTCCAATTCTAATCCAAGCTGACTTCTGTTACTGGTTCCTTTGAAAGCCAAATGCTCCAAGAAATGAGCAGTTCCACTGGATTTTGGGTTATCTGCTCTTGACCCAGCGTTTATCCATACTCCCACAGTAGCGGTTTTAGTTCCTGGCATGAACTCGGAAGCAACAGTGAGCCCATTAGGCAAAACAGTAGTTTTGTATCTTGGAGTTACTACTGCCGTTGAAGCAGCCGTGCTTAAACTTCTGTAGGCCTTGACACCCGATTTGAAGGCTCTTAACATTGATGAGAAATATGAGAAATGGAATTTGAGATTCGCATGGATCCACACCCGTGCACCCATACTAAGAGTACCTAATTTGTTCTTGTTAGGATACCGACTATACGATATCAGAAGTGCACCGACAATATCAGAAGTGCTACATAAATGTTACATAAGTGTAACCCCCCCAAAATTAACTATAAGTAAGCCAGAATGAGCTATGTTTGGCAATAAATACTCATTATGTCCGTAGTTCAACAAGCTGCTGGTATTATTTCTAGTGTTATTGATGAAAATAAAGAGTACAGAAGACATAAGAATGCAAGAAGAGAAACGGCACTTCAGAGAGAAGAAAAGAAAACACAAGTCCATTGCAGGCACAAAACATTTAGGTCCAAGGGCCATGACCCTGTAGAGTACTAGGAGCCATCGAGGGTCACAATAATAGTCCCAGAAGTAGAGTTCTGGAAGTAGAGTTCTGGAAGTAGAGTTCTGGAAGTAGAGTTCTGGAAGTAGAGTTCTGGAAGTAGAGTTCTGGAAGTAGAGTTCTGGAAGTAGAGTTCTGGAAGTAGTAGTCCTGGAAGCAGTAGTCCCAGAAGTAGTAGTCCCAGAAGTAGAGTCCCAGAAGTAGAGTCCCAGAAGTAGAGTCCCAGAAGTAGTACCACACAGTGTACCACTAAGAACGTTTATCCACCGTCTTATGACCAGCCACATGATCTGTACTACCTTTGATCAAGTGCTGATAGTAAAATCTTCGCGCTCAATAAAAACCAACTGTTATGGCGAGAAGAATAACCGCCAGTGAACGAGCTGAGATTCTCAGCTACCACTTGGATCAGTTACGTAGAAACCCGTCGCACAAGCAGTCACTTACTATTCGACATTTCAGTGAGCGTTTCAAAATAGCAAAATCCAGCTTGACAAGATGGTTGAACGAGGAACAGGTTATAAACAAATCAACATCTCGCATCAGATTTAAGAAATTGCCTGGTTTTGAGGCGGATAGCGAGTCAAAAGTCCTAGAACCAGTGCGAGGAGACGACAAGTCATTTGTTTCCGTGAAAATACTAGCAATTTTGATTCAATATTATGTACAATTACAGATGGAAGCGTGTGTTCAGAATAATCAAGACATTAAACTAGATGATGCTTTTGTCACCAGTGTCACTGACAAAATTAAGAACGTATATCCGGGAATACCTATTCCAAGTAATATGGCCATATTATCCCGACTTAGTCATATAGACTATGTAGCTAAGCTGATAAGGCAACAAGATGAGATTGCAAAGACCTGTAATTCGTTGGCCAAAGAAACATACAGACTAAAGAAAGTGTTTAAAGACTACGACTTGGCAGATATATATCAGTTCAAAGAGTTTACCATTAACTTGAGTGAGCTCATTAGGCTCATCATTCCTAACTTCAAGAACAATAACATAATAATAACCATTGGACTCGGGTTCAATTTAACGGGGACTCGTTTTTTGGAACCGTTGATCATTTCAAATTTCATCAAAAACGACAGCACCAACAAGCTTTACTTCAACGAAACTGGATGCAGTTCCTACTATAACATTCACAACTACTTGAGCACTTTCAACAGCCAATTGACTGAAAAGAAATCAAACGACGTTCTCATGCTTTTAAACAAAACCTCCAGTCATTATTTCATTAAGAACTTTGACAAAATTAAGATTTTCTATAACAATTTGGGAATACTTCCTTTGGACTTTGGATTGGAACATTTGATCATCAGAAATTTCGAAGTGAATTTGATCTACCAATTCCTTAAAGACTTTGACATAAGCTTGATTCCTTCCATATTCAGCTTGACGTATAACGAATTAATCCATAAGTTCTCTCACAACAGACACTACAGGACATTTTTCAAACACTCAGTAAAGTTGTGTTTGAATAAGGAGATGAGAACCAATTTCAATAAGTATTTGCGAGTCAACTTAATCCCTGAGCTTACGTTGAGCAACAAGACCTATAGTTTAAAGTTGAATGACGACTTCATTAGAGCGAAAATGGAAAAGTTGAACAAATCATCGATTTTAAAAGATTTGAATGCTAATCGTAATTTTTTGCATGGTAACATGGATGAAAACTTGCTTACCATTATCAAGAGTAACTTTTCTAATGAGGACGTACAGGATGTAAATGAAGAGGATGTTAATGATTCAATTGCAGAAAGTTCCATTGAGGAATTAGACAACAAAATTAAAACTATATTTGACTTGAGAGGGTTGATGCAGAATAGCAACATAAGCAATGATACATTGAAGACATTTGATCACTTTTATACAACTTTGACCAACGAAATTCTTGAAATCACTGAGGATGTAGATGTTATTGAAGAACTGGACAACGAAATCGAAGAAGAGAATATCACTGTTGTTAAAGAAGAAGAACTGGAGCCTGATTATGATACCTCAAGTTATGAACCAAGTTATAGAGAACGAAAAGCAGTTCAGGCCGCCAGAGAAGCTGCCGAAGAAGCAGCCAAGGAGGCAAACGAAGTAGAGGACGTTAACGAAGAAGATAACGAAGAAGACAACGAAGAAGATGGAATGGATGGCTACGGCACTGATGAGTTAGAAGATGCTCAAACTGATGTGGGAGAGCCAGATGATACTAGGATTGTTGATGAGAAGAGTGACGTGGACTCTGTAGCAGGATCACAGGCTAAATCTACCGTCTATTCCAACTCAAAGGAATTAACCACTCCATTTACAGTGGCTAAGAGATTGCCTTCTAATTTGTCTGATTCAGATGACCAATCAGACGAGTCTGAAATCATGAACTTCAAGCGTCAAAAGTTATCACAGGATACCAGTAAGAATTCGTTGAGATTGAATGTGAACGCCAGATCTACTTATAAGTTAGCATTGAACAAGACCAACAGTTTGATTGAGTCCAGTAATAACAGCACGAAGAACAATACTGCAATTAATACGCCTAAGCAGATACTTGATAGTTTGGATGACACAATTGATTACGGAGAGGTACAAGTGCCTTCTTCACTTCCTACTCCAAGTAAGCAAGGAGAAGAAGAAGCTGAAAAAGGAGGAGACAGCGAGGATGCAAATATTGTCCCACAACAAGAACCTGAGGATGAAATTGAAGAAGAACCGGAGAATGAAGTTGATGAGCAAGAAACGTCAATCACCCAGCCAGTTGCGCAATCGACTCAAGCAGTTGATTTGGAACCTACGGAAGAGACTACTATGAAAGAATTTTCATTTGAAGAAGCACCTTTGGAAGAAGAACCCGTGGAAGAATTTTCTTTTGAAGACGATGAAGAAGCACCATTTGAAACAGCTCCAACAGAGGAAACTCCAGTTGAAGAAGCACCATCTGAGACAGCTCCAACAGAGGAAACTCCAGTTGAAGAAGCACCATTTGAAACAGCTCCAACAGAGGAAACTCCAATTGAAGAAGCACCTATGGAGACAACAAAAGAAGTAGAAGAAACGGCAATTGCATCACAAATTCCAGAAACACAAACCGAATCTCAAATACCTCAACAGGACCAGAAGAAGAAAAAGAGAACCAAAGAGGAGAAAAAACGAAGAAAAGAACGAAAGAAAGAGAAGAAACGCAAAAGATTGGAGCGGATGTCACAACAGTCAATTCCAGAGTCGCAGGTGGAATCACAATATTCCCAATCACAAGACACCCAATACTCACAAACACAAAACACATCACAAAGTGCCACCAAGTCCCCTGATAAGTATCGGTCACTCACCCGTCCAAAACCAGCGAGACAGGCCGCAACCTTAGCGTCACTAGCAGGACTTTCTAGTGACTCCGACGAAGAACCGTTCCCGTATCCTGCCAGACAACAAAACGGAGCCCACGAAATTCTTGAGTACGTTGACAAGTCCAGCGAATATGGATCTAACTCCGAATAATGCCCTTTAGTGTAGCATAGCATTGTACTATATTTGTAACAGTAGTCATGAGTTCGGTACAAATCGGCTGAACCAGAAAAAGAAAATCTCATCCTGATAAAATTTTATTTATGTACGATAATATCCGATAAACATTTTTGTAATAGACAATAGAATAACCAATAGAATAATAGAATGAAGTTGTTTGAGAGTAACCACAGCTTCCAATATCCATGGGAACAAGTCACAGCCGCCAATTGGCAGAAGTACCCCAACGAACTCAGCACGCATGTGGTTTCGGTAGACATCTTGAGCAGAAGTGTGGATCCCCAGACTCAGATCTTGAGGACAGAGAGATTGATTGGATGCAAACAACCGATTCCAAAATGGTTAGGATACATAGTAGGTACACAGGAGTATTCGTTTGTTCGTGAAGTGAGTGAAGTTGACTTGAGGAATAAAACTTTGGTGATGAAAAGTCACAATTTGACCATGAACCATTTATTGCAAGTGAACGAAACTGTGGTATACAAGCCAGATTTAGATATATCCAAGATGACCGATTTCGTCCAGACAGCAGAAATCACTGCTTTTGCATCATTTTCCAGAATCTGTGACAAGATCGAGGACTGGTCGGTGGAAAGATTTGGCCAGAATTCAAAAACTGGTAAGCAGGCGTTTGAGAATGTATTGCAGACATTGACACATAAATGGGAGGAAAGTGGAGTGTTTGTGAAGGATGTGAAGGATTCCTTGATAAGCGACTTGAACGTGGTGACCGAGAAGACCATGGCCGAGGTTAGTAGTATATTCAAAGACGACAACGAATAATTTATGATTAGCATTGTACATAGCATATTTATACTGGAGTTCTGTTAGTATTACTCTCTAGCGGTTTTTTTAAAGTACTTGGTTTCGGTACCTGGGTGATATCACAAGACCATTAACTGGATTGGGAATAGATAAGCAAGTGACAGAAACGGAACAAAAAGTATGCAGCTAACAAAACCTAGGGTAAAAGAAAGGGATGAAGTTTGAAAAGTAAAGAAAGGGATGAAGTTGACATGAAAGTAAAAGAAAATAGTTAGCGGTATAGAAATGTTAATAACCTAAACAGTTCAGTTATAGAATGCTAAGTCTAAAGTCTCGGGTTCAATAATCCTAGCTCATAAATTAATAAAGCACCCAATTTACACTAAAATGCTTATGGCCACAAACAACTTGATTATCCTAGCTTACATATCAATAGAATACACAAGCCCTTTGTGTAAAAATAATCCAGGCCCAAAACTGTATAACCACCTTAGATTTCTAGAATTCCAGGCTTCAACGCCAAAAAACCAAATTCCATACCATGAATCACTTTATTGCCAATAACAATCAAGTTTTCCACTCAAAAATACGAATTCACCTTTTGTTATTCTTCAGGTCTCCGAGTAGCTACTAATAAATTTCGCACATGCAAAACCAAGGCCAACTGGAACAAACACTCAAGAAAGACAGGATTCTCTTGGAACTCCAGCTTATTCTGAAAACTGCAAAGCAGATCGAAGAGAATATCATCAAATCCATTGATTTGATGGAAGGAGAAGAAAATTTGTATACTACCACATTCGATGAAGCCATCGCCAAAAGTGCCCTGCTTTTAAGCACGGTGATAAAGTTATTGGAAAACATCGACGACCCCAGCACCGTGCAAGCAATCAACCACGACCATACGTCGACGGAGGAACCACAGGCGACGAGAAAACGTGACCACGACCAGTTATCAGAATCATCATTTGCATCAGACTCTTCCATATAAACGCGTGTTGAAAAAAACAATCATGGACTCCCAACAGGCAAAGGTCATTGAAAAGTACCAGGAGGCAGTGGTACAAAACGAAGAAATAGATGACGACGAGTTACTAGAACTTCTTGATGACGATAATGTGTTGTCTCAGTACAGAGAAGCAAGGCTTGAGGAGCTCTCGAAGGAATTCAAAAACATAAACCACGCAAGGTCGAATAATAATGCCTTGGGTTATATAGAAGATATTGCAGACGAAAAGAGAATCATGGAAATCGTCACAGACAAGCACTCCAATATCGTGGTAATTCATTTCTACCAACCAAACTTCGCCAAGTGTTCAAAGATGAATGATAAGTTGAAGGTGCTCGCTGAGAAGCACCTTAGCTTGAAAGTATTATCGATAAAAGCAGAGGCCGCCACCTTTCTTGTGAACAAACTCAACATCAAGATTCTTCCTTTCGTGGTGATATATAAAAATGGCAAGGAGTTTGATAGACTCGTAGGGTTTGAAAAGTTGGGGAACGACCCTAACGACTTCAGCTATGAGGCATTGGAGTCTTTTTTCATAAGGAACGGTTTGATCAACAGAAGAACTATCAACATGAAGGTATCAGGAGTAAAACCACAATTCCTGAGCTCGGCTGTAGAGAGTGACGAGGGCTCTGACCTAGACATCTAATCTGCATGTAAGTAGTTTCCATAAATATCGGAGATAATTGAACCTCTTGTTTTTGGGAACCTGCAGGGATTCCGATTCAGTATCGCCGCAGTCACTCTCGTGGATGTATCCGAAGCGCCTGAGTCTGTTCTGGAGCACCTTATCGCCTAGCATTGGGATTAGTGCTAGTATAGTAGCGGTAATGGTTGCAAAATGATATCAGGTCATTGGCCGCGAATCGCGTGACCCGGGCTAGAGCCCTAGTGACTGCGGTTCTAAGGTTGTTTTGCCAAAAGTTTTCGTCGCGGCCACGACTCTTGATGAGTTTAAACGCACCAAAACATTTTTTCAAAAATCTACTCTGGTAAGAAAGAAGCATTTTTGTTGCAGACAAGCCAAGATGCAAATTTTCGTTAAAACTTTAACAGGTAAGACCATTACCTTGGAAGTCGAATCCTCCGACACCATTGATAATGTTAAGTCCAAGATCCAAGACAAAGAAGGTATTCCACCTGACCAACAAAGATTGATCTTTGCCGGTAAGCAATTGGAAGACGGTAGAACTTTGGCTGATTACAACATTCAAAAGGAATCCACCCTTCACTTGGTTTTGAGATTGAGAGGTGGTGGTAAGAAGAAGAAGAAGAAGGTCTACACCACCCCAAAGAAGATCAAGCACAAGCACAGAAAGCACAAGTTGGCTGTCTTGACTTACTACAAGGTCGACAACGAAGGTAAGGTCGAAAGATTGAGAAGAGAATGTCCATCCCACACTTGTGGTGCTGGTATCTTCATGGCTAACATGGGTGACAGACAATACTGTGGTAAGTGTCACACCACCTTCAAGTCTACCTAAATGGATAGCATTAATGTATAATTCATTTAATTTTTCAAGTGTAGAGTTTATTCATTTAATTTTTCAAGTGTAGAGTTTATTTCATTTAATTTTTCATGTGTAGAGTTTATTTCATTTAACTTGTAGAGTTTTTTTCTGGCTCACATAATTTTCAACTGTGGTTGTATTTCATTCGTCCAATATTTGTGTGTTTTATTCTATGGACTTGCCAGTGATCTTTGGTTAGAATCGTTGGTCGAATTTTGTAGTGTTTTCTCAAAGAGGAAACCTTTCCTAAGAAACACAAATAAATTCATCGAATATTTATGAATACAGGAATTCACTGAAGTAGCTAATACCTCGAGAAAGATCTGTGCTTATTCACTATAGATCGTAATTAGATGCACCGTGCATCTCCTCGTTTATTCTCGTGTTTCTGATTTTTTCTTTTGCAACCATTAACCCAAGTAAACTACAAATACACCAGTATTGGTGTCATCTACTAGAATCACCAAAAATTTTAAAAACCGGTGTTTATTGAATAGTCTAGATGAAACTGGTGGAGATGAAACTGGTGGAGATGAAACTGGTGGAGATGAAAAATCAGATGTAGGCTTGCAAAACCAGTGGCATAAAAACCAGTGCATAAAAACCAGTGCATAAAAACCAGTGCATAAAAACCAGTGCCAATACCTTTTCTAGCTCATTCTTCACTACAATTCCAATTCTATCCAGTACTCAATATTCTCTAAACTACTACATTTTGGTATCGCGAACTTTTATTAACAACATGAGTTTCTCCATCTACGATCTCGACGAGGAAATCTGGGCCCTCATTAACCTTGACAACTTCCTCGACGGGTTGACTGTCAACGAATTCGTAGAAGAACTTAGTAAAGACCATTTCCTCAAAGGAGCAGAGGTGAACAAACTAGAGTATCTAGATCCGAAACCCTACATCCGAACCTTCGAATCAACCTTACGAGAACTCAAGCAATTGACAGTTGAAGCCCAAAGCAAAAATGACTACATGGAAAAACAAGTAGAGGAATACGAATTAAAACATAGTCTGAATGTTTTGGAGTTGTCTGACCATATTGAAGATATCACAAACCAGTTCAGTAATTTGGATGTGAGGATCAGTGACGTGACAAATCAGATAGACCCTTTGAATACTGCGCTAAACAAAATCACAAACTCCAGAGACGTGTCGATAGAAACAATCTTCTTGATCAGAGCTTACCACGGGTTTTTCACCAAGGAGAAGTATGAGCCGTTGGAAACGTTGAGAACCAGCAAGAAGTATGAAGAGAAATTGAAATGTGCCAAGACTGTCAACAACCTATTGACATTGGCTAGGAAAATAGAAAGTCCAGAAATTCCCAAGACAATGGCGTGTGTAAAAACTATTGAAAAGTTCAATGAGGTTATGGAAACCGAGTTGTTGAACAAGTTTGAAATTGCATTGGAAAACGACGAGTTTGAAGTCATGAAAGATATATCCAACATTTTGATAGAGTACAACGGTGGAGAAAATGTTATACAAACGTTTGTGAGTAAAACAGAGTTTTTCGAAGAAGAAGAATTGCAGGACTTGGGTAAATCATTGCTGGAAGATGAAACCCTTTGGAGTAAACTTTCAGATGCAAAATTCACAGAAAAAATCCAAGATGAAGAAATCCAGAACATCTTGAATCAATTGAAGGTCACCATCAAAGGTCAAGCTAGAATTGTCAGCCAGGTATTTCACAATCCTACACCGGTGTTGCGTATCTTCATTCAGAGAATATATGCACAGTTGATTCAGAATAAAGTATCGAGTTTGTTGCTGTACTCGTTATCATATAGCTACTTGGCACATGTTAGAGTGTTGCATATGTTGTTTCAGATGATAAATGACTTTACAAAGGACTTGAAGGAGTTTTTTATCACCAATGAGTTTGATAACGATAACGAGTTGTCAGGTATACTAGACCAGTCATTCTACGACTTGTTTATTGAATTCACTTCTGACAATGTTTATTTTGGCAGAGAGAAGAAAAACCTAGAAGATACTATCTACAGCATCATCTCAAAGTTCAACATCTACAATGAGAAGTCGTTGGCCAACAAGAATTTGGCTACCACCATTGAAAATATGGACAACCTAGACCATTTGATGAGCTCCACAAACGAAAAGGACAGATTCGGTTTCAGATTAGTGGAAAGCAAAAGATACAACAAGTTTAAGGAATTTATGAAATCCCATTTAGACGTCAGGCGTAATTCCACTACCATGGAATACGAAGACCCCGAGGAACGCAAGAGGTTCACTGGTTTGAACTATTCGATAGTTGAGTACATAATTAAGAACATAATCGAATCCATAGCCAGAGTTTTGGAAATCGAACCTAATAAATCCCCCGAATGTGCCTTAGAGCTTTTGGGAATTTTGTTGTTTGATTTCGGAAAGCTATACATCGAAGGTGGATTGGAGGTTATATACGACAACTTGAAGCAGGAGTCCAACTATTCCAGAGTAACTTCTGACCAGCTAGTGAATTTTGACTACTTGAAATCTTTCAATTTGATTGGAAATATCTTATTTTTACTTTCTAGCTGTATCAAAAAAATTATCATTCCATGTTCTGGAAACAATCCTACCATTAGAAACAGAATGATCACGTTAACAAACGGCTACCTCAAGCGCTGTGAATTGTCGATTAATTTGATTCTAGATGAGACTGTGGATTTGTGTTGTGAAAAGCTTTTGTATTACTTATCAAAGCAAAAGAAAGGAGACTTTTTGGTACAGAATATCACTGAGGATGATACCCAGGCTTGTGAGCTTGGATCTGAGTTCATATTACAGATTTATGAGAGTTTGACCCTATCACTAGACGACACAAATTTGATGAATGTGTTGAACAAAATCGGGTCCAAGTTTTTGGACATATTGTTGGAACACTTCAAAAAGTTTACTGTCAACTCTACTGGTGGTATTATTTTAACCAGGGATGTGATAAGATATCAGTCTGTGATTGAAAAATGGGGCGTTGGTGAATTATGTGAAAACTTCCAGATCTTGAAGGAAATCGGAAACCTATTCACAGTGCATCCAAACTTGATCAATTCTTTGGTTACTGAAGGGCAATTAGCCAATTTGAGACCGTTTGCTATCAGACAGTACATATCGAAGAGAACCGACTTCAATCCAAGTTATCTCGAGAGGTTCTTTAATTTCAGCAGGTAGAGTTGTATAAATGCACACTATAAATTGTAGTATAAAGTCATAATGAATAAAGCAAACACTACTGTGAAAGCTGTAGATGTAAGAAATGCCGGGATATTGGCTTGCTTGATAACTGTAGCAGAATTGAAATAAGGCAACGATGAACCAGACCTTGATAGTTTCAGTAGAATTTGATTCAACACTTCTGGAAATAAGAAATTGACTGCCAATAAACCAATGCTGATAGTCAACCACACCGAATAAACCCAAATTCCAAAGTAAGGACTGGGTAAATAACACATTTGGGTGTCAAAAGTGGGTCCGGGTGAAATACTCATTCCAGTATTATCCACCGGGTTATGCAAGGAAAGAAGTTGGATAGCAGGGTATTTGATACCAGCAGTCATTGCAGCCGATTTCACAGTGATCTCTGTGGCTGATAAGGACTCAGAAATGTGTTGAATCTCACAGTAATCATGGTCGTCACCACTAAAAACAACACTAGGCTTGATGGTATTCAAGATCTTATTGGTAAGTTTCAGTTCAATAACCGTTTGATATTGCTTTCCCTTTTGCACTGGGAATGGGTTCTTGGATTCTCTCATAGGACCACAAACCTGGGCCTTGTTGTTTCTGAAAAGTGGAACGTGAGTCAACAAGATCCTGGGGAAGTTCGGCTTCAAGTAATCCACAACCGTATCCAAGAACTGCTCAGAATCTTTTCTTACCGCCGTATTAGTAGACGAAAGTGAAATGGAATCCAACAAAACCACAGAGTGGTTTCCGATTTCAATGAAGTCGTTTGCAGGTCCGAAAAATGCAGCAAACCTCTTTTGTTTTTCGGGATCGATGTCCTCAAACCCGATGTCGTGGTTCCCAGGCAACGACTGAATGGTTCTTCTGCTTGGTTTCTTGGGAAAAACCTTGTTGAAACGCTCATATTCCTTGACCCAATCTGTATTATCCCATTCACGGCCTCCGTCAAATAAATCGCCCAAAAACATCACAGTGTCGGGATCTAGCACATGCTGCATGTACATATAGTTTCTGTGGAGGTAATTATCGCTGATTTTGGTGATGACGAAGTTTGCTAGCGCTAGGGTATCAGGATAGGAGTTCCCATCCACCAACTGGGGGTCGGCTATGATAGCCACTGTGTGGGTATTTTTAGACTTCCAGCCACTCCAATTGCATTTCCAGAATGTATATTTCACGTGGACTCTTTCCATAAAGTGCACCACCACGACCCATGACACCAAGACCGTGCCCACCAAGTACATATCCTCAGTATCTACCACCAAACTTTTACCAATTCGGCGAGGAATCCACCTGTCGTTTTTTTCCAACCCTTTACCATCGTTGTACACCGGTAAGTAGTCTGCATGCCTCTCTTTCCCACGATATGACATGGTTATGGCGACTTGTTTTGGTATGAAATGTTTTCAAAGATAATTCCATACGCGTTTTTCAACGGTTCGATGAGGAGTTTGAGATCCAAAGACACAAACACAAACGACCCCCTTTTGTTTGATTTCAGCCATGTGAACCCATATCTAAGCCGGCTGAAACCCATAAAGGTGAGCCAGCGAAGTTCTGAGGTTAGAATCTACCACAGCCCCGAATCGGAGCTTCCTCCCCAAGCTGAAACCGCTAGAACCACCAGCGTCATCAAACAGAAGTCCATGGAACTGCCCAGGAAATCCAAACTAAGAGATGATCCATTGCTGGATCAGGTGTATGAGCACTTCCATAAGCAAATGTGTCGTCAGGAGTCACGGATGACCAATATCGACCGGATGAGAATCATGGCAGACATAGACACCCTAGAAAACCAGCGGAGCCAGTTGTCCCATTACAATTGGACGAGGGTTTTACCTGGGGTGACAAGAATCGAAAACACCCAGGACGGGGAAGAATTGGAGAAAAAGAGACGTTTGACGCTTGCTGAAATAGACAGACGAGTCAGGAAGTACCAGACGTGGAAAAAGAAGCTAGAAGCATTCAAGGATGAACGGAAATACCTTGAAAAGACCTTGACATACCACGATCCTGACGAGTACCGGACGCTGGTGGAGGCGTTACGTCAAAAACGAAGATCTGAGGTGGTTTGTAATTTTGCATGTCCAGTAAAGTTGATGTTGAATAACGGGTACTATTTGTATATTGATCCCAGATCCCCACCAAAGATCATGAAGGATAATATGTTTTCTGTGACACAAGGATCTGAAGAGCGTTTGAAAAGATTAAGATCCGAAACTAAGAGGGAAAAACTTGGGAGGGACCAAAAACTTGGGAGGGACCAAAAACTTGGGAGGGACCAAAAGCTTGGGAGAGACCAAAAACCTGTGAGGAAGGACGTGAAAATGAATCTACCACTACCAAAGCTGTTGAAACGGAAACCACCTGTGAAACCTCGATGTAAACCAAAAATTGCAAACAAACCTACAACAAAATCTCCAATCAGAATGTCTTCCCGGCTAAAAAGACTTATGCAGCCTAAAATTGCAGATGCATTCAGAACTGTACCATAGTATTGTAAACTTCACATTTTAATATATTTACATATCTAGTGCTGGGTTCTGTATGAACCTTCTATTTACAACCAAAGGTTACCCTAAAACCTGCATTTCACTTGTTGATTTAGCAAGAATGCCATTAAGAACCAGCAATCCCACTTCTTTGCTCAACAAAAGACTCTTGAAGTCGTACAGAAACTTGATATCTTGATTAATCTTTGGTGTGGCCCTCAATTCCACCGATACATTAGTAGGAGAAAACCCTGCAAGCTGGTCGTCAGTAATACAGTACTTCAACACGAGATACCTCCTTAAACTGATGATTCCAGTAGCAGAATTACAACTAAGACATCTTAGTTCCTTCTCCAGTCGAGTGTAGTCTTCTCCATCATCAGCTATCAGCTCATACAAATCCAAACCTCTGCGACTAAGAATCCTGTTAATATGAAATATCAAAAGAACAACCTCTTCAATGGTTTGAAATTGCATTTCCTTAATGTTGAAAACTGAGTAAAGAATGGAGTTTCTTTCGAACATAGCGTCGTCAAAGGGGTATTTCAACGAGATATCCAATTGCAAAAGCTTAGCAATAGCATTTACAAACTTTTTTCTCGATGTTAGCTTCCTTTCTATCACAGAATAACACGACTGAAAGAAATGAGTTTCAGCAAACATGTTTTTGGAGAGTCTGGATCGGTACAAGATAGCCAATTTCAAACCTTCTGGGTAACTGGAATCACTCAAAGACTCGTGCTTTTCAAAAAGGTACTTATGAGACTCAATTGCGGCGTTGCTGATTCTGGGATTACCACTTGCTTCCAATGCAATGATGTTACCCACAAGCGTACTAGGAGAACTGATGCCGTATCTCAAGATCTGACCCAAAAACCGAGCCAACAGAACTCCTCTTGCGTCCTCAAACTCCATCGAAAGAGAACAAATCCAGTCGATGTATCTTTGAATCATCGAAACACAAATGTTCTCTTCGGTGGTGGTTTTTCCACCCCCGTTAAAAGCATCTAAATCCAATTGGTTGCTTGATAAGTTTGTGGTCTCGGTATTATGTGAATCTTCAATTCTAGCTAGAAACTTGCCAAAATTCTGCACCATTTCCACCTTGAGATCCATGGCACCTGTTTCGAAATCTCTATCAAACATCAGAACGATTTCTGGTTGTTCGTAAAACTTGGGATGAAATGACATAATTTTCATCAAACCTCTGTACCCTCTTATTCTAGTTGCAAGATCCCACTTTGTACCACAGAAAGATGAAAACACTCTTATAACATAACTTTTGACGGTTTCACCCTGGGAAATATTCAAGCCTTCAAAAATCTCTCTGGATGGCTCAAGGTCAACCTGACTGGTGATAGAAGAAAGCAAAGCTAACAATTTGAACAACTTCAACTCTCCTTTGTTTTCAGAACTCTGAGTCGAGTAGCCTCTGAAAATGCTGGACATCAACATGTGTGTAGTCTTAGCAAACTTTGAGGTATCGTTTGTTTTTTCACATAGAACATTACAGCACAGAACAACATCATCCAAAGAATTGAGGTGAAACTTGCCCAAATTTGCAAAGAAATAGGTCTTGGTTTCATGAATGTACTCATTACTAAGTGTGGAAGTTGGAAGTACATACTTGAGGATCTTTAAGCACAGTGCAATTACGAAAATGTCCCCTGCTTTCATTAAAGGGGTTAAAGATCTCAAGTGTTTCTGGGGGAAAAACCTACCGTCACACTTACAAATCAAACCAACTACTTCAAGCATGGACTTATTATGCAAACTTTCATTGGAAATGACCCCATTCATATATGCGTCTTGCAAACTTGTTAGATATTCTGAAATTTCCAGCAGATTTTGACTAGCAAGCATCTTTTTGATATACCTTTCAAAGTACCTACCAGTATCATGGGTGTTGAGTGCTTCTACAAGCACTTGCATCGTGTTCAAAACACTGGTTTTGCTAGGTTTGTCACCGAAGAACATAAGCAGTGACAAAGAGTTGCATTTCTGCACCATATATTCTTCCTCATCATCCATTCTATGCAAAACCTTAGCAAACATGTATGCTCTGGATTTCATATTGGTGGTGCTGGTGTACATTCCCTCGATCGAAACAACTGCTCTTTTTCTAACCTGAATGCTATCATCATCCAAACAGTCAGAAATCATGAAGCAAAACTTGTCTATCAAATCTGGCTGGTGTTCCACATACTTAGTCAAGAGCTCAAGAATAGAGTCTCTAACCATTGGAGATTCGTCACATAGCATTCTGGAAAGAGAATTCTGGATCTTCTTGACGTCCAATAACTGTGGACTGAGTGGAATGATTTTAGCAATCAACTTGACAGCTTTGCTTTTGGTTTTGATTTTGGGGCTTTCCAAGCATTTGGTGATAACGTAGATGAGCGAGTCAAGTCTGTCACGAAGCTTGATTAGGATCAATTCGTAATAAAAGGTGTTTGCAGAAACCGAGTTTTCATTTGTGCCTTGCAGTCCAAGAATTTGTTCAACCATAGAATCTATGAGTTTGGTTCGGATTTCTAGGTTCTCTTTAGCTGTCATATCAATATCTAAAGCATCTAAAAAGGTGTTGGAGTTTGTTTTGTTGATATTTACCAAGTCCTGGACGAGGAAAAGTAATATGTGGTCTCTTGAAGTGCCATATTCGGAGTCAAATTGTGCCTCTCTGAGCATATACCCACTCAATGCTTTTATTTTGTTCTGCAAATATTCAATGTCTGTTGCCAGCATTGTGGAGTCCAATCTTAAGTTGTTACTGACCTGGTCTTTAAGTTGAAAAATAGCAAAGCATAAGGAACCGCATATGGATAGTGCTCCGGTTTCAACAGGCTGTGGGAGCTCAGTTTTCAATTTATTGGTGACAAATAATATCATTGAATTCATGATAGTGACACTGGCCGAATACTCTATGAGAGTGGATACTTTTATCATGTCAGCTGCAAAAATATCCAACCCCCCCTTCTCAGAATTCAAGTAGAATTCCCAAAGCGAATTGATAATTAAGTAGATAACTTCAGAGCAGTTGTTTGCTTCAGATGATAACGCCAACTTTACGGTACTTAAATCCACAGAATTGGATTTCATTGTCAGCCCATACAATTCCTTCAACTCGTGTAATTGTGTGAACTGAATCAAACTTAATATCAAGCGTGAAAAAATATGGATGTTTCTGCCGTTTCTAAGAGTGAATAACCTAGTTTCTGTTTTGGAAGCTTTCATAAACCTCATACGGCCTGTTATTTCTGCTAGAATGTATTTTCTTTCAATGGGGTACTCTTTGTAGATAGAAATTAGGAATTTGCAGCAGCTGCTGTCTATAGACTTGAGTAATGATTTTGAATTTTCAGACTTGGAAGATAATGTGAATAACAACGCCGTGATTATTGAAGATATGTTCAGTTCAGAAAGAGTGCAGTTTCTTGCAATATCTGCGCAAACGGTGATCAAATCGTTACCCCAACTGATTAGTCCTGTAACTATTTCTGGAACTCCCTTCTTTGAATTTAGAGAATTGACTTTTTCCACTTGAACCTTCAAATACTTGGTTATGAAAACGACAATGGAGGTTAATATTTCATCAATGATGATTTCTCTGTCGTATTTCTGGGCCTCCATGATATAGTAGCAGATTTTGCAGATATATTTACCTTTTTCAGCGATTTGGGTAAAACTTTGGATCTGACTTGACTCTTCTTCATCTTTATTGAAAGCTGCTGCTACCATTACTGGCGCAAGCTTATCCAAGAGCAACCTGCAACTATTGACCACCATTTTGAGGTGTTTTTTATCGACCTGAGAAAGCTCAAGGTCTTTCCATGCTCTTAATAGGTATAGTTCTGTTTTGGACAAGTAATGGGTGGAAATGTGCTTTTCTTGTTCAATCAACGGACGCAAAGCATCGTAGAAACTTGAGACAGCTAATTTTGGTCTTTTCAGTGGTGGCAAATGAACTTGTTGTGGATAATTCGTCAGGTCTATTGCGATCTGAGTTATGGGTGCATTTTCATTCAGATTGGTGGCTATGGTAGTTTTTAAGCTATGTAAGGGAATACTTGAGATTGCATTGGAATGTGGAGTTGTTAAATCCGGCTTTTCAGGCTTCGGCTTTGGAATCAGTGGCTGTACCTTGGTCAGATCAGGTTCTATACCATTGTTTGTTTCGCTGAACTGCAACCCAAGGTCGTAGACCTGCTTTTTAGTAACCTGGGATTCTTGTGGTGTGCCTTTTGATTTCGTCACAAGCTTCTGTTCAAACTTGGTATTCAGATATATTTCAGATGGTAGCAAAGGAAGTTCCAAGGGCTGCACTCTTATGTTTTCTCTTTCAAAAACCAGCAACTGTCTGAACTTCAAGTCCAAACCATCGTAATCATCGTCCTCGAAGTCATTGACGAGCTGCTGGATTATCGATTCGTTTGTGGACTTGGTAGCGCGTGTGTATTCTTCACCTACAAGCTGTGATAGTTGTTGTTCCATAGAAAAATCCATGTCATAGTCATTGGCTTCAAGAAATAGACCAAGGTCCTGAACGGGCATCAAGTTCTGGATCGGGCCCCTCAAGATATCACGGGCTATGGCATCCTGGACTGGTTTATTCATGAGTTTCGCGATGTTTTAGATAAAAGAATTGTGTTGAAGGGGATTGATTTGGTGATTTGAAGGGGATTGATTTGGTGATTTGAAGGTGATTGATTTGGTGGAATGTACGTGGTTTTGATGATGAAAAGACGGTTTATCTCGTGATCTGATGAATTCTCATAGTTCATTATAGAATAGATCATGGTTAACTTTTGTAGATTTGTAGATTTGTAGATTTGTAGATTTGTAGATTTGTAGATTTGTAGATTTGTAGATTTGTAGATTTGTAGATTTGTAGATTTGTGGGTACTTGTGGTACTTGTGGGTACTTGTAACTATATAGGCGATTGAATCGCTAATTGTTGTATGAAACTGAATTATCGTAGCTAATTTATCATAGTTGAGAAGGTTCAAGAGTATTTTCCTACTTCATATTGAATCAGTTTGGGTAGCTTTCAGAATTTTCCATATCATTTCTAATGAAATTACATACTTGTTTATCTCCAATTCTTGACTATTTAAAGATGTATAAACCCAAACCCAAACACTCCAATTTCTACCTTGACTCACTATTTGTCCATACAATTTCAACCACCCTTAAAACATTATTACTTATTAATATCACCTTAAAACATTATTACTTATTAATATCACCCTTAGAACATTATTACTTATTAATATCACCATTAAATTACATTATTTCTTATTAATATCACCCTTAAAACATTATTTCTTATTAATATCACCCTTAAAACATTATTTCTTATTAATATCACCCTTAAACCATTATTACTTATTAATATCACCCTTAAACCATTATTACTTATTAATATCACCCTTAAGTTACATTTCACCTTGCTTAAACACCATGAGCCCATAAAAGCTCATATGAAAAGTATCACGACAAGGTAGGTACCTTCACCAAACGAAGGTCACCAGAAACAGCCTCATCTGTTACCCTAAACAAAGAAGCACCACGACTTCTTCCAATCCAGTTCAAATACCAGTTCTTGAACACGTTTTTTGTAGTATATACATGCACGAAGGTATTTGACCCTCTGACATTATTCAAGTACTCTCTTGTAGTCAAGTTCCGTGAAGTAAGGAGAATGTGGGCCACCAACACCATAAGTGGGTATATCATTGCTATGAAAGTAAGGATGATCAAAAGAAAAGAAGCTGGAAACGTTTGGATCGATTCTTGAAAAGAGTAGATGGAACTTTCATGGTTTCTGTAATGGAAGACCTGGAGAAAAGAGCAAATCAATAGTAGAACTGAACTCACTACTCCTGTCAAAATGAACCATAGAAAGTATTTATAGTTTCTTAATCCCACGCAGTTGTTGATGTAGATGCAATGGTGGTCGTGGTTCACTATGCACAGGTTGCACACACCACAATGACTGGTTCTAGGTGGTCTCCATATATGACAAGTAGGACAGTATTTGACCTTAACCCCTTCATGGTTTCTTTTGTAATACGGAAGGGCCACAGTGTTGAAGTATTCATCTGGGGCATTTTGACCCAGTTCTTTACTTGAATTTTCTTTGTTGTTGATGGTTTCAAGTTGATTTGGTGACACATACGGAACCGTTTTTGATTCTTCAGATGTCTTGGACACCATTTGAGGTTCCTTTGCTATAGCTTCTAGGGAGATAGTATTGGACTCATTGGACTCATTGGACTTATTGGACTTATTGGAATCATTGGACTTATTGGACTCATTGGACTCATTGGACTTATTATTGGACTCATTGGACTTATTATTGGACTTATTATTGGACTTATTGGACTCATTGGACTCATTATTGGACTCATTATTGGACTCATCCCTATTCGGATCGTTGGTGGTTATATAAGACTCATTTATAACCTTATTAGACCCTTTGGTCAATACAATAGACCCATTTGTCATATCAGCCTCTTTTGTCATATCAGCCTCTTTTGTCACATCATCCTTATTCACATCATCCTCATTCACATCATCCTCATTCACATCATCCTCATTCACATCATCCTCATTCACACACCCCCCGGCCACCAAGGCTATTCCTCGAGGAAAGTGGATGTTTCGTGGTAGTATTCCTGGGTCAGAGGTTGCTGCTTTCACAAACATCATTAAGCAAATATACCAAAAGTATGCAAAAGCCACCGTCAATCCAGGACTGACATTGTGCCATATCCATTTGGCTTCAAAAACCAAAAACAACACTCCCAAAACAACAATAACCAACCCTACAATTACATTCATGGGTATCAGCTTCACCACTCTCATTCTTCCTCCAAACATATAAATATGCTTCATATTCAGGTATTTCTGAACCTGGTAGTTCTTTCTTCGCCCTTTGCCATCTAGTATGAAGTTTGGGTCTGCTATGATCCAGTTTGCCACAAACACATTCCAGTTCATAGTTCATACATTCGCATTTTTCATTCGCATTTTTCATACATTATTTTCTGTATGATAAACAGTTTGGTCAGGTTGAACAGCCGCAGCAGAGGCTACAGCGGTTATATAAACCGGTATAAGCAGCCATGCTACCGCCGAGATACGCATGGAATCGGAAATAATCTTAGTTGCACAAAATCGTTCCAAAGAAACCTCAACTTATCTCCAGGACAATTGAGCGCTGCCAGAGGTTACGGAACCATCATCAATATTTTGGGAGGAGCATATATTGGAGGCCTAATAGTATGCTTGGGTCTGTTGTATTTCATGTACTACGATGCAGACCAGCGTCAAGCCATTCCATTTGAACTTCTGTTTGCAAACCACATGACGGCCGTCAAAGCTATTAACAAAGACGATGTGTTGAAAAGCCCCCGATTCGCTGTCAAACACTACCGAAGATTGCTCATCGAACTAGCCAGAGCAGAAAACCCCGGCTTGGTGTTTGACGAAGACGATCCTGCAAATAAATACAGAGCTCCCATCATTGATTCTGAGACTTTGGTGTATAACAAGTCCGAGAAGTATGCCAATTTTTATATAGACATAGTTTCAAGGTACGCCAAGGCATTGTTGGCAAAGGGGCAGTTGGATATATCGATAGAAACCTTGCAAAGATTGGTTTTCAATGACGAAATCTTTTTCAAATTGGGTGATGCTGAAAGGCTTTCCAACTGTGCTCGAATGTTGTGCAAGCTCACAGGAATCACAGAAACCGAGGTTTTGCTCAAAAGAACCATCAATATGCTAGAAAAAACGTACTCGGGAATCCAGGTGAGTGAGGAGTACCTTTTGCAGCCGGGTTCCATGATCACCGACGAGTTATTTTCGTGCTTGAACGACCTAGCATCAGCATACGCCAGAGAATCCAAAAACCACAAAAACCGGTATTTCACCACCAACAAACTCAAGCAAGAGTACTTGAATAAGGCGATGAAAATGTACTTGAGCAACTTGAAGTTGGTCCAGAACATACACAGTGGGATTGCACATGGAACCGTTTCTCAGAACAGCTATCCATTTTTCAACTGCAGCACCGCCAACATGACGCTTCTTATCAATGAAATCAGAGGCCATTTGAGTGAAGTAATGTGGGGATTGGGCCACAACAAGAATGCAGTTGCTTGGGGAGAGGAGGTTGTCGATGATATTTACTACGTGAACGGGTCTTCAGAAAAGGCCACCGAGATTCTCATGAGTGTGTTGCCCAACTTGGTGATAATGCACCGTCAAATGAAAAATCCCAAAGGAGAGCAGAAGTGCCAGGAATTGCTTGCACAATTGAGGCCTTTTGACGAGTATGAAAAGAGCTGGTACAACAATGTCATTAACCGGTTCTCCAAGATCATATACCAGAAAGGGCCGCTCGGAGTGATTGAAAAGGGTTTGGTGGAGCGGTTCGGGCCCGCAAAACGGACCTTGGAAATCGAAGAGTTTGAAGCGGAGGACGAAGAGTAGTATTTAAACCTAGTCTATTTACCAGCCTAGTCTATTTACCCCCAGTCTAATCTATTTACAACCCAGCCTAGTCTTATTTACAACCTAGTCTAGTCTTATTTACAACCCAGCCTAGGCTTATTTACCAACCCAACCCAGTCTAATCTATTTACAACCTAGTCTAATCTACCAACCTAGTCTATTTACCAGCCTAGTCTAATCTATTTCCCGTCTATAATACTTCTTGGTTGTACGTTTTGCAGCCGTCGTGCCCGCCCAATTTCTCAGCCAATAAAATCAACTTCAAGTGCAACAAATCGCATTCTCCATAAAACAAGTCATATGTTCTCCATCACTAAAGCTAGCGTTAGATTCGGTCCTAGACCAATGTTGGTGCGTGGTATCAAGACCATTCCTCAGCCACCAGGTAACATCGTTGGAACCGTGAACGATGCGTACGTTCCACCCCCTGCTGATAAGATGCACGGGTCGGTGCATTGGACCAGTGAAAGAGCAGTGGCAATTGCCATGATTCCTTTGGTGGGTGCATCGTTTGCTTCGGGGGGTGCTTACACCGGTGTGGACGCAGCCTTGTCGTCATTGCTTTTGTACCACTCTTACACCGGATTCCAGAGTTGTATCATTGATTATATTCCAAAGAGAGTTTACGGTGCTTATCACAATTATGCCATGTACTTGTTGACTTTGGGTACTGGTGTTGCTGCATACGGAGTATATGATATGGAAAAGAAAGAAAGCGGGGTCACTAGTATTTTGGGTAAGATGTGGAACGCTTGAGTACTGACGGTACTGTGGACTTGGTATCCCTACGATATTTATTATCATGTCTTATTATATATTACGATATTCCTCAAGTAAATATGATATTCCTCAAGTAAATATGATATTCCTCAAGTAAATATGATATTCCTCAAGTAAATATGATATCTGGTCAAGTAAATATGATATTCCTCAAGTAAATATGATATCTGGAAATTACACCTGGGTTGTCTTTCTCTTCCGGGACCGGTCCTCAGCTCCATACTCTTCGGGGATTTTCTTCACCTTCCCGTACCATTCCTGTAGTTCTTTCTGAAATTGTCCCACGCCACTAACCTCTAGAACCCGGAGCTGGTACATTGTGGGGTCGTGGACGTCCCTCAATTCTACCACTTCAACATTGGTCACAAGTCCGTTTTCCTCGTCGATTTTCACATTCACGCTATCGGCGTCCGTCATTTCTATCAAGAGGATCTCGATATAGCTGTTTTCTTTGTTGAGATCCTGTAATGCCTGGCGTATTCCTGGGGTGACAAGTTGTGCTAATTCCACACTTGCGCCTTCGTGTAACGATAATACCAGCCAAAGACTCAATTTGATGAGTTTGGTCAACTGCTGGCGGTTAAGTTCTATGAAACTACCCTTGTGCTTGTAATAATCGCAGCATGTACCAAATGCAAATAACTCTAGTGTGGTTTCTAGACTTGAGTTTTTGAGTGCTATGAGATCATAAAAGTAGGAATATTGTTTTTTCTGGAGTATGTGTGTTTGATCCATATTCTTGTATCCTCTTGTGCTTTTGTCTTCTCCGATACTCTTATTAAACACCACTACTGTTTCTCCTGTAACTGTGGATATAAGTTCGCGACTAACAAATCCAAAACCTTTACTATGAGAAGCTGGTTCAACTCACATTTCAGGTGAAGTTCGTTGTTAGCGATTGCATTGCATGAAGCATGTGGAATATCTGAAAAAGACACGTCTGGATCATTTTCTTTCTTTTCTTTCTTTTCTTTCTTTTCTTTCTTTTCTTCAAGTGGCTCGAAGTTAAAAACCACCAAAACACTCCGGATGCTCTTTATCCTCTCCTCCTTCGTCTCACCACGGAAACTAAAGTATTTGGCTAGCGAAATGGGCAATGCCGGATGGTCTAAAATCTCATACACGTCATTTGCAAGCGAATCGAGCGTAAGCAACTCCTTTGTGGGTTGGTTCTGTGAACTCTTCTTGAAGACAATTCCTCTCAAGTCGCTGATATACTTGGCTAACGTTTCATCTGTGATCACGCTGGATTGAACTAATCCTTTGAATAGATCTTTCTTAATGATGCGGTTAAGTTTTGAGCAAACCATGTTGTTCATGCTAGCTAGTCCCTTCAAGGTGCTGATGACAGTTGCAAATATTGGTTTTCTGGCGGAAAATCCCGTCACAGTATCCAATAATGTGAAGAAGCTGTTATCAAAGATGTTGCTGGGATCATTTTCAAAGGTATCGTAGTTCCATATCATCAAGTAGCTCAAATCCTTGTAAGATTTCGAAAACACGGTGTTGATTCTCTGCCTTAAAGTCATGGGTTTTGCGTTTTGTGGTTTTATTCTGGCATCAAGCCTGGCTCTTAGTGCATCCACTACTCTCTTGATGTTGTTGAGTACAAATGCTGGCGAGCTCAATTTTGCTATGATGTTATTAAGAACCAAATCTCCAACTATTATGATAACAAAATTCAAGCCGATTTCAGAGTTCAACACTCCAGGATTGTCCTCGGTGAAGGCACACTCTAGCATCTTTCTGACTAGAATTCTCAAGTATTGTTTCCTGGAATCATTGTCGTGGAATATCACATGGTTTCTCTGCAAGTATTGCTGGAGCACCTCACTATTGGTCAACTTATAGTCCACAACATTACCGTTTTCATTGTGGTCTTCGAATATCTTCAAGTCCCCGTCTCCAAGCAACTCTAGCAAGTGAGTATTGAGCAAGTGGCTCAACTCGTCAATTCTAACTAGAAGGTTCTCGGTATTTAATATCATGCTGAACCGATTCGATAAATCTTTGATAAAATCACACAAGATAGTATAAATATTATGTACAAATTCGTAATTATCGGTGTTCAACTTTGATAAATACCAGGAATTCACATAGTTGACTACAATAGTGGACAAAAACAAATGGAGCTCGAAATTTAGTTTAGGATACGAGATGTTTGTAGTATCATTGGAAATGGGTATCAACAACGGCAAATTGGCCTGAAGGTATTTCAAGGTCTGGGTGGTGTCGTTTATTATCAGCAGCCGTTTTTTCTGGGGTACAAAGAGCTTCAAAAGCAACTTCACCTCCTCCGTTTCAGTGATAGGATCCCTATGATGGATATCCTTTAGTCTCTTTGGTTTTTTTCTCTTATCTCTATCTATCAGGTTGTAGAAGTTGGTGGAAGTTGAGGTGGTGGCCGAAGCCTTTGGGGTTCTGGATTTGTACTGGAGGTCGTATCTTTTCTTTATGTCCATTTGGTTTTAAAAATAAGTGCTGAGTTTTGAACGAGTTGTGTCGATATGAAATAAATACACACCTGGACAACCTGGATTAGTTCATTACTTAATGAAATTAAATAAATCACAAATCTATGAACAATTAAATGGGTTTGTACAAAATAGTAAAATTCGCGTATCTCAAAATTTATCAACGGTTTTTGAAACTTGTGTTTACAAAATCATTAAAAACAACGAATAAAAAGGTATAAATCAAGAATAAATAAAGAGTTAGAAATCAAGAAAGAATAAAGAGTTAGAAATCAAGAAAGAATAAAATCATTAAAAACAACGAATAAAAAGAGGTAGAAATCAAGAATAAAAAGATATAAATCAAGAATAAATAAAAGAGGAATAAATCAACGAATAAATAAAAGTACCCCAAACCGCCGGCTTCTATATGTTAAAACCCATGATATTCAAAAGATTCAATAGCGCTTGTACAAAGTTCGAACCATTGATTAAAAACTACAAAACCCTTCGTCATGTGCATTTTGATGGGATAACAGATTTCATGGAAGGCCAGAAACTTCAGGAATCGATTCTCCAGGCCAACTTATCGTTTAAGGAAATCGAGGCCAAAATAAAAAAGAGCCAGCATGATTTGATGACAAAAGGCTTTCAGGTTTCTGAATACGAACAGGAGCTCTTGGACAAGATCCTCGACTCCAAGCCGTTTCCTACGTTGCTTACGTTTGAATTCAACAATGTTTACACCGGTGGAAAGAAGTTAAAGAAGGACCCTAATCTTGGGCAGAAAATCAAGAACTTGGAATCGTTAGGATGCAAGTATCAGCAGTTGGAAAGAGGGGGAGATATCACATGGCACGGAAAAGGTCAGTTGGTGGCGTATCTCATTGTTGACTTGAAGAAATTCAAGAATCTTACTGTCCGTTGTTTTGTAGATTCGGTATTGCTCAAATCGGTGCAAGACTTGTTGAAGAAGAACTATGGATTAGAAAGCCACCTTAATTCTAATCCCGGGGTGTGGCTCGAGAACCATAACTATAAAATTGCTTCTATAGGAACGAACATTCAACGAGGCATAACTACCTATGGAATTGGCTTGAATGTAAAGCCAGATTTGAAGTATTTAAACACTTTTACTATGTGTGGGTTACCTGAAGCCACTGCCACTTCGATCGAGGAGGTGAATAAGAATGGGGAATTGAACATCAAGGAGGTAGCGTTTATGTACAGTAAAGAGATTGCTAAGAACTTGGGGATTGATGTTGTGGAACATATGTCAGGGAATGATTTGAGGGAGTAGGAGGGTAAGAAGAAGCAGAAGAAGAAGAAGAAGAAGAAGAAGAAGAAGAAGAAGAAGAAGAAGAAGAAGAA